>VZRQ01002448.1:119921-222730 GCA_013397975.1 Machaerirhynchus nigripectus
CGCGCTCGGCCTGTACATGCCGGCGCGGTGCTGGTGCCTGCCCGCTCTCCGGGCAGCGGCGGCTCGCCGTATGCGTGGCTGCTTGCGGTCGCGCCGCTCTCCCGGCCCGGTCGCGGCCCCTGCTCCGCTCTCCGGGGCCGCTCTCTCCCCCGAGCGTGGCGGGCCGGCGTTTGTGAAGCCCCCACGGTGTGCGCGTGGTAGAGCGGCAGCGGCCCCCCGGCAATAAACCCTCAGTGACCGCGACCGTGTCGGGGGAATTCGGGTGCTGAGGAGTTTCACGCTTTACATTCTCACGAAACCCATTAAATACTTAGTTATGAACAGTGTAAGACACGGACGGGTCTCGCCTCAGTGTGCGGGGTAAACCAAGAGGCTGCCCGAGACCTTCAGGAGGAGCTGAGCGGGAGCTGTGCAATGCCCCGCAGTACTCGATGCTCCCCTCTGCTCCGCGCACCGAGTTTGCAGCTGTTGTGTTCGGCCTCACTGAAAGTGCTGCTTTGAATAGGCTGAACTTGACTTCAGCTCCCTGGCTGTGAACACCTTGAAGGTCTGTGTTCCTGAACAGAGGGATTTCTCTGATACACCGTGTCCAAATAGTTTTAATTATTAACCCTAGAATAGGTGTGCTTTCTGTTCTGAAGCAATTAAGTGCCCATGATAAGAGCACAGCTTTCACCGTTTTTAAGTATGGAATTAACCTTAATGCAAACAGCCCTTGTGACAGTGGAAGTAACTCTGTGTGTCACTGGTCATGCAAAGGTGTGTCACTGGTCAGGGCCCAAGCTCTCAGGGCTGGGTTTTTTGGACTGGTTGGTTGGTTGGTTGTAGGGCCGTCAGTAGTTTCAGGTAGTTCTACAGGACACTGCCAGTGTTAGTGTTTAAAAATGCCATCTATGTGTATTCTTAGAAGTCATGATCCTGCATGTACTTGACCTGGCTTGGCTAGGCTATGAGTCTCTGAGTTGGATCATCCTTGCAGGCTTTCTGCATGCTGGGGTACCCAAATTCCTGCCACCGGCAGTATGGTGAGCCATGTTCCTGTCCGTCAGCCCAGCACTACAGAGACTGCACCTGCATCTGCACCTTTTGTTTAAAAACCAAAATGAAACAAAACCCTGACAGGCAAACCCACTCTTTGGTTAGTTAAGGCCACACTGAGCACAAACTTAATACAAGACCTAATCACACCTTCTCTCTTAAATGTCTGGTAGCTCAGAAGCAGGGCACAAAGAATCTCTTTACTTTGTGAGCACCCTTATCTGAACAGCACTGGAGTGATCTGCTGGGGAACCGGAAAACAATTTACTATCTCGTTTCTTATCACTAATACAGGGCAGTCTAGGGGGCTGAATCAGTCCGAGGACATCAGAGGCAAGGTGTATGGCTCCATTTAGGGTTGTGTGTCAGCAGATTCGGATTGCTGATTGGGTGATTACTGTAACCTTTGGTATGACTGTGCAGCAGATCACAGCTGCCCTTCTTGGAAGTGCAGCAGGAAAGTCTTTAGCTGCAGTGGCTGGCAGGTACTTCCTCCTGTAACTGTGACAGGACTGCCACGCCTGAATATTCTGACTCAAAGCTGGAATCATCTTTACCTTTTGCGTGCATGTGCCAGAGCTGCATTAATGCTCTTGTCTTCCTTGGATGACACAGTCAGCAGCATTAACTCAACATTGAATTTTCTTGCTGTGATTAGTGAGAGGTTAGGCCCATAGCACTTTCAGCAACTGGGAACTGGGCGAAATGTGTGACTTCCATGAGCAGTTAGCTCAGCAGTCAACAGGGACAGAACCATCATCATGCTGTGGTTAGTGTGAAAAGGTGTGGGCTGTGTGCCGTGCAGTAACATGTAAGTGTTCCATAATGGCAATTGCCACCCTCCTGGCATATGAGCCCCGTGACAGTTCAGCACTAGAGCTGGCTCAGGTGTGGTGGGTAAACCTGCTGTCACTGTCCTTAGATACCAGAATAAAGCTCCACTTGCCAATGTCCATTTAAGAGCAACAGTCTGAGTTTTTGATGCCTTAGTTATACCTGTAGCTAAAAGTTCTGTTTCATCAAGAGTCTGCAGTTGCTTGGTATACGTCTCTGGTAAGGAATCTGCTTTTAAGAAAAACTAGAAAAAGCTTCTAGTTAACCCTCTCCCCACACCTGAAGTCATGAGGCTTTCCTTACTAACATCATGGGCATGCCTGATCTATCAGTGGTTGTCAGCTTCAGTGAGGCTCTGAGTTTTTACCTGATTTGAGTATGGTGTGTCATGGCCTTGAGACAGAGCTATAGAGCAAGGAAGAGAGTTTTTTTCTGGGATAGGAGCAGGAATATAGAGAAGCTGTTTCTTTCTGAGTTCTTAGGGCAAAGGTTTTGCTGCTGCTTGAGCTGTTTTTTTCCAGGAGGGAGGGGAGAGTAAGGGATTGGAGAAAATAACCCTCCTCCTCCTTTTGCATGGTTTGCTCCACTTCATTAAATCATCAGCCATCAAGCTGATAGTGTACCTGCTAAGGGCTCATTCTGCACTGGTGTGAGGCAGCCGGACACAGGCATGAAAATGGTTCCTGGGTATGTTGAGAATCCTACTCTCGTCCTCCTCTGGAGGTAGCAGGGCTATGTGGAGTGCACAGTAAATGCCTCTATAGCCTGATCTCAGCGCTGTTCCTCCCACTAGCAGTGAGCACTGATGGTGAGTTACAGCTCTGACTGTTGCCGATCAAGACATTTCAGTGCCAGATGTCTGCTGTGCGTCGAGGATTTTGTGGGAGCAGCAGCACTGGGCTCAGTGCATGGGAGTAAGATGGAGGAGATCAACCTTGGTGTGGTATGTACAAAGTCCAGGCTTGCTGTGTCCCCTGTGTGGTTTCTGTTGGGTCAGTGTCCGCTCCCCGGTCCCCAATGTGACAGCTGGTGGGCTTGTGTACAACCAGTGCCTGGTAGTGTGGCTGTGGGTCCTTGTCTGATGTACTTCTGCTCCAGCGCTTTCTCTGAACACACCTGTTACATTTCCTGCCCTTTCTGGGACCACGCTGCCTTTCTGCCTGGAGGCCTGCATTATTCTACCCTTATTTCCAAGGGGATTTCATAAGCAGCTGGATTGCTCTGTGTCTTTTGCATTTCCCACCCTGCTCAGATGAATTAAGGCAATTTTCTGCTATTGTTCCCAGCGAGGGGGTTCTCGCCTGCCCTTATGCCGTGCTGGCAGCAGGCTGATGGCTTTGGGGTGTGCCTCCTATTGCTGCCGGAGGACTGGGAACTGACAGCTGTATGTGGCAGTGCAGTCTCCTGCTGTGTCCTGGCTGTGAGCGAAGGCATCACTAAAGAGGAGGAAATTCAGTAACTCTTAACCTAGGGAATGATGGAAATCATGTGAGAACATGAGAAGCAACAGCAGAGAGTGACTCATGTCCAGTTTTAGGAAGTACTTAATAACATGAGGTGTTTACAATGTCCTCTCCTCAGTATTGCCCTTACTTACACAGGAGGAATGCTTTTGGCCATTTTATAATTAGGAAAAGCACATTAGTGCAAATTAGTGAAAGACACCTGCTTGACACTTGTGTGGGTGCAGCTTAGGTCAACAGTGAACAGCTGTGTCCTTGGCGTGTACAGGTCAGTTGAATGGTGTGTTCAGACTCTGTCCCTTCTGGGGCAGGCAGTGCTGCTCTTGTAGGTGACAGTGGAGGACATGTTCCTTTCCTGGCATTTCTAACTCACAGCATATATTCAGCAGCTGGTCAAAGGAAGTGATTGTTCCACTCTACTCTGCACTCGTGCGGCCTCACCTTGAGTTCTGGGGCAGTTTTGGTTACTGCAATATAAAAAACATATTAAGCATTAGAGAGCTTCCAAAGGAGGGCCAGGAGGATGGGAAAGGGTCTGGAGGGGCCTTATGAGGAGTGGCTGAGGACACTCAGCCTGGAGGAGATTGAGGGGAGACCTCATTGCAGTCTTCAACATCCTCCCGAGAGGCAGCCAAGGGGCAGCTCCAATCTCTGCTCATTGTGACTGGTGACAGGACCTGAGGAAACAGCTGGTCCTGAGTTGGGGGAGGTTTAAGTTGGGTATCAGGAAAAGGGATTTTCCCCCAGAGGGTAATTGAATGCTGGAACAGGCTCCCCAGGGAAGTGGTCACAGCACTAAGCCTGTCTGAAGTTCAAGAAGCCAGTGGACAATGCTCTCAGGCACATGGTGGGATTCTTGGGGTGTCTGTACAGGGCCAGGAGCTGGACTCAGTCTTGATGGATCCCATCCAACTCGTCGTATTGTGTGACTCTATGCCAGCTTGCAAACCCTGACCTGAAACTCCAAACTCATCAACTGTTGCTGATGCTGCCTGTGTCCTCTTTCCCTGCCATAGAGTTTTCATTTGTTTTCCCTCCTCCCTGCAAACTCCTGCACCTCTCAAACTGTTCTCTCTGTTACTGTAGGTCTTCTTGAGCTGAAAGGATGAAAATTGGCAATTGGAAAGTCACTGTCACTGACCTGAGCTTTATCCTGACTTCTGGAGTCCCAGTTGATGTCGTTGGGCATATGAGTCTGCAAGAGTATCCCCTGTCCCTGTCCATGATTTAGGCAGCGGCTGGACATGCATCACTGTAAGGGTTACACAGTTTCAGTGCTGGTGATGACAGTGTCCCAGTGCAAGGGGGTTAATTGCAAAATGGAGCTGCTTATCTAAAATGATCCAGAATTCCAGGTCCCCTCCCACCCTGAGAGTATCTTCCTATTCCCTCCTTTTATGCTGGGCAGCACCATCCCTCATGCCAGATCAGTCCCTGCCCTCCCCACCATCACTTTCTTCTATCACGCAGCTGGCCCTGGGATTGCCCTGCATCTGACCTCTCTCCCTTTTGCACACTGTAATTCCAGAGCGGGATGGTCGGCCACCGAAGCTGCAATGTCGTCCCCGACGACCTCCAGTGAGGGAGAGAACTCCACTCCCAGGTTTGTTGTCGGTTCCAGAGATGATGAGACAGAATTTCTGGGATCAAACATGAAGACAGACGAAACCGATTTCTTTGAAGATGATGAAGAGGAGGAGTCGGTAAGGAGGTCCCAGCATGCTGGGCTGGAGCACCTGTGCGGAATCCCTGGGTCTCAACCAGGTTTTGCATGGTTACTGCTGAGGCTGCAGGTAGTTGGGACTGCAGGGGACACAGCACCTGGCTGTGTGGCACAGCCGTGGGACACAGCAGTGGCATTTGTGACAGGACACACTATGTCATGCTGCCATGCTCACTGCCTCCAGGAAATGCAGCTTTTTTGCTTGCAGGTCTGATTTGGGAAAACTAGTGGATTTCTTTGATCTAGAAACTTAACCTGACACTCCTTTAAACCTTTCTGTTTCATCAGGGAAATTTTTGAGGAAAACTCTGGCACCTGTGAAAAGGGCAAAGGTGTCTGTGCAGAAAGAAAGCATTCTTTTTTTTCTGTAACCTCTAGGAACAGTATGCAGAAAAAATGATCTCCAGCTCCTGACTTTTTGGCCCCTATTCAGTGTTATATTGAATGCTACTAAACTGATCGCTGTCTTCCCCTTTGTCAGCCACCAGAACGGCAGATCGTGGTGGGAATCTGTGCCATGACCAAAAAGTCCAAGTCAAAGCCCATGACACAGATTCTGGAACGTCTGTGCAAGTTCGAGTACATCACGGTGGTGATCATGGGGGAAGATGTTATTCTGAATGAACCGGTGGAGAACTGGCCCTCTTGTGACTGCCTGATATCCTTCCACTCCAAAGGTAACACATCTGTAGCAGGCCTTAGTCTGCTTGAGCTGTGGGCAAGGGAGTTTCCTTTCAGCCTTCCCCTGTGTCCTCACCCTGTATTTCAATTTCAGGATTCCCCCTGGATAAGGCAGTTGCTTACGCCAAGCTGTGCAAGCCGTTTCTGATCAATGACCTTGATATGCAGTATTACATCCAGGACAGGTGGGTGTCTGTGAGCCACTAAAGCCCCTTCCCTCTTCCTCTGATTCTTCTCAGCATGCTGTGCAAACTTCCTTTTTCTTGTCACAAACGAGTGAGATGAGGAGGAAGGGGACCTTAGCAGTGGCTTTTTGGGGTTTCTCCAAAGCGTGGAGGGGAATGGCTTTGAGGGTAAAACCACTGAGACCATGTAAAACCATGTTTTGTTTTCTGGTGTAAATGGCTTGTAGGGAGTGGCTGGGATGGAGGTAGTGGAAGAGTTCTCACAGAACAAGGCTGCCACAACTAAAGCAAAAAGACTGGTCTCTAAGCAGGAGAGCCATGTGGTGAGCTGGAGCTCTGGGTCAGAAACTGGGAGCAAGGCTGGGTCAGAATCTGTGGAACGTGTGTTGGTCAGACACATGAGGTTTCTCAGTCATCTGTTGGCAGAGGCCACCAACAGCCACGTACTTCAGCTCTTATGACCCAGGTTGCTTTGGCTGTGTGTGAGTAGGGCTCCTGACAGATCCTAAACCTCCTGCCTTGTCTTTGGGGTGGTGAGTGCTGTGGCGTGGGGTGGTGGTAAGTGCTGCAGCCTTCCAGAAGGGTCCCCAGTCCGGGGAAGCCACTTCAGTGCAGGGGGCTAGATGAAGGCGGCGATGCTAATAATTGAGCGTCCATGTTTAGGCCAGGTAGAGATTTACTCTGGGGCATTTGTGTCCAGAGCAGGACTGAGGCAAACCCCACAGCCTGTAGTACTTGTCCAGAGAGCATATCCTGAGAAGTACCTGCAGTCTGTCTTGATGCTTTTTTGTGTTCATTTGACTCTGTTCTTCATCAGTGGGAGTGAAGTCTTTCCCTTGACATGTACTGAGGACCTTCTAGACTCTTCTCACACTGCTTCTGTCCTCTACAGGCGTGAAGTGTATCGGATCCTTCAAGAAGAGGGAATAGACCTGCCCCGCTATGCTGTGCTCAATCGAGATCCTGACAGACCAGAAGGTCGGTGTCCAAGCTCTACTGAAAGCCATTTCCCCAGGCTCTGCTATTTAAGATAATCAGAGAACAGATACTGGCAGTCACCTCAAAGAGGCCTGACTTATAAGTCTGTTGGGTTTTTTTGTGGGCAAAGGTCCAGACAGCAAAACCGTCTGATGGGCCTGGAAGGGGCTGTGGCTGCCCTAGGACTGCCTCACCTTTCCTGATGTGCTGCTGCTGTGCTCTATCTTCAGAGTGCAACTTGGTGGAAGGAGAGGACCATGTGGAAGTAAACGGAGCTGTTTTCCCAAAGCCATTTGTAGAGAAGCCAGTCAGTGCTGAAGACCACAATGTGTATATTTACTACCCAACGTCAGCAGGTGGGGGCAGCCAGCGGCTCTTCCGTAAGGTGAGGAGGGGTCTCCAGAGCTGGTGTTGGAACCAACAGATCTGAGGCTCATGTGGCTTCAGGAAGGAATGTTGGGGCAGATGAAGGGGAAAGGAAGGTTTTGTGTTGGGGAAGTTTAGACCTTCTCAGAACTTTTAGCTCAGCCCCATCTACCTGGGAACCACAGAAGGACATATTTTAGTGATAGTGCTGACTTCACCTTCCCCATCCTCTTGGTGATCTGTATCCTGTAGTCATGGAGCACTGTGTCCCTTTCTGAATTGCATGCTGCTTTTTCCAGATCATGTCCTGGGTTTATCAAGATGAGTTTTTTGAAAAACCTATGTTCCTGTCCTTTAAAATCATTCTTGCCCTTCCCATCTTAGTGTAGCTTGCACATGTGATAAAGGCAGTGTTTATTCCTAGGTTCCACGGGGAGTCTGCCCTTACTCACTTCCCCCACTTTGCCAGTAAGCAGTTAGAGCTGTGATGTATCTTTTTTCCAATCAGTTACACATCTGCCATTAATAATCCTAAAATGATTGTTCCTTTAGGTAAGATACAGACATGCCTCTGAGGTTGTATCCAAAGCCTTACTAGAAATGGAAACAACATCATCCTCGATGTCGATAAGATCAGTCATGGTCCTAGAATGAAGTTAAATTGGTTGGATTATCACCTGCCATAATTTATTTTCATTTGCATATTAGTTAGGCTCCTTACTTTGTAGGTCTTTGTTCACTTTTTTTTGTTCCATATCCTTGAAGTGACTGGAGACAAGTTAATGGTCTATGAAAACTTTTCTCCTCTTTAAAGCCTGGAAAATTACATACCTGCTGCCTGCATTTTATAGTCTCTTTTGTCCTCCGTAAATAATTGTGCTGTAACAGCTGGGGGACCTGAGATGCTAATCTGCTAAGTCTGCTAAATTCTCTTCATATGGGACAAAACTTCTGCTTTTCTGCTTCCATGTAAGAAAAGGATCCCCGTGCTCTTCCCTGAGGTGTTTATTCTGTGCTCTCAGATTGGCAGCCGGAGCAGTGTGTACTCCCCAGAGAGCAGTGTGAGGAAGACAGGCTCCTACATTTATGAGGAATTCATGCCTACAGATGGCACTGATGTAAAGGTAAGGAAGAGTCTGGAACGGTGCCTTCCTTTGCCAGGTCTGGGGGAGCTGCAGGTTCAGCGGCTCTGGTTAGTCCTACTTAGGGTCTGGAATGTGTGTTTAAGCTTTGTGGTACTGACTGTGGAGTTTCGGCCCCAAAACGGGGAGCGGGTGCTCTGTAGATCACACCAGGAGGAATGCGCGAGACCACGTCATGTCCTTTGCTGTGTCTGCAGCAGAAATGCCTTCTGGAAGCTGCAGTTAGTCTTGGTGGCTATGTCAGGTGTAACTCACTCTATTTCCAGGTGTACACTGTTGGGCCGGACTATGCCCATGCAGAGGCTCGGAAATCGCCCGCTTTGGATGGGAAAGTGGAACGGGACAGTGAAGGGAAAGAAATTCGTTACCCAGTCATGCTGACTGCCATGGAGAAACTTGTTGCCCGTAAAGTCTGTGTAGCCTTTAAGGTCTGTATCTTCTTTCCTGCTCAAGCAGGACTTCACAAATGTCTGGTCCGCGTCAGGGTTGGTGTTAAAACTTGTCATCCTGGCATGTCTCAGGTGTGGCAATCCTCCATGCCTGATGCCAGTTGCTGGTCCTACTGACTGTGGCAGTTCGCTGGGCAAAGGTGACTGGGAAGGCAGGAGGGCCTTCAGCAAATGCCCTCTGTGCTGGCGGGTGCCTGGTGTCCCACATACATCTGAGCATTTAATACTGGATCCTGAGCATGCTGCTCTCCACCTGACCTGTGCTAATCCCGTCTTGACTGTTTTCCTGCGTTTGTTTATGTGGAAGATTTGGTCTTACTTTCTTGTTTTTCTTTTTGCATTTTGGTACTTGTGTTTGGTTTTTTTGTTTGTCTGGGCTTTTTGTTTGGTTGGTTTTGGGTTTTTTTTTGTTTTGTTTTGTTTTTTTTTTTTAAATATGGCTCTGGTGCAAATTGATGTTTTATTTTACCGTTGGGTAGAGTGAGTATGAGTCTAGGTATGGTTTCATGACATGCTCAGCAGTGTCAGCGGAAGAAGTAGTGGGCTCCTTGTTCCTGCCCCGCTGCAACTGGCACCCCATGCAGTTGGGCTGGTGCAGATTTGGTCTCTTTCCTACCTTGTCGCTTTTTCCATTTAGTAATGGGTGTCTTTGCATGCAGCACTTCTTGTCCATGCTTGTCAGTCTGGTTTAAAACGATTGGATTTGAAAGGAAGAGCAGGATATCCAGGAGCTGCTCTGTTTAAGGCCTTTAGAGCTCTAGGAAGTTGGGGGTTGGCCCTGATGGCTTCATCTGAGGGCTTGTGGGTAGGGCCTTTGGTACAGCAGTGAGGGTGTAAAGGTGTGACTAATGGCGTGTGTTCACACTCGTTCACGGCTTGTGAGGTGGGCATGGAGTGGAGGATGGCTGTAGCATCAGCAGGGCTGAACTGGGCGGCGTTGGCTGGCTCCGTGTATGCCCCGCTGGCAGGGTGGCTGCTGTCCCCCACTGCTTCCTTACTGCGTGTCCAAGTCCCATATCCTCTGCTTCCTCCTGCAGCAAACTGTGTGCGGGTTCGACCTCCTGCGGGCCAACGGCCACTCTTTTGTTTGTGATGTGAACGGCTTCAGCTTTGTGAAGAACTCCATGAAGTATTATGATGACTGTGCCAAAATCCTTGGGTATGAACAATCTGAGTTTTGATAAGGTGGTAAGGTAACTCATGGCAAAGTAAAATGAAGTGTGAAGTCCTGGTCAGTATGTCAGAGAAGTCTGCAGGTGGTTCACGTGAGTCATTTGTTCAGCAGGTGAAAGCTTAGCTCTTGGAGGTGTGGGTTATTTCCAATCCCTGGGGCTCGTGCCTGCATTGGCATTAGCTGTCTTTGTCTACAGCTAGGTGTATCTTCCAGGACTTTTCATTGCATGCTAAGCTCAGTTGTGGTATTGGTGATGTGAGGGAAACTGGTACCCCTTTGGGGTGCCCTAAATAGGCCACAGTGTGATAGATGTCTCTGCAATGAAATGAGGGAAAATTCTGTGGCTCTCTTCACATCCTTCAGCTGGACTTCTTAGGAGAGGAGGTGGAGAACCAAGGGAATGGATTTTCTTGTGAGTGTTGTATTTTGATTTCTTCCAGAAATATAATCATGCGGGAATTGGCTCCCCAGTTTCATATCCCCTGGTCCATCCCAACAGAGGCAGAAGACATCCCCATTGTCCCCACAACTTCAGGCACCATGTGAGTACCTGCCATCTTCTCAAAAGGATGCCAGTGATGGCTACATGAGGGACAAAGTGTGAACAACCCTGTCCAAGGGCCTGACACCACTAGCAGCACGGCATCCTCCAGTTGCTGTGCTGCTTGCAACCCTGTGGAAAGGCTTAGCTATGCACGTGGAAATTGTGACAGGTTGGAGATTAGTTGTAGGTTTGATGAATGTGGATGACCAGGAACTGAAGAAATTACATAAACTGCTCACATGGCTTTCAGAGGGTTCAAATTCTTTATCAGGACAGGAAACAGATCAGGAGAGATGCTGTAGCTGGCTGCTACATGGAGAAAGCGCATGTTGAGTTACCAGTGAAATGGGTGGAAACACTTACTGTAAATATTCATATTACCCATATGCTTGGCAGCCCCTCATTTGATACCTTCGGCCTTGCTAGTTTTCTACCACGTAAGGTTAAAAGACCAAAGGCAAAAGTTTCTTTGTGATCCTCAGCATACTTGTACACTGACATGAAACCAGACAGCTTGGTAGTGTCTGCAGAGCTTTGACTCTCTCTGCAGCCGTGGCACTCATGCCTGGTTTAGTCTGGGAGAAATTCTACCCCTGCTGAGGAAAGCAGCTGTCAGAAGAATGGGACTGAAAGAACAATGGGAAACTACTTCCTGGTGGCAGTTCTGGAGTGTAGGGGCACATTTGTCATCTTTATCTTGTGTTTCCCCAGGATGGAGCTTCGCTGTGTTATTGCAGTCATCCGTCATGGAGATCGCACCCCAAAGCAGAAGATGAAGATGGAAGTGAAACATCCCCGGTATGAGCCAAGGGAAGAAGGTGCTGTGCTGCTGGGAAGGGATGAGGGCCTATTCTCTAAACCAAGAGCAGGAGCAGAGGGCTGAGTGCATATAAGGCAGTACTTTTTCCTGGCCCATCCAAGCAAATGCTTTCTGACCAGTTGAGAGAGCCCCCTTTCCCCACAAGGATCCTGACACCTTCTGTATGAACACTGGAAGGGAGAGTGGAAGTGTGCTAGGTGTGCTGAAAAGGGAAGTGCCCCACTAAATGGGAAGCTAAGTGTCTGCTTCCTGGTTGTATATTGAAAAACACTTGTTTTTGCAGAATTTCTGAAGCACAGGGAGGAGCCAGCAGCCTGCTGGTTCTCCCTGAAGAACAGAGACTGAATGCACATGTAGGGATGACCCTCCTTGTATTACTGAAACAGCAGAAAATGGATCAGCATTCTTTGTTGTCTGTTCAGGTTCTTTGAATTATTTGAGAAATATGATGGTTACAAGACAGGGAAGTTGAAGCTGAAGAAACCAGAGCAGCTACAGGTGAGTAAATACATGCTGGGGTTACTGTGTGGGATATGCAGGTAATACAGGTCCTGGTGCGAGGCAATTCTTTGGGAGGGTGAAAACCTGCAAAAGGGCAACAGTCCCTGTCTCATTCCACACCCTGTGCACACTCAGCTGGGTGACAGAGAGAGGAGGCAGGAGAGCAGAACGGAAACTTCTGCTGGCTGATGCACACACTGTGGGATGAAGATGACCTGATGCAGCTTGCCCACCAGCTGTGGTTGCTTCTGGTGACAGATGGGTCCATGCTAGGGAGTGGGGAAGTTGGAGGTACCTGCTTGGTTCTCAGCAGGGCTGTAGCACAGCATGGAGATGAAGCAAACTGCAGTGTGAAAGTTTGTCCTGCCTGAGCTGTGTCTCATGAAATGACATGCCTCTGAGGAGTGTCTGCATGCACCTGATGCTGGGTGAAGCTGTGCAGGAGGCCTTGCAGGAGTACACTGGTGAGTCTGAGGCAGAATTGCTCTCTGCTTTCCAACAGGAAGTGCTGGACATTGCACGGCAGCTTGTGGTGGAGCTGGGAACTCACAGTGATTGTGAAATCGAGGAGAGGAAATCCAAACTGGAACAGCTGAAGAGTGTCTTGGAGATGTAAGCATTCCTATCTTGAGGCACTGTGGGTTTGCCTCAGAGCATGTGATATGGAAACAAGCTATGCTGCTGGTGTCCTGGCCAGTCAGTGATTGGGGCCCAGAGATTGGGGTCTCCTCTGTCCTCTGTTGGTAACTGTTCATGAAAAGCACTATGCTCCTCACCTTTTCTCCTTGACATCAAAACCATTCTGATCCTTGTCCCAAGTGTGTCTGGTGTTTGGCTAAACAATTGAGACAACATTGAGCTTTCTTTGCTGCAGGAGAGGAACTGGGGTCCTGGAGGGACCATGTTGATAGAAGCATTTTGATGTATTTGGAACAAAACTTGTTTTCAATAAGGTTGTCCTGGTGCCAAAAGTTTAGCAAGAAGGAGCTCAGAAAACATGAAAAGATGTTTGTGTCCTCTCTGGTTTTGTACAGTCAAAATAAAAATATGGTGGTATTGACATCTTCGAAACAAAACCAGGGTTCCTCTCAGGACTGCAGCTCTCTGTGGCACACACAGCCAGCAGCTGTGTTCAGGCCCTGTCTCTGGAGCACAAAGGAGGACTTTTCGCTGTGATTCCCTCCTCTGCTCTTTCTGCTCATCGGAGACATGGTTATCCTCAAAACATCTGTCAGAGTGGGTTTTTTTGTGATCTCATTAATTCACTTGTTAAGATGTAGGTAGAGCTTAAAACCCTGGTGAGGAATGACAGCACAGAGTGCTCTTGGTGGGAGAGCAAGGGAATAGATCTTTGAATTTTGTATGAGGGAGCTGTTTGGCTTTTTGTGGGGGTGTATGCTGGGTCACAGGGAGTTGGCAAAAGTCATGTTCCATGGCTATGGGTATTGTAGCAGAAAGTCTTTTGCCCGTGCTGTGCTTTTGCTGTGTACTGCCAGGGGCCCTATGGGCAAAGGCTGGGTAGCATTGATTTGTTTCAGTTTTTTTTTCTCCCTCCCTTGTGACAGGTATGGACATTTTTCTGGCATTAACCGTAAGGTTCAGTTGACCTATCTGCCTCATGGACATCCAAAAGCTGCAAGTGAAGATGAAGGTAAGGAAACCTGATGGTGCTACCCTGATCTTTAAGCCCAGAGTTCAGGTGTGAGTGCAGCTACCCTACCTGTATAGGCCTCTGGACATGCAAGCAGAATTGGTGACCCATATCTTATCTTTGCTCACATCATAGGAAGGGTTGGAGTGATGCCAGTACACCCTGGTTGGCTCTACAGGGCTTGCACTTCCAGTTTTGTGAATGTCAGCCTATACCTTCAAAAACTAGCGACTCTGAATTTCCTACTTGCTGATTTGTTTCCTGGGGATTTTGGGTCAGGCTTGTGTTGAGAACACTCTGCAAGGCCTCTTCTTCCTCCTCTCCTCTCCCTCTGCAAGCTCAGATGTGAGATGTGATGTGGTGAATACCTGTTTGTCTCCTAGAAGCTCGCCGAGAGTCCTCCCCCTCCCTTCTCCTGGTGCTGAAGTGGGGTGGAGAGCTGACCCCGGCAGGAAGAGTGCAGGCTGAGGAGCTGGGGCGAGCCTTTCGCTGCATGTATCCTGGAGGCCAAGGTGAGTTTGTCCAGGTACCTCCAGTCCTGCCCCATGGCTGCCAGGCTGCCCAGCCCAGGTGAGGGTTGCTCAGGCATCTGTGGCTGTACACAGCCTCTGGGATTAGTTTTTGTTCTTTTGAACGGGCATGGTAGGGATAAATAATTCAGGTGGGTTTTGCATCCAAAGATCCCTAAGCTGACTAGAGAGGTCTGCTGCAGTTGTTAAACTTCAGTGTGTCTTGGAGCACAACAGCTTTCTTCACATAATGTGCCAGGATTCAGAAAAGACAGGTGGTTCTAATAAGATACATTCTGATGCAGAAAATACAAAATTTATGGATGGTTAACAAGGAATTTAGGTCAAATGTAGAGAACAAAGGAGATAAGGCTTGAAACACAGATAATTCTGTCCTGAGACAGGAGTATAGGAAGGTAACTTCTCCATATTTTCTCCACCATAATTCTGTGATGCTGAAAAGCATCTAATACGCACACAAATCAATAAGAGCCAAAAGGGGAAAAAAAAAGAGGCTGAGATTGCCTTTGAGTCAGGATTGATCCAGTGAGCCCAGTATTGGATATGCTTGTCTTTGACTTCTATGTTTAATTAATTCAATTTAATTAATTACATTTCAAATTAATTAAGCAAATTTAAATTGGATTGGAGAAGATTTCCTTCTAGAATAAGAAAGGGTTACCTTGGGTGGAAGAGGATTGGGTATGGGGACACTTAGGCAAGCTGGACATAGGTGAACCCAAGGGCCCTGACGGGCTGCACCCACTGTGCCAAGGGAGCAGGCAGATGTCCCTGCAAGGCCACTGGAGATTGTCTTTGAAAGGCTCTGGGGACTGGGGGAGGTGCCTGAGGACTGGAGGAGAGGAAGTGTCGCTCCTCAATTCAAAACTGACAAGAAGGAGGGCCCGGGGAACTGCAGCCAGGTCAGCTTCAGGACAGTCCCTGAGATGGTAATGGAGCAGCTAATCCTGGAGAGCATTCCTGGGTGCATGAAGGATAGGCAGGTGACTGTGAGTAGTCAGCATGGATTCACAAAGAGAAGTCATGCTTAACCAACCTGATAACCTCCTACAGGGAAGTGACTGCTGTGCTTGGATGAGAGTCATTCTGAACAACAGCTTTGTAGACTTCTGCTCCATGTGGTCATTCATGGAGAGGGAGAGATCTTGTTTTTCAGGGAAGTGCTGTGTTCATGGGTAGCGTTTGGTGCCTGGCAGCCTGCCCAAGACATACATCTGACTTCTGGCTGCTGCCTGTCCTTGTCTGTCAGGGCGTTTCTCTGAGCTGGGAGCTCAGAGCTGGGAGTAGTGTTCCTGTCTTGTCATGCAGTGTGACTGGGTACTGTGCAGAACTGCCCTGGGATTCCAGGTAGCAGCAAAGAGTGACCACTGCGCTGTCTTTGGAGGTCAGACTCGAGAGCTGCATGAGTTTCCTCCACTACTGATCTGACTCCTGTGATTGTCTCAGCCATGAGAAACTGGCAATGTGTGCCGTGAGGTAATTGTAGCTGTACAAGAGCTGTTTTGGAAACTTCCCTGCTGAACAGCCCTCCCTGCAGTTCTGAGGGCTGCAGGACCTGCTCTCATGCAGAAAACAAGCAGAATGAAGTGATTTTTTGTGCATCTTCATTCTGCATGAGGGTATTCAGGCTAGCAGAACTACTACAGGCTGTTCAGTGAAGTTTGCTGCCGAATTTGGGCAGTGTCAGACTTGACTGGTGAATGCTCACTTTTTTTCCTCAAAATGAACTTTCCCAAGTTAGGCAAAGCCTCTGTTACATCTCTAGTCCTTGTGTATGGCTAGAACTGTCTATTTTGGAGCAGCATAAATGCTGCCTATGCAAGTGATTAATTCTCTACATAACTTTGTTGCTACAATAAAATTTGTTTGTCTAAACCAGTATATTGAGCTGACAATTTTGCAGGTATGAGAATAAGAACTTTGAGCTGTCCTCTGTTCCAGGTGATTATGCTGGTTTCCCTGGCTGTGGCTTGCTCAGGCTGCACAGCACTTACCGCCATGATCTCAAGATCTACGCCTCAGACGAGGGGAGAGTTCAGATGACAGCAGCAGCTTTTGCAAAGGTCCTTCCTCTCTTTTGGGCATCTGTTTGTTCTGCTACATTATTTTTTAAATATGCCAGTTCTAAAGGAAAACCTCTGGTGATGAGAAAGGAGTTTTCTTAGGATCTTCCCCCTCTCTGTTGGATGAACTGGGGTACACTGGGCTAAAAGCAGGTGTATGGGGAAGTACTGAGCATCTGGTGTATCTGCACACATCTGTCACCTTCAGTGTCCTGTCCAGGACAGGACTCTGACTGGGGAAGGAGTTACGTATGGACTATTGCTGGTGCTTGATGTTAGAGCACACCAAATGTGCTGCTGAGTATTAACTGCCTATAGAATGAATGTTTCTGGGATGGCTGCGCAGCCAGAGGGGTCATTCCGTGCCTGATGGATTTAAAAGGGGAGTGAAATGTCTTTGGTGCAGTGTGGGGTGGGGACTAGGGAGAAGACAGGTTCATTTGCAGCTAAAGCCAAGGGGAATCGTGTGGTGGCCTGAGCTAGTCTTCTGAGCCTTCGTTGTATCAACATTTTCAAGCAAACTGAGTTCCCTGCTCAACAGTTGCCTGGACAAATCTGGGGCTGCTGCAGGCAGAGCTGTCCTTTGCTTGAACAGAAGCATGCCAGAGTCATCTCTGACTGGAGGGGATGTTGCTGTAAAACTGCCCTTCGAGGACAGTTGAGATTTCTCTTAAGTTGGCTGAGTTCTAGCCATGAAACTACCAGAATTTTTGTTGTTTGGGTTGCACAGACCTGAAATCTTGTCTTCTGTGTTGTGGCTTTAGGGTCTGCTGGCCCTGGAAGGAGAGCTGACCCCCATCCTGGTGCAGATGGTGAAAAGTGCCAACATGAATGGTCTGCTGGACAGTGACAGTGATTCCCTTAGCAGCTGTCAGCACAGAGTGAAGGCCCGACTGCATGAAATCATGCAGAAGGATGCTGAGTTCTGTGAAGAGGATTACGAAAAGGTAAAGCACCAGTGGGGCTTCACTGCTCCCTGTATCTGGAAGGAGAATAGCATTGCTACAGTGGTTTGATGTGAAATGTGTGGTATGTGAACAGTAGTTTGGTTAGTTCGAGATCAGTTCTGGTCAAAATGCCAGGATATGTACAGAAGTGTGCAGGTTAATAGCCCTTGCCCTTTGAGTGGCAGTCCTCAGTGTTGCTCTGCTGTCCCCTTCAAGACTGATCATGGTGCCTTCCTCTCCCTTCAGAATTCCCAGTGCATTTTGTTCTTGTGAATGTGATAAAAGAACTCCTGCATGCTGCTCAGATCAATCCCAGCTGCTGTGGGCAGGGAGTCTGCCTCACTGGATTCTAGATCTGTGCTCTGTGCTCATGTGAACAGACCTTTTGGTTATGAATCCTTGTTGTCCTGTCAGGGTCTGATAGCTGCAGAATAGAGAGCATGGGCTGCATCCAGCACAGCAACCAGTAAAAGCACTGCTGCTGCTTCTCCAGCAAGTCATGAAAATACTGCTTTTCCCAGGCTCTGAAATGTGATTACTGGACTTAAATTCTTTAAGGAACGTATTTATCATCTCCAAGAACTACTTGAAATGAAGCCCTTCTGCTCAAGCACAGAAGCAAAATGAGACAGGAATGGATATTGTAGGTGGAGGGAGGTCTGATCTGATGGGAGCAGTTGTTTGCTCCCTCTGAGTTTGATCCTGAGGAAGTTTTTAAGACATGTGTGACTACTCCTAGGAATAGGCCAGCTTATTGTGCCCAGCCGGGACCACAGCTTTTGTCCCGAGTCAGAAAGAAGTACAGCTGCAAAAGGCAGATATTTTGTGTTCCCAGTTTGTGAAGACTAACTAATCTCTGCTGGGATCTTCTTTCAGCTAGCACCTACAGGCAGTGCTTCTCTGCTCAACTCCATGACCTTTATCCAGAACCCAGTTGAGGTCTGTAACCAGGTGTTCACCCTGATTGAGAATCTCACCTCCCAGATACGAAAACGTCTAGAAGACCCAAAATCTGCAGGTGAGCAACAGAACTGACTGGAAATGGTCTGGAAGAGATTAATTTATTGTTACATCTTCAGAGCTCCCAAACACCACTAGGGCTTATGTTTGTCTGTAGCAAAGAAATTGTGAAGTGTAATTCTGTATGTGCTATGGATGTGGAAGGCTCTACTTTCAACTACTGCTAAAGAGAGCTGTAATGTAAAGGAAATTATATGTGCATCTTGGCTTAGAGTAAATGTAAACAGCAGCATTATAGCCTGGAGGGGTCTGCCTGTATTTTTTGAGGCCTTTTCTGGAGACTGTAAACAGCAAGTTTTTCAGTCACAATTTGCTCATCCCAACTTTCCTAATAACAGTGCAGAGGTTTTACAAAGGCACTTGGGGACCTGCCATGGGATATATGGCAGACCTAAGCAAACAGGCAAATGGTTTCACTTTTCTCAAGCATTTCAGAAGTAGCCTGTTGCTGCAGTTTAAAACTCCTGCAAGAGGTCCAGTGGCTTTTCAGACTAGGATTCCTGTGGGCGACACAAGAACTGGAGCCCTTTTGTGCTGGGAGAAGTCAGTTGTAGCTGTCACTTGAAATCTCTGCAGAAATAACCAGGGTTCTGTGATTCTGTGGTGTTAGAACGTGAATGTGAATTAGTGTTCTCTGCTGTTTAGACCTGCAGCTGTACCACAGTGAGACTTTGGAACTGATGCTGCAACGCTGGAGTAAGCTGGAGCGAGATTTCCGCATGAAGAACGGGCGCTATGACATCAGCAAGATCCCTGATATATATGACTGCATCAAGTATGATGTACAGCACAACTGTGCACTGAAACTGGAAGGCACAACTGAACTCTTCAAGCTCTCCAAAGCCCTGGCAGATGTGATCATACCGCAGGTATAGCCTGTATGACAGTGCCTGTGGTGCCAATTTCTGACTCTTTGCCTTTGTGTTTGGTCTCAGTTCTCTTGCACATTAACTCCCACAGCAGCATATCACAGTAGGGTGTTTCTCAGATCTGTCTTAGTGTTTGTGTAAGGCCAAAACCATGTATGACTTAAAAGGTGGCCGGGCTGGGCCCCTGATTGAGGATTCCAGCAGGGTCAGAGTAATGAGCAGCTGATGCAGCAGCTTTTCCATGTTCGTGGTAGTGCATCACAGCACAGCTCCGAGCTGCCTGTGTGTGCTACAGCAGCCTTCCATCCTCCTCCTCCACATGCAGGGTTGTGGAAGTGAAGGGAGATTTCTCTGTTAAAGTTCTGACAAGTTTATTCTTGTCAAACTAGGACTTGTTCAGTTTGCAATGTTGAGCTGCTTCTGGCAAAGTTTCATTTATATGGGATGAGCTTCTACCAGCAAGGTCAGCTGCCCCTGTAGAGCAGAAGTGGTCTAAACTTTTTCAGTGTTGCTGGTGAGATGCAGTCTGGCTGTTTTCAGCACAGCACTGCAGTTTTTATCTTTGCCAATAGCGGTTGTTGCTTTAATGGTCATGCTAGGTCAGGGTATAAGTTTGCATGTCGTGAGACTGGAGATTCGCTTGTGGTACTTGCACCTCTCAGCTGTTGGAAGGATACTGACAGTCATGTCCAGACATAAGATGGGGTTACTGGAAGAGTCTCAGTCCTCTGTTACTCTCTGCAATACGTGGGGAAAAAAACGAAAACTGTTGAGTGACATTTCCCTTCCTGTCCTTGCTTAAACAGTGGTGCTGCAGACTGGGCTGTTGAAGTCAAGTGGCCTTTCGTGTGAGGATGTGGCAAAGAACCAGGGCTCAGGGTGTCTGTTGTTTTGTTTCTGCAGGAATATGGGATTAATAAGGAGGAGAAACTGGAGATTGCTATTGGCTTTTGTCTTCCTCTCATTAAAAAGATCCAGCTGGACCTACAGAGAACTCATGAAGATGAGTCTGTCAACAAACTACATCCGTTGTAAGGCTTGTGCTGCATGCTGCTGGCAGTGGGGAGGGCAGCTGTGGAGCAGTGGGTGGTTCCCATGCCAGAAGAGTGTACTGTTGTGGAAGGAGGTACTGAGCATACACTGAAGGACCCTCCATGAGGAAGGCATGTTGGTGCTCCTAGAACTAGAAGGCAAATGGAGAAGGCCCATTGAGATTGCTGACCAGAAGCACAGGGCCACAAAGGCTTGTACCCATCATAGCTGAATGGTGATGCCTCATCCCTTTCCCTGCACAGGGCCAGTGTAGAGTGATGAGCCACCTACTATGTGTCTCCATTGGGATTCCACAAAATTTGTTGCTCCTGTGCCCAGTGCTCTCAGTGTTTGTTCTGTCCTGCTGCCTTTGGCGTTTCCCGGTGTGGGGCTGTGTCATTCCGTTAAGCGCACGGAGACGCTGATGCGCGATGGATGGCAGTTCGTGGGCAGACGAGTAACTGGGGGCTGGTTTTGCTTTAGGTACTCCAGAGGAGTTCTGTCACCAGGTCGCCACGTTCGAACACGGCTGTACTTCACCAGCGAGAGCCATGTGCACTCCCTGCTCAGCATCTTCCGCTATGGGGGGTTACTGGATGTAAGTGTCCCAGCAATGCTCACAGAGTAAGCCTCGCTACTTCTTTCCAGTAGCCTTTTCCAAGGCGGACAGTGTATGTTTGTAGGTTGCCCCTTGAGCCAGCTCTCCCACTAATGCTGTGCATCAGTAGCCTCTGGCCAGCTCCATCTCTGCTGTGTTTGCATGCTGCAGCTTCCTGCCTTTCTGGCATGTAGGAGGATTGTTCTTCCTCAGTGCCTACCTTGCTTGAACAGAGACATGTTTTCTCCAAGATCTGCCCTGCTAGTTTCAGGTGAGCAGACCACATACCTGTCTAGGAGAACAGCAGTATGAGGCAATGGGGATGAGTGAATTTCTTACTTCCTGCTTCCTTCAACCCTTTATTTCAAGAGCTTGGTCCTCTATTTATAGCCCTTATATAAATTCTAAGTCAATAAAATCAGTTTTCTTACAGAGGAAGTGACTTGAGGTTGCAAATGCACAGGAAGTGCTCTCTACCAGAGAGGCAGATGACACATTTTAGGGCATTAATTCATCCAACTCACCCTTCACTTGCTCTCTCCTCACCTGCTTCCTGAATGAGTTGGCATGCAGACCCTGAGAAAAGCTCTGCTTTACTCTCCTCAAGGGGCTCTCTGATTTATCTTCCCATTTTTAAGCATGGTCTGAAATGCCTTGGGAGTTTGGGCTTGTTTAGCAGGCATGATTTCTGGTGTCTGTGGCAGCTTAGCATATCTACAGACAGTGATCAGAAAAGTACCTCTAAATCACTCACTGAGTAAGATGCTCCCTTATTCCCTGACTTAAGTGCCCAAGGATGCCATGTTGCCAGCAAGAGATACTGGGCTCCATCTGGGTTCTTTGTAATGGAGGGCTCAGTTCATGTCCCTCAATGTGTGATACGCTCCACAGCATCACGAGTGGCACTTCAGGTGTGACCATTTCCTGGCAGTGTTGGGAAGCAGTGAAGGGTGGGCTGCCCTGCTCTGCAGAGCCCAAGGGTTCAGCATGTCTCCAGATTTTTCATTCAGCATCAGCATTTCACTTGGTCCCTTACTTAGCACAGGTTCATCCCTTGTGCTCCATTGTGTAGTTTGAGAATGGCTGTGTTTTGGACTCTGCTGTGGGCTCTGCTTGTCTCCAGTCAGCATGGCACAGCAGCTTGCAGCTCAGATCTGCACATGGGTGGTGTGGCAGCTGTAGCATCCCTCGGTGCTGCTGCTCCTCACTGCAAGCCCCCCACCACATTGCAAGGTCATTTCTTCCTGCAAGTTAAGCAAGGTGTTTTTGTCCTGACAATGTTACCTTGTGGAGAGAGGAACTCTCTGAGTCCCATTTCACTGAATGCTGCAAGGTGTCTGCTGTTGCTTATCCCATGCAACTGTTTATGTGTATGTATCAGGAAAACAAAGACCAGCAGTGGAAGAGAGCCATGGACTATTTGAGTGCTATCTCAGAGCTGAACTACATGACCCAGATTGTTATCATGCTCTACGAGGACAACAACAAGGTGAGGGATAGAGCAGTAGGATACAATGCTTCCTGCCATGTTGCAAGGCACAGTCCTCAGAGATGAGTTCGGTTGGAAGTCTGTAACCTGAGCTCTCACTGTTTGTGAACAAAGACATAGAGATCATTAACACAACTGCTAGTTTTTGGTTTGTGTGGGAGGCAGTGACCCAGTTAATGCTTGTTACATGTAAGCAGAATATCACCCTGAGCAGTAATACCAAACTGATGTAATTAATACTGACTATTTTAAAGCATTTCCTAGTGCAAAATTATTTGCTGTTTTTAAGTATTAATTGCAAGTGAGCAGTAGGAAAAATTAAATAAAACCGAGTCATATTTGGCTGTATTTTTGAAATATATCTAGAAAATATCCAGAAATTCCACATCCATATTTTTTATTCTAAAAGTGTGCTGATATAGTTAGGGAAGTGTATACTGGTATCTTCAGGAAGTAAAGAGAATCATTTAATAAACAGCTGGAATGTGGGAGCTGAGGGTGGTGACTATAAGTAGGTTTGGCACCAAACTGCATGTCCTGATTGTCAGACCTTGTGACTCGGGTCTGTGCTGCAGGAGGTTGTAGTGGTGAGGGGAGCAGCCCACACCTGATAGAGTTAGAGCCTTGTATTCACAGAGCTGGTGTGAGCTTCTCATGGTAGGAGTGATGCTTGTCAGAAAACATCTGACTAGAACTGTCACAAGTGGTGTGGATGTATCAGTCAGTCAAGATGGGTTTATATGGGTTTGTATCATTAGTGCCAGATACTGTAAAAGCTCTGGCTTCCTTAAAAAAAACTTAATGAAAAATTATTAGTAGAGACAGTTACTTAAATCTTGGAAGAGCCTGACTGAAGGTCCAGGAGGGACTCAGTCTCCCCCTGTCCTGGCATATGATGGGTTTTCAGCAAGAGTGGGTCAGAAGGGCCTGGGGTTTAGGGGTGTGTGTATATATATATATATGTATATATACACACATAGAGCCAATTCTGTTATCCTTCCCTCTGGCTGTTGTCCCAAAATAACAACAGTCAGAATGCCTCAGCTGTGTGCTGATCAGGGCTGTCCTTTTGGATGGGACAAACCTGGAGCCATTCTGTTCATGCTTGTTGCTCCTGCTTTACCTCCAAAGAATGTGCCTGGGATGCGTGCTGGCCAGCACATCAGGGTGGGACCTTGGCCTGTGCTGATGGTAGGTACCTGGGTTTGGTTCTTTACCTATTCCCTGTGACGTGTTCACAGGACCCCTCCTCAGAGGAGCGCTTCCATGTGGAGCTGCATTTCAGCCCTGGCGTCAAAGGCTGCGAGGAGGACAGGAACATACCCACGGGGTTTGGCTTTCGGCCGGCCTCAGCAGAGGTAAGCAGACACCTGGGCAGGAGCCGCCAGCCCCAAGGGACACTCGGGCACTGTCCTGCTCTTTCTGGCCCTGATGCAGAAGCTTCCTCACTGGTGGTGCCTGCAGGGAGCTGGCAGGTTGTGTCCTTGTCCTGTCTGGGTTCATTAGGGTGGCTGCTGGGACTGTGGGTGCCTCCTGAGCTTGCAGAGCAGGAGATCCAAGCCTGGAGCTGGTGTGGGGCAGCATGGGCAAAGTCCACATGCCTGTAGACATGAGCGGAGTGTTTCCTTATGGCAGAATGAGGACAAGAAGGCAGACCAAGGCAGCCTAGAGGACCTCTCGAATGAGAAGGGCAGCGATGAGCCAGACCGTGCCCGGCAGAAGTCCCCACAGCCCTCCGAGCCGGTCAGCATCCAGCGAAGGTCGCCGCTGATCAGGAACCGGAAGACGGGATCCATGGAGGTAACCATGCTATTGGTGCCCTTCCTTGTTCTTGAAAAGGTCTTTTGCTTGGTTTTGGTTTCCTGGCATTTCTTTTAACGTGCCAGTCTGAGTTGATTCTGGGCAAGGATCTGCAGAAGGTAAAGAGGGATGTTGTGGAAGGCAGACCTCCGAAACTCTTCCTCATTGAGGAAGGACAGGAACACAGGCCAGAGGAACTGATGAGGGAGAGCAAGTAAGGAAGCGCTTGAGAAACACAAGCATTATTTGGATTAGGTGCTCTGTAGAGGCACTGGTGTAGCCAGCTATGAGATTACATGCAACCTCACCACCTAGCTGTGCTATCTTTGCCTTCTGTTAGGCTCCAGCCTTTGCCTTTCACAAGGCAGCTCCATGTTTCTCATTCCTCCATCCCATCTAAGATCTCATGCTGACTGGGGGTCCCTGCTCACTGATGGATTTCATCCAGGATGTTTAAACTGTCAGGGTTTAGAATTGTCCCATTCACTGATCTGATGAAGTAACAAAATTGATTTTACTGTTCTAACCTCTCTCCTTCCAGGCTGTTCTGTGTCACAAGGCCAGTGTCAGAGTCAGCAGGTGACTGTTACCTTCAGAGTACTCTGGAATTGTCCCTCCTTTCAGAGGGATTTCACAGGCATTTTTGCCATCAGTTTTCTGACCCAGAAAACAGCAGAGTTAAGGTTTGAGGTATTTGTTAGCTGTCTTCCATCGCTGTATGTTACTCACAATGTCACCTTTGCGTGCAGCACTCAGAGGCTCTTTGTGATAGGCACATACTAAGTAAGAGGGGATATGATTTCCTGCTGCTAAAGAAGGAAGTCTATGTCCTAGTAATCTCAGCAAGAGTCTTGAGAGACAAGATGCTCACTACGTGAGTCCCGTCACATTTTTTGAATTTCCACTGTTCCGCAGTCCAACAAAATCCTGAAATTAAAATTGAGCATTCTCTGTCACAATCTTAGCATATGACTACCTTTGTGCTTCTTGAAGACAGTGATTTTAAGGAAGAGGTGAACTTTTCTTTACCTTCAATTGATGTATAAAGGCTTTTGAGAGCAGTGGATAACTTGGAGCATGACACTGATTAATTACACTGTCTGTCTTTGCAGGTGCTGTCTGAATCTTCTTCTAAATCAGGAGGTTATCGCCTCTTCAGCACTTATTCCAGGCAGTCTTCTGAGATGAAGCAAAGTGGATTAGGTACTGTACCTGACCTGTAACCAGCCTACTCAGTTGTACCTCTCAATTTCCACGGGCGTCTGTCTGTGTCTCCACATACACATCTGGCTTGAGTACCTTGTATGTCTCTATGTGTTTTTTGCCTTCTCTCAGTGGTGTTGAGACCACTGTAGAGACTGTCTTAGTCGGTACCTTTTCTGTACGAACTTCTCCTCCAGCTGCTAGCAACGGAAGATGCACTTCTCATCCTTTCCAGTACAGGAGCAACAGGGCAAACTGCCTACCTGCAGGCTGGCCTTCTGCTTCTCTGTTGCTGTCACTTGTTACACCATTTCTGAACTTAGTAGGAAGAGATGATTTTAGGTGAGAACTAGCGTGCTTTCTGTTCTGCAAAACATCAGTTTATATGCAAAGCTGTTCTTCGTGTGAGACTGTTCTAGTTCTACCTTTGCTTCATAAAGATCTGTTGTATGGAACGGATGTGTTACATACAGAATGTTTGATAGCCCTCTAACTGAGCTGAAGTCTCTGGTCAGCCATTCTTCTTACCGTAGCTAGTGGAAGACAATATTCAGGGCACTTGATATTCTGTGTCCTTGATTGTTCTATTCTATGTCATCCTAACCTAAACTGTATCTGAATAATTGAAATTACTCCTGAAATATTTTTGCTAAAGCAAGATCTATTTTGAAACTGGAAAAGCTGTCTTTGCTGTCATGAAGTTCAGAGATGGCTGTGCAACCTGTGTCTTGGGGAGAGGAGGTGATAGTGCCCAAGTCATGCCCACTTTCTTTTTCTTTAAAACCTTCTTAGCATTGTGGCATGGTTGCAGACTTCCAGCAGTTCTGGCTCATCACTCTGTTATATGGACAACCTGCAGCCAAGAGACTTCTGAAAGGCCTGATCATTTCTTTGCCACTTTTGAATGAGCAGCTTCTTAGGAACCTAATTCTTACCAAGGAAAGGGAATTTTCTTCTGAGTGGTTTGAAAGTATCCTTGGAGTCTGCCAGCTATGCTTCCAACCAGCTGGAAAAATCTAAATAGGAATGGCTGATGTATATTATTTTCATAAAGGGACAGTAGCCTTGGCCATGGTAATTTTTGGATGTGTTATTTCACTTATCTCTGCCTTTCCCAGTGCCACTGCAAGATTCAGTGAGCTGTGACCAGCTGCCATGCTTAGGCTTGAAGAAACCTGGGGGTATTTCGTGAGTCCATATGGATGAATATGGGAATTTCTGAAATGGCACACAGTCAAGTAGGTGCATCTGCTTGGAGAATTACTGAGTACATCAAATGGTACTGCAGACTGGTTTTACTGTTTGGATGTGCGACTACCAGAAGGCCTGTGCTCTGGAAAGCAGATATCACAGCCCTTGGACTACAGCCTTTTCCAGGTTTTTGAGGAATGTCTGTTTTGGCAATAGAGAAGACCACTGCTTTTCTGCACCTTTGTGCAGTACTACTTTTCCTTGACAACAAAATCTGAAATATGATCCTGGCAGGTTTAAGTTCAGAATCTTGCTTCGTGTGCCTTGCTGGGAAGCCTGTGCTGGTTACTGTCCTGACTGTGAAGCTCTGCAGAGACAAAACCTTGAGCAGGAACTGATCTGATCTGTGACACAGACCACCAGCCAAGCCACCATTTTCCTTTCTAGAGTCTTGCAGACATGGAGGGATTGAGCAGGAGGGACCTGTTGTACCACACCAGCTTGCACAACACTTTACTGATTAGGATATCTGTGTTTCTGTGAGTTTTTTTTCGCCTGAGGCCTGCTATGAAGAACAATGCCTCTTTACCTGTACAAGTCAAACTCTTCAAGGAATCTTCCTGATTCCTTTCCTGATTGTTTTTCAGAAATCTAAAATCTTGCCCCTTTAGGAGTTGAAATGTGCTCTCTCTCTCTGAGAGATAAGACAGAACTCATGAAAGCTGGAATTTTGGCTTTAATGCTTGTCTCAGCAGCTGTGTTATGAGTGGGTTCATTCAGGCACTACCTGCTGTTTCTGAGTTTTCTGAAGCTGAGTGTACCTCCTGTTGCCTGACCTTGTCAGTGTGTGGCTGTCATTATCTGTGGAAAATGGAATGTCTGTCTGGGTATAACCTCATATGTGTGGGCGTGCAGGAACAGGGAGCAGAAGAGAGCTCCTGCAGTAGTCCTGCCCTGCTGCCATACCTTCCAGAATGGTGCCTCTACTGTCATTTAAAAAATGAAATTCCTCTTTTGAAAATAGGTGGCTGCAGCTTGCTTTGTCTGTGCTTTGGAGTGTGACACGTTTTTCTGGGCAGCACCAAGTGCATTGCTGTGGATTGTTTGCTGTAGTCTGTGTGCTTCCAGCTTGAGAAGCCTAGGAAAGTTTCAGTACCCTTCTTTGCTTACAAGAACCCTTCAAAATGGAGTAAAATCACTGCTAGCTGTTTTAGCAGTAGAGGTGGTGCACTGCCAGTGGCACAAAGCCTTGTGCTGAGATTCCCAGAGGGAAACCAAGAATGACTATTTTTAAACATCTGCCATATTGAATGAACATATGAAAATTAAATGCACAGAAACTATCCAGCACATACAGTAATTTCTAGCAAGTGTTGCTACATTTAAAGCCAAATGGCCATTGTGTTCTTTAGGATATGTGTGTGTGTGTGTGTGTGTGTGTGTGTGGTTACTTTGGGTACAGCGGCCTCCTGGAGTTCACTGTAGACGATTGCTGTTGTCCATAGAGTCATCTTTGTAAATTCTCTTCTGGCTTAAGGGCACTGGCAAAATGCCTCTGTGTGCAGCAGGACAGCAGAAACACTGGGGTAACCTTAGCTTAGTGATTAACGGCACAAGGTTGCTCAAGATACACAATCCTAAAACTCTGATGTTCCATTTTTATCTGCCTGTAAATTAATCTGCTGGGTGGTTTTTGTTGTTGTTTGTTTTTAGACCATGGAAGAGCAATTAGGACCATCATCCTGTCTGATGCATGACAAAATTTCATTTGCATTCCAACAGGTTCCAGTTCATGCTGAGTTAGCACTTAGCATCAATTTAAGGCATTAGGAGGAAATTTTCTAAGGTTTGCGTATCAGTGACCCTGCAGGCAAGAGTTCTTCTATGTCCAGGGGCACATATGTGCTAGTCTGTGCTGTGGAAAGCCATCAGCAGTGTCACAGTGGGGGAGCAGCTGCAGTTCAGTGCTACAAGAACCTTTTTGGTCACCCCAGGAGCAGATGTCCTCAGCTCAGCCTGAGCTTATACATGAACAGTTCAATGCTCAGGTTCTCTGTGTTTTCTCCAAAGAAGCTCTGGCTTAAGGATCTTCGCAGAAACAGAGCTGGGGTCCTGAAGAGCAATGGGTGGATGTGAGGCAGCAATGTGTCCTCACACCAGGGAAGGCTGTCGGCATGCTAAGCTGCATCAGCTGGAGTACAGCTGTCCAGCTGAGGGGTTTGGCTCTTTCCATCTGCTCAGCTCTCATGAGTGCCTGAAGCTCTGCTGTCCTGCCCTGGGTTCCCTGGGGCATGGAGGGTGTGTGTGTCAGGGTTGTGAGCCCACTGCGGGCAGTGGAAATGGATGGGAAGCCTGGAGCACACAATGTTGGAGGAGAAACTCAGAGCCATGCTTGTTCAGATTAGAACTTGTGGGGACTGGAGACCTTAATGCTCTTTCACCACCTAAATGGGAGGTTGCAGAGGGGACCGAGACAGACTATCCCCAAAGCCCTGTGCTGGTTGGTTGAGAACCAACAAACACAAGTTGCAGCATAAGAAATTCCGATTAGCTGGGAGGAACAAATTTTTCACCCACCATGAATGTGCTGGATGTTAGAGCAGGGGCCCAGAGAGGTTGTGAAATTTCCTTTCTTGGAGGTATTGACAGCTTGACTTGACGAACCCTAGCAAGCTGATCCGAGTTGGTTCCGCTGGGGTGTTGGGAAAGAAGCTTCAGGCTCCTTCCAACCTAAATCATGCTATGATGCAGTACTGTAGAATCAAGAGCTGCTTCCAATGTAGGCAGGATCTCTTTCACAGCAGTAACAGTTGCACTGTTACAGATAAATGCTATTAGACAGTGTTGCAGGTTTTTTGCATGGCAGACAAGGTGGGACCAGATCAACCTGCTTGTTTCTGGAAGCCTTTTGTATGTAGGAGTAATGTTGGTTGGAGCAGTCTGTATTCTCGGTACAGAATGCAGCTGCAAGACAGTTCAGCAGAGAATTTACAGCCAATCAGTGGCTGTGTCTGGCCCATAATAAGGTTTTGTCTTGACTCACAACTGCTTTCTTCAGTCAGCTGAAAGAATCCTCTTTCACATGCCTGGTGTTCCCTAAATATCGCTCAAAGTCAAGTCAGTCTTCAGAGCACTGTGCCTTGGAGAAGCAAAGCCAAAGCCCCAGGAATGAGGTTGCCCTCCACCTTGCATGCCATGTTCCTTGATAGTGGGTAGGCAAAGTTCCATGCTGTGTGCACATCTGGTGCTTTGCAAGGCTCGTTCATGGACCAGTTGCTCCTGTGCTGGAGCAGTGGGACATGGCTGAGTAAAGTGTGTCTGTGAAGTACGAGCTTGTGAACACAAGCCCTCTGGTCACAGTACTTTTCCTGCTTGTTTGACAGGAGTTGAGTCCACACTGTCTGATCCATAGATCAGATAGTTCTTTCTTCTCCTCAGTGTCCTACACAGCAAGGAGCTTTCCAAAGAGAAAGGGCAGAAGAGCAGAGCAGTGATACTCTGAGACGTGAACATCAGTGGTTTGGCATCCTGACTGTTCTGACATCGGTGTGTCAGACTGAAAGGGGTGAGGGTGTTTCTCCTAGGTCAGGGCAAGAAAGCCAAATGGAAGTAAACCCCTGGATGGAGTTAGGAATTTCCTGTGCTGAGTTTCACCAGTTTCCTGGTGCTGAGGTTTGGGCTACCTGCTCTGCATTTGGCTCTGTGGAATTTAGAATGGAGAACATGGCCTCCCTGTGCTTCCAGGCATCATGTTGTTTCCTGAGATTGCTTGTGAAGTGGCCAGCTCATACTTCATCCTTTGACTAACCCTGCTTTTCTGTAGTTGCATGCAGTGGATATGTGTTACTAACACCTTCCCTGCCTTTCCAGGGTCACAGTGCACCGGGCTGTTTAGCACCACTGTGCTGGGAGGCTCCTCCAGTGCCCCCAACCTCCAGGACTACGCACGCAGCCATGGCAAAAAGTTTGCCAGCAGCCTGACATACAAAGACGGTATGTGTGTTCCCTGGCAGCAGGGTGGTACTTTGTGACGTTGGTGTCTCAAGATGCGCCTGCAGCACCGACTGGGATTGCTGAAGACTGTGACAGTTGAATGTGTGTTTTCACCGCATCTGTAATGATAAATTTTGCCATATCCCAAGAAACTGTGATCCTTGCTAGGACAGTGTGCTGGAGCTGACATTGTGAGAGGAGTTTTAGGCCGATGTGTGGTATTGCTGGGGTCTGATTTTGGTCTGATGTTTTGACACTACTTGTTGTTGTGAAGGGGGATTTATTGGTCCAGATATTAAATAGGTTTGTCCTGGTGTGGAAATCCAGCAGATCACATAATCTTGCTTACCTTGGTGATCTTGCTGATGCTAAATGAAGCTCTTTTTGGGACAGTAATCCTTGTCCCATGGAAGGTGGAGCCATCCCAAAGGCAGAATGATATGCTTGGGCATGGATAAGATGGGCATTAGAGCGAGGCTGAGCACGCAGCGGAGTCTGAGGTAGCTCCCATGAGGCAAGGGCAATATGCCTGAAAGGCTTGAGGTAAGTGAGTTGCTTGGATGAAGTACTGCAGAAGGACTGGAAAGTCTGGTTTCTGTACAAAAACTGCCAGAAAGGTCAGCAAGACAATCTGGTGAAGGCATTTGGGGCCATGGTTACAAACATTGCTCTATGCCCACGGGTGCAGGTGCTGCAGCTGCACCCTGACCTGCCAGCAGCACTCGGTGCCATGCACAGGGAGCAGCAGAGGGTTGTTTTCTGCAAGGAGGTTGGGGCACAGGGACAGACTGAGCCATTCTGGAACAGCTGGAGGGTGTAACGCCTAAGTGCAAGTGTCCATTGTGTTCCCAATAGCAAAGACACTCTCTCAGACTCTTTCAGTACTGGTTCACATACCATTTGTTGGGGCACTGGTGTGAGGAGCTCCATGGACAGGGTCTGCACAGCATACTCTGACGAGGTTGGAAATCCACCTAAGGTTTCCCAGCATTTGAGTGGATGGATGTAAGGTTGTCTGTCTTGGATGTCTTATCTTTTTGGTATTTTAATCAATACAGAATCTGAGTGCCTTTCTTACTGGGATCATAACACTGCTGGATTTCAAGGTGGGAAAAGGATTAAGGCATTAATTTGGGGAAGACAGGAGGTTGGTTCATTTGGATTTTTGTGCAGTCTTGAGGCAAGGAAAATGGCCTAGCAAATCAGGATGGAAAGACGTTGTCCACTTCTCAGCCCTGTTGGAACCCTGTAAGTGCCATTATGTACGCTGGCTGACTGTGCTGCTTTTCTTGTGTAAGAGAAAACTGAGCTGGTTCTCACCTCCTCAGGGCACTCCCTGGCACACGGCAGGCTGTGAATGACAGTGACAAGGAGGGTGGGGTGGGAGTGTTCTCAACCTCGCTGTACCAGAATAAGCTCATGGTGTTCGGCACGAGACCGGGGTGTGAGTCACAGTGGAGCCGCTGAAAAGGCCAGCAAGGGCCCTGGCTGCTGTTCTTCCCTGACTCTGCAAGGAGTGGGAGCCCAAGGCAGAACTGATTCTCAGGGAAAAGCATCAGAGACTGCTCTGTGCCCAGCTGGGCATGGACCTGCTCAGTCCTGGTGCTGGGCTGCCTGTCTCTGTAGGCTGTGTAGCAGGATATGCCTGTGGCTGGCTATAGGCATTCCAGGTCATGGACTCCTGCTGCATAAGCCTAAATTCAGTGACAAGGTCTCTGTGTGCTGAGATGCAGTTGTACCCTCGAGTACCTAAAATGCAGACTTGGTTGACTAGCATGTGTCCAACACAGCTCAGAATTATAAATCCTGATGTTATACCTCTGTTTTCATGTTCCTTGGCATGCCCTGGCACCCTGTGCTGTCAGCCTTGCTGCAATAAGGACAGCTGAGGGGAAGGAGTCAGGGGCTTGGGAAAACAGGGAGGAGGCAGAAGGGCATTTAGCTTCTGGGGAAGGTAGTTTGGAATGTGAAATGAGCCCTTGATCTGCATGTTTCTGCTTAAATGAGCACTGTTGAAATGCTGAACAATGGAATTTAAACCAAACATCTCTAGACGTAGTTGCAGTCAGTGGCACTGCAGCTACAGCAGACTCTTGGAGAACGACCTTTTCCACACTCTTTAATAACTGCTGTTGAAAAGCAGCACATTTTTGCATGAACTCTTCGATAGTTTTTCATGGCTGTGATGCTTCAAGGTGCAGTGTGTGACATATAGCACTTCACCAATGTTAACTTGCCTTGTTCCAGGGAAGTTTCAAGGGCCCTTATTTCTGAAGTCTTTTTTGCTTGGAGCTGGAGGAGGGCTAAGGAACACTTCAGCAGAAAGTTTTCTCAACCTCAAGCTGAGGGAAGGTCCGTGGATGGTTGTGATTTCAAGTTGGCTTGCCTGAAGCCAGGGATCCAGTAAACTGGGTCAGTGCCATTTCAGTTGATGTGCCCTCAGGGCAAGGGGAGGTGTGGGAGGGATGGAGATGGTCACCAGCTGACTGCAGCTCCAGGGCTTAGACACTTGTAAGGGATTGCATGTGTAGGGAAGATTGTTGTGCCATTTGTTGAGTTTAAAGAAAGAAAGACAATTTTCAGGGTGGGTACACTAGTGGAGGAAATTTCAGTGAGAGTTGGTTTAGATACATTATTTGGCCAAGCCGCTGCATGTAGCTATAGGAGCACATTGGGGGTGTGGAGCATGCATTGGTGCACTGGTGAGGGGATAGGCATACAGACTCTGTGGGCTAGGGAGAATGGATGCATGAAACATGAAAGAGAAATAAAAGGGTTTTCTACTATTTCCTGAAAGATCCCAAACAGCAGCAAAAGGTATGATTAGCTGGGATCTCACATCAAATTCCACATATAGATGGTGTGATCCAGGCCATTCTTTTTCATGATAGCTGAGGAATTTCCAGTGTGGGGGGAAAAAAAGTCTCCAGATTCGGTTGGGTTTTTCTTTGTGGTGTGGGTTTTTTTTTTTGTTGTTTTTTTTTTTGTGTGTGTGTGTGTGCATATGGAGCCTAATCTATGTCCTTTAAAGCCTATCTGTTTGCACCCCATTAGATGCCCAGTGTCTGTCCTTGCACTGTCTTTCTGATGTGTGATTTGTATGGGAGAGCTTGGCCTGGCCTCGGGCATGGGCAGGAGAAGCCTGAGGACCACTCTGACAGGTGTATCCTTGCCCTGTACTGAAATGTTTTGAGCAAAGAACTGTAGAGGCATGTCTTCGTGGGTCTTTTGCTTCTTCCCTGCTCAGGTGATTTCTCTTTGAATTCATAAATAGCTCTGTAGAGCTTGCATTAAGAGGTTGTTTACCTGTGCTGGAACTCTTTAGTCCCTCTGCAGAACAGTGTTTGTTTTCCTTGGGCAGAGGTGAATCCTGAGAACGATCCTCCTGTGGTGCTGCTACTTGCTGGGCCGTGTGCTCTGGTGGCTGCAAGCATGGCCTGGCTGCATTCTGCACTGGACTGAGCCTGGTGTGGTGGGAAGGTGTGAGTTGCTGACTGAGAGTGATTGAGAGTGTGGCTGAGTGTGTAGTGTCGGGGACACCCTGGCAGGACGGTGCAAGGGCTGGGGAGATGCAGAATGCTTCAGTCAGACCCACAGGCGGAGTGTTGGGTGCTACAGCAGTGCCAGCGGGAGCAGCTGTTGTGGGGGTCAGGAAGGTGAACCTGAACAGATAATCAAGTGTATGAAGGTCTCGGGGGATCCTTTGAAGCAGGCTGTTAACTGAGATGATCTGTTTTTATTTCCTCAGAGCTCTTGTCTATGCCAGCCGTAAAACGATTTTCTGTGTCGTTTGCAAAGCATCCGACTAATGGTATGTTTGCTTTCTTGATTTGATGTTCCCTCACACTTCTAACCCCACGCTCACGTTCAGTTTTCTCTGCACATGTTCTCCTCTCCTTCTTGTGGTTTTTCTGTGTTTGTGTATCTGGTGTCCAAACATGCTTCACCTTCCTCCATTGCCTCCTTGTGACTAATGTGCTCACTCATACCCTGTTACTGCTCAGTGGTGCCTCCACTCTCCCCTGAGGTGTTTTTGTCCCAGGCAAAAAGGCAAAAGCCATGGCTCTGTGAGTGCGCTGCTAAAGCAGCCTTTAACTCCACTGTGACATTAAGGCCTTCTGTCATGCTCCCTTTCGGGAGGGTGGGGGTCAGGGGGAGGATACCACTGGATTGGGGGCTGATACCCACTCCGTATCATGAAGCATCAGCAGCTTAGGTCCTCAGTTTCTACACTGCAGATTTGCAGAATGCAAACAAGAATAGCCCTAGGACAGCTGTGTGTCACCTGGGAGGCCCTGGTGTACGGTGGGAAAGAAGGAAGTGCACATGGTGTTTCATGTCAGGAGTACTGGTAGCCTTATGGCCTGCTGTTGTCAAACCTGTCTGTTAGGCTGGTCCTGTGGTTCCTCCAGGCATGGTGATGTTGGCACAGGTAGGCTCGCCTTTTCTGCAGACGTCACCCTGTGAATTGCGTCTCTCCAGAGCTCTCACTCATCTGCTGTTGGTGGACTGTGCTGGCTCGGTGGGGAGGGGATGGGCATCGTGCTACCTGGGGTGGCATCACCTGCTTCACCCCATCCTGCCTGTAGCTCTGGAAAGGCTTGGTGACAGATGTCTGACACAGCTTCTGCTAATTCACTATCTCTGCTCCATGTTGCTATTAACCTGACAACCAAAGTGTGAGTCTGTGAGGTTGTAGGCCACTAGCTCTGCTGTAGCAGGTGCCTTGAACCAGTGTTTACTCTCCAACTCTTGCACAGATACTTTTAAAAAGGTTTCACAGCACCCCTTCTCTTGCATGGCTCCTGCTGCTGAGACAAGTTGGAACCAAAGGAGATCACTGAACACTACCAAGTATTTCTGCCTTACGTGATCAAGGCAGCTTGCAAATATGAAGACATCCTGCTTGGTGTAATCTGGAAGCTGAATGGAATTCAGAAGACTGTTCTGAAAACCAAAGTATTGGGAAGGATGAAATGGAAAAGGGCACCTCACTGTGGCTTTACTGTTTCAAATAACTAGAGGGAACCTATTCTCCGTGTTTGCTTGGTTTTGCTTTTCTCAGAGTGGCCAACTGCTTGGTTTGTCTGTATGTCTGGACACCATCTGAGCTCACATGGTGTATGTCAGCAGGGTGTGTTGTTCTATCTTGCCTGCAAAGGTTGTACCAAGTTCCAGCCTTTCCTAAGACATGCTGTAAAGCAGTTGCCCCTGCTCCAAATATGATAGGGTGAAACTGGGCATCATGTTTCTCCCAAAAACCCAATTAATATTTCTAATGGCAGTGTGCTTCTTAATCAAGAAAAAAAAGACAGGGGTCCAGCAGGTGAGAGCTCAAAGTCAGGGATATTTGGTCTAGGATTGCCACTGCTTTGAGCAGGAGGGATGTTTACCCCGTGAACCACTTACAAAACTGAACGCAAAAACTGTTCCCAGCTCTGAGTCTGGATTTTGTTTCTGGAGAGCTGCCTCTTTGTGGTGAAATGGAATGGGTGAACCGGGTAGTGGTCAAGCACAGCATCAGGCCAGATGCTCTGGTCACACAAGTCTTGGGTGGGTGACGCAAGTCCTGAGGCTGTGTCTAGGGAGAAGACATGCCTGCGTGCTGGTGTCTTGTCTGTCATGCAAGGATATCACAGAAGATTGCACAGGGCTGTTCTCAAACAGAGGGAAAGTCAGTGCTTCTGTGCTCCCTCTGTTCTTCTGCACTCTGAGCACTCGGCTCTCAGTCAGACCCTGCTGTCCCCCAAGTCCCTTGCACAGCCTCTGTTCATTTGATGCTGGGCCATTTGCCCTCTCCACGTGCTGATGTGCCTGCCTGCACTTGGATGCAGGACTCGAACACTACTGGCAGCCTGGATTTCTTGTCTCAGCTGTGGGAGGATGAGTCTGGCCCTGAGCCTGATCTTATCTAGCCAAACCCGAACTGCATTGGACTTGGAATGTGTCCTAAAATTTATTCACTTGTCAGACTTTCACTTACAAAGATGAACCCTCGCTGCTCAGGTACTGCCCTGTGCTGCAGCTGGGCGAAGCCTGGGCTGGGTGGGAGTCTGGTCTGCCCTGGTGTCACTGGGGGACGTAACCCTTAAGGGCTTTCCTGACCTGCTCGCTGTGGGAGGGATTTGGCTTAGTGTGTGGTGTGGGTCCTTCTCACCCAATGGCCCTGGTGCTGGCAGCTCCATCCCCACGCCTCCACAGTTTCTCTGTCCCCAGCTGTACCTGCCCCTCTCCTCTCACTCTCTATGGCCGCTTTCCTCCAGATGTGTTGGAGCACCAGCACGTTGCCCAGTTGCTACGCCGTTTTTCCTCTGACTGTGCCACGAGCCGGACCATCTCCTTGGATGCCACCCTAGCCCATCACCTGCAGCAGTGCTCCTACCACCTGCGCCTCTTCAGGAGCTGGCTGATCTCAGGGCAGGATGACTTGGAGTGTCTTTACGGTACTGCACGCTGCAGCTGCCTCTGTCCCGTGCTCTTGTAGCTGAGCAGGGACCACTGTCTGCTTGAGAGTGCAAAGTATGCTTTGCTTCTATAAAACGGAAAGTGTTTCCCTCACCGAATCCCCGAGGTCTCTGGGCTGCTGCTGCAGCAAGCTGTGTGGGCTGTTGTACCAGCAGTTTTGGAGCCGTAGGCCAGGAGCCTTTCCACACGGAGCCCACGCTCCCCAGTGGCTGTAACTGCTCTTTCCATCTTTGGCAATTGTTTGTTGCCTCTTTCCTCTAGCCAGGGTAAGCCCTTAAGCTCCCTTCAGGGTAGGTCCTGAGCTCCTTTCGATGGGATGTCCTGCTGGCAGGATGCCCTGTGCAGGTCTTGGTGAGCTGCCACAGGGCGTTCCCTTAGTAATGGAGGAACCAAAGTGAGTAGTGAGAGTGTGGGAAGAAGAGGTTAAGGAGGTGCTGCAGCTGGTCACAAGCTGAGTGAACTTGCTGTGGAAATTTTGGGGAAGTGAATGCTTGTGGGTGTGTTGTACCTAGAGAGACTGAGTTAAGGCAGGGTAGAGCTGAGCTTCTGTGTGGCTGCACTGCATGGCATCTGTCCTGCCTGATAGGGCCTCTCAGCGTGTCCTCTCTCTGGTGGGAAGAGGTAGGCAAGTTCAGCACTGAATCCAGATGTTACAAAACAAAGCTTGCTGCTGTTTCTCTGGTGTTTTTCAGCCTCTGTCACAGACGGGAAGTCTGGTGCATGGAGGCCTTGGTGCTTCTCACACAGGCAGAAAGATTGCTGCTCCCTGAACGAGGCAGCAAGCTGGGGCTGGCTGCTGAGGTTTACCTGCACCATAGAAGCTGCTCGGAGCATGTGGCTTGCTGAGCTGTGTGGTGTGATGCATGGACCCCCTTTTCCATTCAGACCCACAGGTGGAAGGGGCACTACTTCCGTGTAGTGAAGCAGCAGGACCGAGCATTTTCAGAGCCTGGAAGATGAGAGTTTTTCTTACATGGTCTGTTTTTCCTTGATATGGCCCTTTCTGTAAGCAGGCAGTTTGGAAACAGTAGTTGCTTTTCACATGTAATTAGGACAATTCCTTGGTCTCCTAGCAACAAATGCTAAAGAGGAGCAGACTTGCTTCAAGGGAAGAGATGCTGGATCACAGCAGACTGCTCCAGAGCCAGGGCTGAGCTTTCCCGGCTGCAAATCTTGGCCATGCGTGTGAGCTCGGGTGGGGAGAGGAAATGAGCTCAGTGCTTTGGACAGCAGCAGGCCGCTGGGAGGTGTATCCTGCCCCAGCACAGCCAAACACAGGAGTTAGGCACTCCTTACCTAACTCCTTACCAGCGCAGCAGCCCTCCTGGCTGGAAATCAGATCTCCACCATTGAGTTCATGCTGTTTTCTCAGTCTGTCAGCAAGCCCACAGTTCATTGACATGTCTGGGATTCCTGCCGGGGCTCTTCTCAGAGCAGATGTAGTTGACAGCCCAGGTTTCTTCCTTGTGAAAACTACATTCTTCTGTCTTCTCTTGGCTTTCCACTGTACTTCTATCCACACGAAGGAAACACAAATTAGAAGATAGCATCAGTGAGTCAAAAGTATGCAGCTGCCATCTGTAGTTGGAAAGATCAGCAGTGCAGCCCTGAAGGAATGTCTGGGAACCTGTGTGGTCATAGCTGGGAAAAAGAATAGTGTGAAGCAAGTTCGTGTTGGTAATGAATCACACTGGTACTGAAGCCAAAGGTCAGCTGTGGAGAAACAGAGCGAGCGGCCCTGTGATGATGAGCAGGAAAGCAGCAGGTGATGTCCAGTGTGCATAAATTTAAATGACAAAGGGAAACAGCCCCAAACTCTTATATATAAAACAGTGGGCTCTGATCTGACCATCAATGTGGAAAAGGTAGAAATTTGCAAAATCAGCAGTCTGGGAAGGATGTTTGTAATAGTGATCTGAGTGGCCTGAGGGGAGTGGTGGGGATCCACAGTTTTGTGTACTTCCAGGACTGAGGTTTCTAATGGAGTGAGTTGAGACACTTGGGACAGAAGTGGTCTTTTTTCCAAGCTCCGTACCACAGTACCTGGGGATGCTGGGAGCTTAACTGAGTTCAAGGGGAGACAAGAATATGGAGGAGACACGCGATGTCCAGAGCAGTTCTGAGCTGTGGGCTGAGCTGATGTTTGGGGCACATGACTAGACAGTCACATGTGCTGTCTAGACTCATAACCCTTCATATACAATATCCATGTGGCATGTTGGAGCTCGTCCAGGAAAACAGGGGTGGAGTGATCATGCATGTCAGAGAGGAGCCTGGTGAGTGCTTTTGTTTGTGCTGAGACTGGACAAGTGCTTCTTCACTCCAGAAGAGCTGGCATACAGACCTTTGGCGCACAGACCTTCCTCTGTGGGCTGCTGCTGGATGTTGGTACAAAATGGGTGGAATTCTGTCCAGTTTCGCGTGCCATTGTCCGCATCACAGACTCCTGCCCTTCAGGCCCCAGGAAAGAGTTTGGGGGAGCATCACCAGTAGCTGCACAGTCAGCACAGGGTGACTGTCAGTCTGGAACGGTTCCTGTGGCTTGCTCTCACATTTTATTTTTCTTACCCCTTCCCAAAGGTGTTGGTTCTTTGCTAACTGTGTGGTGCAGCAGTGGTTGGAGCCTTCACTGGAGACACGTAGGGATTGTGATCTGTAGTGGTAGCTGCTGCCTTGGCTGTGCTGTGGTGGCATGAAGCCACTGTTGGCCTCTCCCCAGCAGCTCAGCAGGTCTAGGGAGGTGTGCAGGGAAGTGGGGTCCCATACACAAATGAGAGGGATTCCTTGAATACAGTACTCCTACACCTTGAAAGAGGAAACTTTGGCCATTTAACTCTGCTTGCTCGAGAGTGGTGCAGTGCCACAGCTCTGAGCAGAGTTGCACGACCAGGCACCTGGCACTGTGGGGATACAGGTATATAATTACACATCAGCTGTGTGTCAGTGTCTAATGTTTCTTTTAATGCTGAACCTTTGATTTCCTTACTAGAGGGGAGCCCAAGCACTCAGATCCCCATTGGTGCCCCCAGTGTATGTTGTAACAACATTGCTTTGCCCTATCTTCTATTTAAACTTCCTTTTTTCTTTGGAGACTCCAATACCTGAGCCAACTTTGGCCCCTCTCAAACCAGATTCTGTTGTGAAATGACATTAGCCTCATACTGGGCTGCTCCACAACCATCTCCCATGACTGTTTAAAGTTTTGCCCTCACCCTTTTCCTTTGCTTTATCTCCCAGGAGGCCTCTGAGAAAATAAAGAACATACATTCTTCCTTACTCAGCACTTCCACTCTCAGGATTTCTCAGCAACGGACAGAAGAATGTGGTCTTTTTCCTGTGTCTTACATTTCTTCATCCTAGCCAAGGATTTGTTATCCTTCCTGTCTTGAATTATTTTTGTAGGCCCTTTGCGGCATAGGTAACCTTGTGAACTCTCTGGAGGATTCTTTATCCCCAATAACTGTTATTTGTTGCAGTGGCCCATGCTTCACTGGCCCATGCTTCTTGCCTCTTGCAGAACTCGGTTAGGTGCAGGTATTGGAGCAGAGCCTGTCCTGGAGGTGACTGAACAACTGCCTGCACTTCACAAACAGGTGCTCCAGGGCTTCTCCTGGGGTGCTGCCAAGCTGCAGGGGTCAGTTTTATCCTGTCAGTGTGCTGGGCAGGCATCCCACCACAGACTGCATCAACAGCTCTCTTATTTTTCCATTTCAAAGTATTTTTCCTTCTCTGTAGAAGCAAACACAGTTCCTTTCCAGAGAGTTTTTAAGGTCCTTGAAGGAGACTGGGGGGGTCACACAATGGGAAGCTCAACCTTGAGGAGTTGAGAGGCCTTTAAACTTGAGAGGTGCAGCGCAGGAGGCAGCCTCATTCCGTATACCCAGGGACTCACCTGTTTATTCCTTGCTTCTCTGACAGTTCAGGTTGGCTTGGTTCCACAAGGCATGTCCAGGAAGCTGGGATGAAGAGGAAGATACTTTGCTATGACACTCTGCTGGCTTGAGCAGCAAAGGATTTGTTCTGAATAGTTGTGATGCAGCTTAGCTTTGAGCAAGAGTCTGTTACATGCCAAGATGCCTATTTCTGCTCATTCTGGGTTTGCTGGCAGTGAAGTCTAGTTAAGGGGACAAATAATTCAAATCATTACCCAGCCCTTCCTTTGGACACAGCCTGTCAGGGGTGCACAGGGGGCTGCTGTGACAGGGAGGTTCTGTGGCTGCCTGTACTCCCTGCTGTGGGGAGAGGGGGCTGGCCAGGCAGGGTGTCACCAGCAGTGGGACCTCTTTAATGGAAATTGTCTTGGCACCACTTTGATTCTGTTTGGCTTCCGTAAGTGGGGACACTGTGCCAAGCTCTCCGTCACAGCCGTGTATTTTAAGTGTCCCAGGCTCAGCAGCAAAAACGGCAGCTGCCAGATACTTTTCCTCCTCTCCCCTCCATGTGTACCCAGGTGCTTGCTTTCAGATCTGTTTTTGCATGGGATTGCTTCGTGGTGATTTTCTTGGGCTAGAAGAGATGACCTGAGGCCTGAGTGTGCCTGTTGTTTGATTCCCAGAGTGCCCAGCTTCTTCAGCCATGAGTGCTCCTGCATGGATTTACCTTGCTGTTTCCTCTATTCATTTTCTGACTGGGTCTCTTTCCAGGTTTTGAAGGCTGTTCCATGGTTCCCACCATTTATCCCCTGGAGACCCTGCACAACTCCCTGTCTTTGCGGCAGGTCAACGAGTTCCTGACAGCCGTGTGCAGGAGTTGCAGCGAATCACACGTCCAGTCCACCGCAGGTACTGGTCAGGTGGGCTTGTCTCTGACAAGGCAAGGAGCACTCCTGGTCCTTAAAGGTCTCAGGATGGGTCAGCCTGCCAGGACTGGAGATAAGTGCAGTCCCTGAAGCCTGTCCCACAGTGTTCTAGCCCAGGACCCTGAGCCACGGGACCCTGCTCAGAGCCATCCTAGGCCACTTACCTGACAAGTAATCAGTCAGGTCTGTCTGTAGCTGATGAGTACAGTGATGTGGATACAAACTCCAGCTTCGGAAGACTTAGCCTCAGATTCCCAGGAGCTGATGGGCAGGCGTGGCTCTGAATTGGCACTGCTCTTTGGCTCTTCCTGGAGCACCTGCTCGTGGCTGCTGGGCTATGAGCCATTCCTTTATGTCTGTTGGAATATTACTGATCTGTGTGTTTTTTTCTTGAAGCTTTGTTTGATTCAATGATTGGCAGCCAGATACCAGGAGACCCCTTTATGTCCCAGCGAATCCTGTCATCATCGTCCTTGCCGCTGCGCCAGCGTTCGGATAAGCCCCCTTGGTGTGAGTGTGCTCCCTTCTCGGTCAGGGGCCAATGTGGTGAGGAGGGAGGGAAGTTTGTGAAGTCAGCAAGGTCAGGAAACCAGTCTGGCTGAAAAGAGTTGTTTCATTCTCCTCCTTTACTGGATTAGATACAATCTAGATCTGTCCTCTAATTTTGCTCATTGTGAAATATAAGGCAAGAATGAGCATTAGTAGAGAATCAATATTTCTTTCTCTAGTGTTGACTCTCACTCAACACTCAGAGACTGTGTGTGTCAGGAACCAGGAGGAGCAAACTGGAGCTGGGATTGTTACCTAGTAGTAAGGGAATGAAAGAAATCGGTTTTTATTTTGAAGCCAAACATTACACTCCACATTTTGCACTGTGACAACAGAATCCACTCTTAGCTGTATGCCAACATGGCACTGGATTACAGGATGGAATTGTGCTGTGTGTGCTTGGGTTTTCATCAGCTGAACTGCCAGAAATGCCCAAGACCAGCTGCAAGCCCCTGACAGGTCACATGGCCTGTGGACAGCCCTCACCTCTTGGTTGTAGAACTGCGTGACTGTGACAGTTCAGGTGGGGAAATACCACCTACATGTTTTAAGACTTTTCTTCCTCTTTGCAGACAGCAGTGGCCCCTCCAGTACTGTCTCCAGTGCAGGCCCATCCTCCCCAACTTCTGTGGACAACTGTGCTCGTTTCAGCTTCACTGAGAAACTTTCCATCAGCCCCCCAAAAAGTGAGGAGCAACTGATTAGCCAGTCCCCTGAGCATGAAGAGAGTCAGCCTCCAGGCAGAGGGCTTGATGTGGAGGGGGGCATGTCTGGGCTGTCGGTAGCAGAGCCAAGTGCCCCAGAGACCCTGATCTGGAATAAGGGCCCAGAGCCAGGCGGGATCCTGGAGCTGTGCAAGAAGGAGCTGTCAGGGGAGGATGCTAACCCAGAAGAGAAGAGCATGGGGGAGCTGGATGAAGAAAAATCATCTGGGGAAATGTTAGAGCCAAATAACACAGGAAACCCAAAGTGTGGTGAAGGGTTTGACCTGAGGTTGGCTGGGGAGAGAGTGAAGCCAGGTGAGGGGTCTATCAGGGGAATGACTGTCCTGGATCACTCTGGGCTGTCCAAGGAGATCCTGGTGCCCTGTGAAGAGGAGCTGCCAGGAGAGTTGTTGGACCCAGAGCATGCAGGCACGGAGCTGCTTGGGGACAGTGCTCTGTCGGACCAGCTTCTCTCTGGTCACGTGTGCCAGGTGCAGCCACTGCCTCCTGAGAAAAATGTGGAGGAATTGCAGCTTCTGTGTCAGAAGGATCAGCAAGATTAGTGGCTCACTGGACAGCACACTGCAAGCACTTCTAGCCTGAAAGCAGCCTGACTTCCTGCATGGCACCTCACGCAGCTGGTGGTCCGTAGCAAAGAAGAAGCCACGTCCCCCGGCCACAGGACTCTGTGGTGTGGAAGAGACTGCTTTGCTCCTCCACAAACCAGCTCTTTGCCATTCAGCAAGAATGTTTGCCTCGTTAAAGGAACAACAATGCAGTCTTGGTACTGGCATGGCACCTCCATGGAGCAGGGACATGATGCTGCACTAGTGTCCCAAGGGCTTTGTGCTCCCTGGGACGGCGGCATCAGAGGACTGGTACAGCCAAGGCTTTTAGGGTGGTAAGTCCAAAGAGGACAGATGCTCCCTTGTGACTTTTTGGCCCACAGCCTTCAGAGAAAGGCATTCTGGGCCCACATTAATCGGATCCATCACAACCACCAACCTCCTCTCTGCTCCTTCCTTCTTCCTCTTTCAGTTCCCACTGCTGGCCGCCACAACCAGGTCCAGAGAGTCCCTGGCAGGAAGACTAGCAGAAGCGGAAAGTATTCTGAATGAGTGTGGAAAAGAGGGGTAGTGAGGGCATCAGGTTTTACTGCCACTTGCAAGGAAACATCCCTTTGGCATGGCCTTGGATGTTTCCCTTCTGGGCTGAGGCAGGCAGGAGCCTGGGGATCCAGCCTGAGAGAGGTGTGCAGGGAGGACACACAGAGCTTTTTTTTCCTCGTCCCCAAGGGTCAGGCAGGGTACAGCTCTGAAGTCTTGGTGACAGGGATTAAAAGAAACTGCTATTTTAACAATTCAGGACTAATAGAAACCAATAAGGAGAAATCTTTATTATATATAAAATGAAAAATATTTAATGCATATTTATGTAAATGCCTTGTGAGCACAAGCCTGAGGGCAAGATTGATACGGGTGTCCCTGCCGCATCCTGAGTGCTGGCCAGGGCTGTGCTTCCTACTCCCCCTGTATTTATGGACAAGTCTGCGTGTCCGTCTGTAGCTAGGATCTGTGTTTTTGTGAAGCTGTGCCCAAAGATCTCTCTGCTGTGTTGTGATGATGTGTGTTCACAGTAAATCTATGCTGTGGGTCCAGTGTCTCTCTGTCTCTGATGCTGGCTTGGCAGCAGTGTGTTTGTGCCAGAGCTTGCAGGCACCTGGAACAGTAAGCCCTGCTCATGCTCTGGTGTCCTGCAAGAGCAACTGTGTCTGGAGTCAGACTTGGAGTAAGTGCACAGGCTCAAGGCCAGGAAAAAACCTCCTTTCTCCTACATGGGAGAACTGGTCATACTGGGGAAGAGCTCCTGGCTTCCCGGGTCCAGGGGGGTTTGTGGTAGAATGAAGACACTGGGATGGTGTGTTCAGTTCCTTTCACTCGGTCCACACCTTCCCGTCACTTCAAGCACATCCTGGGTGTCATGTCCTTTTCCTCATGCCCAGTAATCCCGAGCTGCCAGTTTGGGCATGTCACGGTTACTTGCACTGGGAATGGAGCAGTCATGCAGCTGCCCAGAGTGCAGCAGTGGGTGGGGGGCACCCCAGCCCCCCTCCCGTCAGGCTGTGCCTGCCCTGCGCTCTGCTCTCCCTGCCTTACAGAGCTGCACAAACAGAGACCTTGGCCATGGGGTTGCAGCCAGCCCTGGCCCCAGCACAGGCTGAAGGACCACAGGTGACTGAGCAGCATGAGATTTCCCCTCGGGCACTGCCCACAGCCCTTGCCCTGCGCCCTTGCACAGCCAGTGGCCTGTGGCACCTGCTGCCACCAGCACTGCTCCGGCAGCCGGGTCCCTGCTGAGCACCAGCCACGTCTCCTGCCAGGAGCTGCGTGTTTCTGTCAGGGGACAGTGCCTGGGCAGGGTGGTTGCCATGATGGACCCAACAGCACCTGCTGCAGGGTGTCAGTACCGAGAGGGGTGTGGAGCAGGGCCCTGTGGGGTGGGGGAGTGGCTCTCAGGTGCTGACCCCCACAGAGCCTGAGGCTCGTCTCTGCACACCTTTGGGGAATGACCTTGGTCAGCTGGGGTATGGCCAGAGACAATGCTCATTTACCTGAAAAGCAGCTGTGTGTGGAAATAGTTCCTGGTTTATGGTAACAGTTCGTGGTTCCTCCCATCAGCACCAGGTTTGGCAGCTGCCCTGAGCTCTCCATCAGGCACTGCACAAGCTGTGGTGTGCTCTGTGGCAACGATGGCCTTTCTCCTGAGGACTGTAGCACAGAACCTGCTTTCATGTTCCCTGGCACCCACCTGTGCCATTGTTTCCTTCTGAGGACAGGCAGGCAGGAACAGAACTAACTGGGCATCAGCCTCTCCTGACTGTGTTCCAGCACAGGCAGAGCAGCAGCTGTCCCAGTTTTCTGAAGAGTAGCTGAAAGAGCTGAAAGAAAGTGAGTTCCCTTGCTGGAGGTCAGGTCGGAGTTCTGCAGAGGTACAAAAGCCCAACTGCTGCAGTGGGGTCAGGCGGCATGGAATCCCTGCCATGCCTGGGCACAGGTCCCAAGCCAGCAGGTGTGCTGCCCGCCAGGGCTAGAGACCTTTCCAGCTCAGAGAGTGCCAGCAGCTCTGGGCAGAGTTGCCATTCCCAAGAAGTGAAGGGAGAGGCAGAGGGCTGCAATGGAACGCATGATTTGGGAACTGTGAGGAGGGATGGTGTTGCATGACAGACAGGGCACGCCAGGCTCCTCACTGGGTTATCAGGAGCTGCTTTCCCCACTACAGCCCTTAGCCAGCTGTGCCAGAGTGCCAGATGTTCCCCAGGAGGGACCCACTAGTCACCCTGCTGGGGCCAGGGGCGGGGGGTTGGCTGTCCCGGGCAGGCTCTGTGGCCTTATGTGCATGTCCCTTTCCTGAGTCACAGGAAGGTTTAGCAGCTGCTGGTGGAGGTGGGCTGTTGGTGGAAAAGCTGGGGCTCACCTAAGCTGGGAGGCATGAGAGGGTGGAACGGCAGCCATGTCTGTGGGCTCCTGCCTACAGCGTAGGCTCACTGAAAGAACAGTTGGAAACCACTGGAGATGTTCTCGTTCGCAATTAATGTGGCTTTATTATTAATGTGTTGGGCTCCTCTCTTGACAGCAGTTAGTTACAGAGTGTTTCACGTGGAAATGGGCAAAAGGACAGAACTCAAGGAACTAAATTCAAATAGAAATATGATGCTGAAGAAAAGAATCAGGGCTCTGTTCTTAAAACATTTAGCATAGAAGAAGCTAGGAGCACAAGATGCCATTTCAATACAGTTAAGACGTTCACTTTTTTAATTATAGGTTTAAAATAGTATTTTTTACCTATTACATACAGGAAGATTACGCGTTGTTGCCCACATGCAGAAACAAGCAAAAGCAGAGTTTAACTGTTTCTCTCTATAGTGTTGTATTACCTCTGGCTCCGGGTGGGTCCTGCTGGCTCCTGTGGCCTGAGCAGGGTCAGACTCTACAAATCAGCATTTTCCTAAGTCTTTTTCCCCGTAGTTTTTTTAAGATGGAAGGGGGTGGAGGGGAGAGGGAGATAGGGAGTGAGAGAAGCTCAAGGCAGAACAGACTGCGACAAAAGACTGAAAAAAAATGTGGAGCCTTGAGGACAGGGAAGCAAACTGGTGTAGGATAAAGGTAGCCACGCAGCAGAGCTGCAGGGGGCAGGAGCAGAGCACAGAGGGCAGCGTTCCTCCTGGAATCCGCCAGTGGCCACACTCCTGCCCGGAGGATGCAGGCACCTCACAAATCCTCACTATTACTGCTGCTTAGTCAGAATTGCTTCAAGTTTAAAATTGAGAAAACATTCATGTGTGGGTCTATCTAAAGTTAGTGCATTAGCTTTTACATCTAGCTACGCAGAGGGATCCCGGGAGCCAGTGAGGGCCACGCTTGTGCCTCTGGTGTCTGGCATCCTGCAGCTGCCACCGTGGCGGGTGAGCCGGGGTCTCCCCAAAGCACTGCAGGTAAAACCCCCCAGCATTCCGGGGAGGGGCAGGGGCAGCTGTTGTAGTGCCTGCAATTGCCAGAACCAACATTCATGAATGCTGACCCCATCGGGGTACAGAGAATGACACTTATTATGCTGGCAGACACAGTGTGATTCCATGGTTAAAATGAACACAGCACAGGGCAGGGATTTGCTAAAGCCCTGAGTAAGCTCACATGTTCCTAACAAGGGCCATATCCAAAGGGCTGGCTGTGCCTTGGGGAGGCTGCTGGCCTCAGGCCTTGTCCTACAGCTGCTGGGTTTTAGACACAGCCTTCAGAGACGTTTTTGCTGCCCGCAAATTCTCTATGGTCTTTTCATATTGTTTAAATTGCAGCATGTTAATATTTTTACTGAGAAACCTCTGAACTGACACTAAAAGCACATGGTATCATGTTACATGTATAAATTAAAGTATTAAATCAACACAAAATGCAGCTTAACATTAAAAAAAATAAATATATAAATTAAAATGCAAAATAAACCATTTCCCTAGAAACTCCATTTTAGTGCTAGGAGCAGGTTTCTAAGCAGCATTTTCTCCATGTCACCTGCCAGAAAACTAGCACTGAGCCTGAAGTGTCCCAGGCAAGTGCAACACAGGGTCCAAGGATGCTCATGATGGAGTCAGCCCACCGCTCAGGGCCAAGCACAGTGAGTGTCACAGCAGATGGAAATACTTTGTGCTGACTGTCAACCGCTGCAACACAGCTTTCCATCTCATTCCTTCTTCCCCAGAGCACAGCCTGCTGCCACTCTCTTTGTCTTACAAAAAAGCTGTCTTTGTGATAAGACCCTCTGTCAGTTCTCTCGGACGTGGCAAAGGCTCATGGATGCTGCAGGCTTAGTGCACCTGAACACCCACACTCCCTGCTGGGAGAATGGGTCTCCCACGCTGAAACGGGTCTGTGTGCCAAGGAGGTTCTGGGTGGCTGTTCAGTAGCCACAATGCACTCATGGCACACAAGTGTGTTTCTGCCAGGACGTCCAGAGAGCAAGGACAGATGCCCACCGTGATGTGTAGGCCAGGGAACAAGCTGCAAGGTGGCACCACATGGATGAGCAGCACCTCACCTGCACTGTCAACACACCCCTGCCACAGTGTGGAGGAACTGAGAGTGACTACACTTCCTAAACTATTTTTTCCCGAGTATTTTGGGAAGGGCTTTCTCTTTCCTCACACCACAAGTTCTATTCCCCACATCCTGGACACTTGGGGGGATGACAAAAAGCTTGAACACAACTATAAGGCTTGGACCCTGGCACACAGGCAGCGAGCAGATGGCTGCTGCGTGCAGACCTGGCACTAGCTGGGCACCAGCCTCCCCCAGCATGGCCTGCGTGCTCCTGAGCTGCCTCACCACAGTCCTCCAGAGCCTTTGGTTTAGGGACAGGGAGGTTTCTTGTACATCTTGGGCCAACAGTGGCCAAGGTTTTTTCAGCCCTTCTGCTGTCGAGGGGGGCTGTAGTTGTGCGTTTGGATGCTCTTTTTGTGTAACTGTTCAGGCCACAGCCTCTCTGTGCCTCCTCCTGCCACGCGGCGTGCAGGAGTCAGTTGGCTGCTGTGTGTGCGAAGCTCAAGTTAGCAGGTTAGGAATGTGCTGAACCCTCCCCTCCCACTGCCATGTCCTTCATCCCAGCTCCCTGAGCACAACACACAGGTGCTGCAGGATGCCACAGGCAAACACTTGGGACAGAAATCTGCCAAGCTGGCATGTGGTGGTCGTGCCTAGTCGGAGCACAGGTCCCCTTGCTCAGAATACCTCCTGTATGCTCAGGAGGGGAGATGGAAGAATGACCTTCACTGTCACATTACAATCAGAGAGTTTTGTCTTCCCTCATCTCCCTGGTGCAACTTCTTTGCAAGTTAGATTTCGCCTCTGCCCCCTGCCTCCCATGCACTCTGCATGCAGCAGCAGCACATCAGCCCTCACCAGAAAGGTGAGGTTCATGGTGCTACAGGTTAAATGGCAAGGCAGCCAGGAAGAGAGTAGAACAAGCTCTCACAGCAGCAAGGCAGCCAAGATAGTCTACAGAAACTGTACAGGCAGCAGAATAAAGCAGGGAAGGTGAAAGTGCCCCTGGCCTGCAACTGCTCTTGCACAAACTCTTAGCTCAGTCCAGAAAATTACAGAGCCCTGCACTTCTTCCTCATGGCATCCAGTGCTGAGCAAGATGGATACCCGATTGCCTGACAAATGGGAACCATGTAGAGGACTAAACCAGAGAAGAACTGGACTGTGATTAGATGGTGTCTCTCATGTTGCATCGGTGATTGAAGAGTCAATGGATGAACACAAAGTGTGGGAGATTTAGAATTCAATCTTACAGGCTGGAAAAGATTCGTCCTGCATCACAACAGTGCTGCTGCTTGCCAGTACCATGATGTTTAGCTCCTGCTGTTTCTCATGGGTCTGTTGATACCATTCTCGTGTTACCTCAGTATCGTGTGTTGGGATCAATGTCACCTGGGAAAAGAAAGCAGCAGGGATGATTGAGAACAACTGCAGTGACAAACAATGCCCATAGGAGCTGATGCTAAAATTTCTTGTTAATTTTGGAACACTGTACCCTTGGTACTGCTTGTTCTATTTAATGTCTTTCAGATGTCGGGTTCTGAGGCAGAGCTTTATTTTATATAGTACCAGCACAATGGGGCTCTGAACTGGCTGCAAACTGGCAGCACTGACACCATAATGATGAGAATGGCTGTGCAGGGGAGAGCATCGTGCTTTGGAGCTCCAGAAACAGCCTCAGAAAGATCCTTCAGTGTGAAAAGGAACAATGCTGGCAGTGTCACTGTTAATGGACAGTATGTGCCCATTGGCCCAGTGTGCAACTCAGAGACCTTGAAATATGAGGCTGCTTCATCTGGAAGAGCATATACACCTTCTTGTACGTGTCTTCAGGAGTGCCCACCTGGGGTGTCCTGCAAGCCTGGCTAAGTAAGAACTGTGTTATAGAACATTCTTGTTTAAAAGCTTTATTAAGTAACTTGCTGTAAGAAAAATCTTCAGCAAGCCAGGCAACAGATGCCACTGGGTGTGGGACACTGATGAAAATTCAGTTTGTGTTGGTCTTGATTTAGCTTGAGGATAGGCTCATCCTGCAGTAGGTAAGGAGGAGTGTATGATCTCTCAATGCTTCCTCCCCTCAGGAGGATGTGGAAAAGAGGACATATCTGCTTCCATTCATACCATTTTGCAGGTCTCCTCCTCCTCATCAGTACAAGCAACTACTCTGCTGAGACTGCAAAACAGGATATGCCCAGTACCATCTGCTTCCTCTCAGTGTACTCCCTTAGGTATGTTTGTGATGCTCATCTTCTTCTGAGCACTTGTGACATCAAGAGCATGACACAGCCCTTTGCATTTCCATGACCTACCTGCAGGTTCTCTCCCCACTGAGACTTCCCTTCCAGAAGCGCGTCCAGCACTGCACGGCTTGGCTCTCCGTTGGCTGCATCATTCCCACTCACAACATAGTAAGATGCTCGAACCCGCTTGAAGAACTCTGGATCTGTGTTCTTCCCACTGCAGTGGTTGGGGATGTAGGCCAAGTCCACGTAGACGGGTGGACCCAAAGGCATAGACAAACTGCTTTTAGGACTATTGGAAGCTTTGGAAAAAAGGAAACAAGAGGCTATCAAAACCCTTCTGCAAGGGACAAACACTCAGATTAACACAGAAGGACTTGGATTCCATAAAGACTTTTCCATTGCAGCAATGAAGTTGAGACTCATCCAAGCTCCGCTGCTCAGAGGTGACCTGGGTGCATTTCTGGGCCAGTGCTGTCACAGGTCTTGGGAGGAAAAGGGAGTTCTGCTAGTCTTTGGGGAGGGATTGGAAGGCTTTAGGCTCAGAAGCTTTTTCTGGGGAAGGGAATCAAAAATCTCCATTATTACGTTTTGCAGAGTTGTCATCCCAATTAATATTTAGTCCTAATTTTTGTTAATAACCTACATTTGGTTAAACACATCCACACACCCACATCCACACACCCTCCCCCATTCTGATGGCCTTTGTATGCTATCCTAGGGTATTACAGTAGTCTTCCTGGAAGGTCCATCCCAGCTTCCTGCCATCCCTGTGAATCCCTGTTACTCCTAGGACACTATTGCTCTTTCTATCAACCTTTTGTACATCTCAGCCTTATCACTGCTTATAACATTTTATGCCTGACTGGGAAGTCCTGTTCTCTGTTCTGCTGTTTAACCCAGTGCTTTTCTCTGTGTTGGACCTGTAGAGATAATGCATTGCTTCAGGAATGATTTCTTACCGGAATTTGTTTTGATGCCATTAACAAGGCTCTTGCCAGGGTTGCTGTGACTACTCCGGGATAACTCATCCTCTGGCATCAGCGCACTGCGTGGTTTGGGCTTTTCTCCTCCATCTCTTTCTTTTTTGGCAGAGACAGATTTTGGAGATTTGTCCGATGACTGTTTCACAGGAGTGGGTGATCGTTTCCCTTTCGCATCTAATTTCCGGGCGGGTGAGGAAGATTTGGGTTTGCTCAAAGGCTTCCTCACACCTTTGTTCTTTTCTTTTATGTCTTTCTTGGAAATTTTATCAGTTCTGCTCATGCTTTGCTCATTTACCAGCATATCAGGGTCTACCATGCAGACATCAGGGTGAGGAGGGTGGGGATGGGGATCTACCATTGGAACAGGCTGAGGATCATGGCTGGACCTAGAACTGGCATGATGAGCATTCCCCACAGCTTTGTCCACTGGGAGGAAGTCAGCATCTTCATCCGAGTCCATGTTGGCATCTGCTGTGATGGATGGACATTCTTCAGTCTCAGGCGGGACATCTGAGTCTGACTGGGAGGTTCCAGAATCACTCACTGAGGTTGGAGGGGTTTCCTCCACTGTGGCACTTTGCATGGGACTGCTCCCAGTGTGGGGTGGTCTCCCCTGCACTGAAGGGTGACCCTCCTCCTGTGAGAGGTCACTGTCTTCAGAGAGCTCATGGGGGCTTGGGTTGATGAATGAGGGAGAGAGTTCTCCCTTTCTCTGCTTGTATTCACATGAGGAAAATTTCTGTCCACAATCAGAACTGCCTCCTAAATGGGTCTCCATGTCATGGGAAGCATCTCCACAGTCCTCTGTTTTTTCACCCCTCTGCACATCTGGGAAAAAGGGCTGGAAACTGTTTTCAGGGGACATCAGAGATGAAGGACGACTTTGCCTCTCTGTTTCCTCTTTGCCTGCGCGTGGAGAAAAACTGCTGTCAGAATCGGGACATGTTTTTTCATCTTTTGCCTCTGCTGCATGGTATGTGCTTTGGAAAGCTTGCAGACTGGTGCTCACCTCTGTTGGACCATTGGCTGTGGTTTCGTCTTCATGCTGACGATGAGAAAATGATGTCAACACATCAGGGAGAGATGTCAATGGCAACAGCTGTTCTGCAAATGGTGCCTTCTGCTCTGGGCTGCTACCACAGGGCTGCTGCTCTTGCTCTGCAGAGAATGGTGTGGGCTCTGAGCCCCGGCCCTCTTTTCTGCATGGCAAGGTGTGGTCACCTATGCCACAGGGAAATGGAGAACCATGTTCTTCAGCAAAGACAAAGTCTTTGGTTTCAGCTGTATGTATTTTCACAGCATTATCTGGAACCTGTGGAGACACACCCCAAGCACTCCTGGTACCTGCTTCCACTCCTGCACCTGTGTATGTGGAAAGCATATGGGAATAGAAACTTTCTGCTGTAGTCATTATCACAGGAGTGGTGGCTTCAGATGAAGGTTCCTCTGACAGGCTGGAAGAGTCATCTTTCAGCTGCTGCTGGGGCACAGACTCTTTCTCCACACCTTTGGAGAACACCTTGTCTTCTTCATATGGACTCAGCGGTGAGAATTTAGGAAAAGATGAGTCAAGGCGGCTGATTTTCTCAGAAACCTCCAAGTACTCATCTTTGTTTCCCTGGCCTGAGAGCAAAGCACAAGGAGACTCTAAAGAAAGAGAAATATCCCCTAAACGGCTTGCTGAGGTTTGCTTATGTCTGAATATGCTGGCTGTTTCACTCCTTCCCAGCAGGGAGCTTTCAAATCCAGAAGAGCTATCCATTCCTCTGCTCTCTACCCTCGGGCCCTGTTCGTATACCTCTGCTTGTTTGCTGGAAGCAGATTTTGGGTATATGGCTTGCTCTTGGCACTCGGAGGACACTGCTGCACTTGGATAATCTGCTACCCAGAAATGGGATTCCTTTGTGGATTTTTCAGCAACCTCTCTCTTTTGTGAAGAATCTTGTCTTACATGGCACATTTCTGAAGCTCGCTCATCTCCCATGTCAGGCACGTCCCTGTAACCAGCAACATAGGTCTCCACAACAGCAGCTGATGCAGTTGTCCTACTTCCATATTCCTCTTGCGAGCCAGGACCAGAGGGAGAAGAGGCAGTGGAGCTGGGTGAAAGGGGCTCCTGACACTTGCTCTGCAGGAAGGGGTCTGAGACAGGGAACTTGCTGATGGCTGAGATGCGTGCATAGACGGTGCCTGCAGCTTCAGCAGGGCTGTGCAGTTTAGACTCCTTTTCAGACTTCTCCTTAGCACCTTTCTCTAGCTCTGAGTCACTTGCACTTTCTTCTCCTCGAACTGCTTTCTCATAGTATGTATCTTTGGGATTTGGGATCTCAGATTTCAGGGACAAAGATACCTGCTCCCGGCTAGACAAAATTATGTTCTCATCTGGACAACCAGCATCAATATAGGTGGATGATTTCCCTTGATAAAAGGTATCAGTTGTGACTGTGGGAGAAGCAAATGCTGCATTCGCGGATGACGGGTGCAGTGCAGAGTCCAGTTCTCCTGGAAAAGCAGAAGACACATTCAGTTTTTCCTGTCCTTCTGATGTCCTGGGCTTCCCTGTTTCAGACAAGGGCAAATATCTTTCATGGATGCCTCTATAGTCAAAGACTGAATCTGCTTTATCTTTAGGGGATGCTGGAGATGACAACTCCTTCTCAGCAGAGGTATAAAGGCAGGACTCTTCTTCCTTTGCAGACACATGAAAATGTTGACCTTTTTGAGAGTTCAGTGCTGTCACTGGCACCTTGTCAGTGTGACCTGGGCTGTGTGCACCCATGGCTGTGAAGGGGGAGGGTCCCACTCCAGACACAATTATCTTCTCATAGATGTCAGCATACTTGAAACTTCTTTCATCAGGGTAGGGAGTTGGTTCTCTTTCTTCTGGCTCTTGCCTTGTGGAACTGTCATCATCTCTCTGTGTGCAGACCCCTTCCTCATAGGAATAAGGCTCAGGGGAGCTCCTGGAATAGGTCTCTGGAGGATACACGTCTTGGATGGTAGCACCCACAGCCCCAGCACAGCGCACAGCATCACTGCTTTTTTGACATGGGCCTAGTCCTGGAGGGGAGTGTGCACGCTGCCCTGACACCTCAGCACTCTCTTCTGTGGACTCTGCAATATATTCTGCTGGTCTTGTAGACTGCAACAGAGTAGATGCTGCTGCTGTCTGCTCTTTTCTTCCCGTAGAGTCATACAGACCCTCAGTGGATTTGCAGTCATCCTCTTGCCTGCTATCTGACTTGTATTTGCGATCAATTTCCTGATACAAATCACTGATGTCTGATTTCTTCTCAGCCGTCTTTGGTGGGACATCCTCCCACAAAGGTGGCTTGTGCTGATCTATCTCGCAAGGCCTCTCTGCTCCTGGTGGTGCCTCAATCTCCTTTCCTGCTGCAGGCAGGGGAGATGTCGTCAGAACTTGGTCTAGTGACTTTGCATAGATATCTAGGACAGCTTTCTCTTCATCGTCTAAGCAGGAGCAATCTTGTTTAGAGGTCAACAATTCTTGCCTATTTTGGTTTCCAGTTAAAGCTTTGGCCTGGTTTTCCTCGCCAGAGACATACTGAGGAGATGGAGGAGAACCTTCCCTTTGCGTTCTTTCTCGGACAGTGATGTCAGCAGGAACCACATCCACTTTCTTTGTTTCTGACGTAGGTTTGGCACTCTTCTGTGTGTCTTCTTTGTAATGAATTGACTCCATCTTTAAACATTCAGTTTCTGCTTGCAGTAGCCTGGGTTTGTCTTCAGCATGGTGAAGCTCCTCATCCTCCTCGTTGGGTAACTGCCCTCCTCTCCCACTGTCTCCCCCTTCCTGAAGATACTCAAATGCAGAACCCCATGGTTCCCTTTCTGCTCCTCTCCAGGTATGGCTGCCAGGCACTGCAGGAGACAGGTTCTCCTCCTTTCCCATTTTAGGAAGGGATTTTGTTTCAAATTCTGGTACCTCATCCAAGAATGTACTCTCCCTCTCTTTGTCATATCTCTGCCGCCTTCCCTGAACAGGGACCTCTTCTACCTCTTCTGGAAACCACACTTTCTTCTCATAACTTAAATCTTTCATGCAAAACTTCTCCGTTTCTGGAGATTTTTTTTCTTGAGCTTCCTTGAACCTGCAAGATTTTATACCTTCAGTAGGAATCTGTGAAGATTTATCTTCACTTGGGCTAGATTCTGTAAAATGTAAGCCCTTTGCATCTGGGGATACTTCCTGAGAGTCCAAGCCCACAGTTCTTCCCCTCAACAGGCCCTTTTCTGATGCAGAAAATAAACTGCTGTCATCTGGAGACATTTCTTCAGTTGAAGAATCTCTGGGTGACATGTCTTTAACTGAACTACTTTCTGGGCAAGGAAAAGATTTTGATGATTCTTTCAGTTCTTTGGCAGAAATTTCCAGTGATTTTTCATATGTAGCTGTGCTCTGGTCTGTGAAACCCATGGATTTCACAGCTTCTGAAGGGAATTTGTCAGTGCAGCTGGACATAGCTTTTTCTTTTGCAGATATCTCTTCTGTGAAACTAAGAGCTTTGATGTCTTCTGGAGAAATTCCTTTAATAAAAACATCTGAAGAGATTTTCCTGCTGGAACTCTCAGTGAGAGAAATGGATTTGATCTCTTCTGGGGAAATGTCTTCAATGGAAACATGAGAAGATTTCTCTTCTTCTGAAGAAGAGTCTCCTGTGAAATACAGCAGTTTTCCTTCTTCAGCAGTAACTCCCTTAGAAATATCTGAGGATTTTTCTTTACCAATCCTTTCTTCTGTAAAAGAAGGTGATTTGATGCCATCTGGTGAAAATTCCAAAGATTTGTCATTTTTAGATTTGCTTTGACTTGTGAACTGTGGAACATCCACATTTCCTAGAGAAGTTCCTGTGGTGGCAAATGGCTCAAAGGACAAGTGTTTTGAAAATCCCATTAAACTTTCTGTCATGGTTTTAGTTCCTGGCTCTTTTTCTGGTTTTGTGCTGGGACGGGCCATCTCAGGATGCTCCTCGTCCTCCCCGATCACCACCGTGTCCTGCTTGTGGTAAGAGAGCCAGGGCACCTCCTCCCTCCTCACCGGTTCTTCCTGTGCCTCCTCCTCAGGAGACCCTGAAACATCACTGCTTAAAACCAGTTCGTGCTGCACAGGTCCAGGCACTTCTCTTTCATGTCTGGATTTAGCCACAGATGCCTTGTCTTCTCTGAGAGGTTCACCCTTGGCTCCCTTCACCACAACAGAAGTTTGGCCTTCCAGTTTCTTGGCAGCAGCATCAGTTTGTTTTTCAAATAGATCTGAATCTACTGTTTCCAGCTTTTCTTCCACTGGAGACTGGTGGAAGGGTGTGTGCCCTGCACTGGTGGGGCCAGATGGAGTGGGAGAGGCCATTTTGACTGTGCTGTCGTCAGGACTCATGCATCGTTCTTCAGCCTCTGCAGAGTCAGCCTGGGAAAATGGTGCTTCTTCGGTGGATAAAGGCATCACTTGTGTGGGAACACTGATTATCACATTATCAGGGCATCCTTGAGGAGCAAACATGGGGGCACTGTAATGCCCTCTGAGTTTCTCAGGCATCTCAATATTTGGAGTCCCATCCTCTTCATCTTCTTCATCTTCTGCCTCCTCATGAAGATCCTTCTTTTGAGTTTCCAGTTTCCTCTCTCCTTCTGCTAATGCATGGAAATCTTCAGGGGGTGGAGATTTAAAGCATTTGTCTTCCTCCAAGGATGATGTAGGAGAAATTGTGCCAGCAGAGGGAACGTAGTCAAGGCCTTGGGTCGCTTCAGTCCGAGAGGAGGGCATACTGTTTCCTGTGTCCAGAAGTAAAGAGCTTTTCCCAGTCTCTTCTGTTTGTGGTGCTGTTATGGATGCAACAGATTGATCCTCTGCTACTGACGTTGCAAAAGATGAAAGCTTGTCACATTCAGTAATGGAGGTAGCAGAAGAAATGTGTTCCTCCTCAGCTAGAGGTGCTGCCACAATGTTTGTAGGATACGCCAGGATTTCAGACTCCTGGCCAGCATAGCCCTTGGCTGAAAGGTCAGCAGGAGGCACGGCCTGTATTCCATGTACTGCTTCAAAAGAGCCTGGATGGTCAGGAACAGAAATGTTATAGGCACTGACATCATACTTCAAGTGTGGGATCCTTTCTTCCTGCTCATCATGTATTTCTTCATCAGAAATGGTCTGCTCTGTTTCTGAGTAGCCAGGGATAGTTTCATCTTGGATATAGGACACATGTTCTGCTGTTGCTCCTGGTGGGACTGGCAGGCTGCTCAGATATGACTCTTCCTTTGTTATGTCCTTTCCAAGTAACTTGGTTTTCTCATCCATGAAACTGAATTCTCTTTCCTTCTCTGTAATGGTAAACAGTTTGTCTTCCCTATCACCCTGATTCAGCCCATAGAAGTCTCTATTCTTCTCCAATTTCTCCTCTGCTTTCATGTGGTGTTCTTCCTTTTCTTCCAGTTCTGCCTTTTCTATCACATCTTCTCTCTTTTCCTTCTCATCCTCTTCCTGTGCCTCTGTCCCCTCAATATACTTTCCACAAATTTCTGCTTCTCTCTGTTTTCTGTCCAAAGAGATTTTCTCCTCTTCCTCCTTTTCTTCCTCTCTGAACACTGGTGGCCGAGCACCCTTTGCCAAGAGGTCTGTATGTGATGGCAGGTGTTCTTTGTCAGGAAACACCTGAATGTCCTTGCCCTGCTCAGCTTTTCTCTCCCAGTATCTTATGTCATGGTTTTCATCTACTGTTTTTCTTTCATCCTCTATTTTTTCACCACGACCTTCCCTCGGCTCCAGCTGATGGACTGCCATTTCCTCTGCTGATGGTTCTTTTTCCATATCAGTAGTGGTTACTCCCTGATCAGGAGTCTTTCTTTTTAAAATCAGATCCACTTCAAGGCAGCTCTGAGCAGCCATATCAACAGAGTCTTTTATCTCTGCTTCAGGTGTTCTCATAGTCTTATCACTAACCTCCATATCAGACAGTTCTTGAGTCAAATGCAAGGCCCCTTTCTCCTCATGCTTCAGTTCCTCAAAGTCCTTTGTAAGATCTTCTGGTGAAGACAGGACTAACCTTTGTTCCACTATGGATGTCTCTCCTGGATCCACTTGTACAGGTGCCTTCTCCATTGGCAATGTCTTCAGGTCAGCAGGTACCTTTTCAGGTTCTTTTTCAGGTTTTACTTTGATCTTCTCAGTTTTGAGTCTGCCTGGAAGTTTTGCCTTGTACAATGTTTTTCTTACTTCTGGGGTAAATGGTTTCAAGTCTGGTTTAGAAATTTTTTTGAGCTCTGGTTTGTTTTCTTTCTTTTTATCATCTTTCTTTGAATCTTTTTTCTCGTCTTTCTTTCCATCGTCTTTTTTTAAGTCCTTTTTCTCCTTCTTAATCTCTTTCTTTTCTTTGTCTTTCTTCTCCTCTAATTTGGATACTTTCTCTTTGAGATGCTTTTTTCCAACCTTGTCTTTCGCCAATTTTCTTTTCTCAGCTTTGAGAGCATCACTTGTTTCTGTCTTTATCTTTTCATGTTTAACTGGTTTCTCAGGAACTTTCTCTGTGTGTTCTTTAAGCTTTTTCTCAATTTTAGCATCCTTTACAACTTCTGGTTTTACTTCCTTAGTCCCCTCCTCAACTGCTTCTTCTTTCTTGACTTGCTTTGTCACAGATGGCTTGGGGGAAGACTTAAGACTCTCTTTACTGTCAGTTCTTTGTTTAATTTTGGTCTGCTTCAGCACAGGTGGAGGTACTCCAGAAGTGATATCTTTCTGAGTAGCCACTGGATACCTCAGAAAATCCAGGTGCTTGAGTTTCTCAAGACCTTCCAGTATCTTATTTTGAGGAGCATTTCCAGGAAACAAAACCCTTACAATTTTCTCTGTTGGGCTGGCTGGAAGCCACACCACTAGGGCTGTGATGGATGTGAGATAGGGAACAGAAATTTCACCTTCTTTCCCACTTGCAAGAATTATGCCAGTCTTTGCTTTACTATTACCAGCCCACTTCTGCATTAGAAACTGCATTTCTTTGCTGTCCTTGACAGGGTTCAGTATATACATGTCCAGCTTACCCACTCCCATTTTGTGGAAGAGGGTGATGGGCTCGATGGTGCTGCTCACCACCCTGTAGAGAGGCTCTGATTTAATGCCCAGTCTGTTGAGATACTGCAGAGTCATACACGCTTCTTCGATGCTCCTCTTTACTTTCATGGAGGCTTCAGGCATCTTCAGCTTCTCAGGAACATTAAAAAAAACCACCCCCAGCTCAGGAGAAATTAGGTTCTTCATCCAGTCACTGTAGTTGGTAGAGCCCTGGGATTGTTCCTCCTCTTGCTCAGCAACTTTCCTCTGCAGCAGCCCATTGATGCCGGGCAGGTTATCTGCACCAATGTGGGTGAGCAGGATTGAGTCAATCCTATCCAGGTGCCTTACCAGCTTCCAGAAGCAGGATTTCCTCTCAGAGCCACCATCCACAAGGATGTTAAACCCATTGACAGCAAAGAGAGCAGAATCACCTCTTCCCCCAGGGAATATGTAGCAGCAGGGCTTAGAAAGCTTCAGAAAACCCCCTGAGGTGGGTGGCTCCAGGAGATCAAATGGAGATGGCACATCAACTGTCTCAGAGACATATTCTGCAAACTCAGACACCCCATCCATTTCTGGCAGAATTGGATCAGGATTCAGTTTCAGATTAATAATATCCTGAAATCGAGGATGCCCAAGGTTGCTCCAGGCTCCTTCTCCCAGGCACGACACAGTAAGAGAGGCCTTGGTATCTGAATCAGTGTTGCTGAGAATCTGGGTGACCTAATGAGATAAGCACAGACAAATAAAGGTCAAATACAGCTCTGAGACCTATACAGCACTTGGGAAAAAACTTAAAAGCTAGTTAATGCAGAAATACTGAAGGCAACATGAGCACTTTACCAACAGGAAACACTGGGGGTAGAGGAAATAGTTTGAAAGCCCATGGAAAATCAATGCATAGAGCCATGCTCTGGTTTGAAATTCTTAATGTTGATGGGCTGATACGTCTTCTGACTGCTGGGTGTGTTTTGTGACAAAATCTCAGGAAAGAAAATAAAAACGGGAACCACTGTGTTCTCTTTCCTTACTTCTTCTTGTTAAATCTGGGACATCGGTCCCTGGCTTCAGCTCAAAAGTAGCAGGTTGGGGTTTTTTTTTCGTGATTTGTGAACTCTAACCCTGAGAAAACCTTTTCAGTGCTAAGCATCATTGTGCAGTTCTAGTGACATAGGACTTTCTTTTTTATTTAGAATAATTTTCTTTTCTGGGACTTACTTTGAAAGTCATGACTCCATCTTGGCTACACATACAGGGTAGGGGACATGCTACGTGTTTAATAAGTAGAATAAAGTCCATGTAATTTCTAAAGCTCCTTACAGCTATGCTGAACATACATCAACCAAAGAAGTATTACACTCAACTTCTTAAGTATCCAAAATGAGATTTGCATACTTCTTTACACTGTACTTTTATGCTTAGACAGCCCTTAACTGACTAGTTTCTGTCTATTTAAATGGATACCAGAGATAAATCAGAACAAACAGCTTTAAATAAATGAAGGCAAGCATATTTGCTGATGTAATTACAGCACTAATAATATCAATTGTTGAAGTATCATCCAGCCATTCCTGCTGCAATTATATACTCAATCAGACAGAGACATTCTAAACAACACGATCAGTGGAAACAGAGCTTCTCAAAAACCAGGGTAGCATATCACTATTGACAACAAGTGCCAACAACGTAAAGGCTGTCAGAAAAGCTATCCTATATCTAGCTGAGATAATCAGCATTGGAGCAGAGGTTCAGAGATACCCTATAAGGTTTTCCAGGCCTCACTGGACAAATCCCTGAACAAACTTGCCTAAATTCAGTGCTTACTCTACTCTATGCATGACGTTGGAGTACAGACCTCTTATGTGCCCTTCCAAACTGAATGATGCAACAGTTCTGCAATTAAATAGAGACATTTGTAGTTATGTCATCATCATGTAGTTACTTAATCAGCATTTATTCAATCCCTCATCATCTAATGAATATTCTGAACTTGTGAACTTGTTTGTTGGACTGACCGTGACATGAAGAGAAATACCCACATTTTCTAGGGTGATGATGGCCTCTCTTGGCTGTTTTTGGAAGCTGCCCACCATTATGTTAAGACCTACTTTAAGAAATTTTGGTGTTTCCCTCCTGCAGAGCCAGTCTGTAAGGTTATTTCAAGCTGAACACTTAAAGGAGTCACCCGTGCCTACACCTTGGAAAACTTAAGACAGAAAGTTAAAGCAAGATTCCCAAGACATTAACATGAATTATTTATGGTATGCAATTTTTTGCTGGATTTCAAACCCATCTGTCTGCAATTCTTTCACCTGAAGGCTGCATTGCTCTAGCGTGCACTCTGAACAGGAGGGCATGTGCTGGATTACAGCTCACACTCACCTCTGGGTCTGAAAGTATCTCGGCAAACTTCTGGTAAGTGAAGGTCCCCGTCTGCAGGACCAAGTCTCCTTCCTGGTCTGAGCTCTGACCACAGAGGATCAGTAGTTTGTGAGCTGATGAATCACACACAAGTGAGCGGACCTGTTACCACGAGACAGAGGGCTGCAGTTAGAAGTTACCTGCACTCCACACCAGCACCCAGGATCCCAGTCCCATGGACAGGCAATAACTCACATGTTATTCACAAACAGCCAAACCCTAGGTTTTCTACATACAAGGAAGTTGCTTATTGAAGAGGGAAGACACTGCTACTGTCTGCCAGACACAGCTCCATGTCACATCAGAGTTACTGTGTATATCCTGGTTACTGGCAAGAGCAGCACCTGGCCTTTTCACCACACCTTGCAGCAGACTGCCAGCAGGTTTGCACTCTCCAGAAGGTGCAAATTGTGATGATCATAACCTCCATGTCAAGCAAGGGCAGGAGAGCTGATATGGAGAGAACATGATGGCACATCTGTTCCTTACCTCAGATACAATGCTGTCCACATTAGGATTTACCAGGATCACCGTATCCAAGGTGTCACTCCGGTGATGGAGAGTTCTTTGGCCTGGGGAAAGAAAAAGGATTAGACAGGATAAGAGAAGCTGATGAGACAGCATCCAGCTACTGATGTTTTAGCCTCAAAAATTCCACTTCAGCATGGGTTTGATTGCATGGCTTCAATTTGCATTCAAGACCCAGTTTGATACCCAAGTCTCATGAAACAGAGCAAATTCTTTTCAACAAGGAAAGAAATTCTTCTTCTGGATCAGCACACTCAGCTCTAACATATTCTGAAGTTCACAGAGCCAGGCACTTTGAGCTGCCTGCCTGTGCCAGATGGCTGTGTGTGTAAACACTGGCGCAGACAAATTATCCCCTTCCAGACAGAAGTGCCTTGCCTCATCGCAGCTACCACAGAGAGGTGTCTCTGGCATTGTCCAAACCCCAGCCACCTCAGGGTTCTGTAAGCCAGTCAGTGGGTGCCAACTCAGCTCTCACTGGAGTGGTGCAGCACTGGTAACAAGTCTCCACTCATTCATAGCAGCTTTTTTCTTTAACAGAGCATTTTTCTTTAATGCAAATGTGCACTCCTTAGCTGCTGCTATGGGAAGTACCTAGACAACAAGAATTCTCATTCTTCTGTCAGAGGCACAAATAGGAACCAACACAGGACTCTGATCTCTCTCTACGTTTAGGGGAAAAAAATGAGAAGCCAAAGAGCAAGCAAGATCCTGGGAGTGGAAAAAAGCAGTTTGTGTGCTCACCTTGGCATGGACATTGTACAGATATCTGGCAAAATGCTACCGTAATTCCCAGGCCCTACTAATTTATTAGAAAGAAGGGTAGTGAGTGTCTGTCACGCTGACAGCCAGGATCAGAGCCAGTGCTGTATGCCCACATCCGACGGCTCTGGGATGCAGGACAACACATGGCACCTTCCTGTAGCACTTCCCTGGTCACTGCAGGCAGCACAGAAACTTTTTTGTTTACAGTCTTTGAAAATGCCTACCTCTGGACATTACATCCACTTAACAAGCCAGGAACTTAGAATTTAATTGTTGGAATGTATAATTTATAGGGTTTAAGACTTTCATAGGTTTTAATCCCTCATATAGATTGGAGGTTCAGAGATCTTCACTGAAAATGAACACCTGTTTTTATTTCTTGTCTTTCAGAGAACTGTTGCTCTCTGACAGTGTTGTTCTTTCCACCCTTCACAACCTCCCATTGGCTCTTTCTAGGCAGATCTCAGTCCTTCTAAAATAGCTCAATCAATAGGAAGGAAGGAAGGAGGGAAGGAAGGAAGGACAATACTCAGCATACCTTTAAATCAAACCCACTTTACTGGAATGTTTCACTCAGCTGCCAGCAATTAACCAGACAGATAAGCCCAGAAGGTAGCTTTCAGCCCAAAGTGAGAGTGGCTCTAAGCTCTCAGCAGAACTCTTTGTACTCGGCCTCTCTAGCTGCTTTCTGAACTTGTCTTCTTTCAGTTTGGCTAAAAATGGTCCCTCCAGACTAAAACCAAACCATCACTGCAAAATGCACCGAGATCAGTGGCATTTCTGCCACTTGATGTGGAATAGGTACATGGCTGAAGACCCTGGGAAGCAAGTCCCTGTGCACAGAAGGGATGCTGCAAGTGAGCCACAGGGAGCAGCATGGGAGGATGGGAGGAGGCACAGGTGAGGAGGGCCCAGGAGGTGTTCTGGGGCATTCTGTGCAGCCAGAAGAAACAAAACCCCACTCATCCTCGAGGCAGTGGTAATTGTGAAGGCATTGCTGACGCCGTGGCATTGCTGAGGTCCCAGAAGCGCTCACAAGGAGCACCCTGTTCCTCACTGATCCATTGTGCAGCATTCACACAGCTCCCCCACACCAGCACCGCCAGCCCTGCTGCTTGGGGCATCCAGAACAGAAGTGATCTGCTCCTGTTCTTCAACATCACTACTGGGACAAAGTGACACTCACACCATTCCCCAGGCTTCAGCCTCTGCCACCTTGGTGCCTGCACGCCCCAGACATCATTTCAGCAGTGGTTACCCACATCATTCGGGGAGCACCGCCTGGTGCACAGCACCAGCACCGGCAGCCTCGCCCTTGTGCCACGCGACAGGGAGGGCTCTGGGGCGCAGTGCGATCTGTGGGCATCTCTCCAGGCACCAAGTGCCCAGGCGCTGCGGGGGCAAAGCCAGCCTGCGGGCAGCACTGGTGACGGTGCCGGCTGCAGAGGGAAGGGGCCCGTCTGCAGCACTGACAGGCATGAAAACACTGCTCGCTGCCGTCCCGCGGTCCGAGCTCCGGCAGCTGAGCTGTCCCCGCTGAGGCTGTGAACAAAGCCTGGCTGTTAGCATTCTGCCGGCAGCCCCTCACCCCGCGGGGAATGTCCCCCGCACACGCGGAAGAAAGAGAAGGCTCAAGCTGCAGGGCCAGCAGCTGCTGGCAGATGGGAGGGATGAATGGGGAAGGACTGAGTCTTGTGAAGGGCTATGAGGATGATTAAGGGACTGAATTGTTTTCATACAAGGTGAGGCTGAGTGTAGGGGAGGGATATTTTCAATATGTGTATATAAATACTTGATGGGAGGGACTGAAGAAGAGAAAGTCAAACACTGTCAGTAGGTGCTCAGTGACGGGATGTGAGGCACAAATTAAGATGCAGGCAATTTCACCTGGACACAAGAAAACACTGTTTTTACTGTGAGGGTGGTCAAATACTGGAATAGGTTGTACAAAGAGGTTGTGGAGCATCCATCCTCAGAGATACTCAAAAACACAACTGGATACAGGCCTGGGAAACCTGCTTTTGCTTACCCTTCTTGAACAAGTGAGATTGGACTAGACAATCTCAAGAGGTCCCTTCCAGCCTACAGTCTGGCAATTCTGTGACTACGTGAAGCACTGCAGCCCAGCCCTCCACAGCTTTGCTCCTGACATGCTGTGGGACAGATTCCCTCTCTTCAGTTGCAGCAGTTGATTCTCAGGAAGATATAGGAGCAGAGCTGTACAGATAGGCCATTTCCAGAAACATGGACTCACTGCACACACCCATGCACACCAACACCCCAACGACTTTTTTAACAAAATTCAGAGACAAAGCAGAACAGCACATGAACTGCAAACTGTGAGTGAGGCAGGGACACGGTGCCCTAACATGGCCCATGCCCAGCCCCTATCTACCCCAAGCTGGGGCAGCGCCCTTCCCAGCCCAGTGCAGTAGCACCCCGTGCCCAGCTAAGGGAACACACAGGCCCAAAGCCTCTGTGAATCCAAGCACTCATCAGGCTGAGAAGTCCTTTGCTTTCTCTATACACTTTATACAGCCTGCGGCAGCAGCTGCACGGACAGAGGATTTACACACACAGCCTGGCACATCATTCCTCTCAGCAACAAAAACCACGTGCACCAGAAATGCTTAGCAGTGTGACTGACACTGCAGACACGGAAGCATGCTGTTCAGCTCACTTCCAGGTATTTGTCCTTACAGAGCTCTATCACAGTGAAATGCATGCCTGGAAATAGCATTGCAAATGAGAAAATCCCTCAGTTCCATTGACCAGTGATAATAAGGTATAATATATATATATATATTAGGGATATAAGGGATATCCTTCTCAGGCTCCTGAAAGGTGCAGTCTTCAAGTTACCTGCAACAAATATCTGGACACAGTTCATCTCCAGGTGCATTCTGAACACAGATCCCTGACTCTGTCCAGCCCTCTCCAACTATACTCAGAAGCTGCTACATTAAATAAATCTCCTCTCTTCAGTAGCACTGCAGTTCTCATTTTGTATGAATCCTCACTCTGAAGTGAGGCATATTCTGATTTCTGCAATCACCCCTGTGCACCTGCACTTCCAGGGAACCTTCCCATCCATCATGTCCCCACCAAGGCAGAAAGCCCCTGGTCTTTACCACTTGTTCCTTCAGAGGAGAGTTTCTTTAGTCCCTTGGAACTGCTGTCATCTATCCCTATGGCCACTGGGATGAGCAAGAGCAGAAGTATACAGGAAGGAGCACAGAAGATTCACAGGGTGTCATTATTGTATTTTCAGTATTATTCCCCATCCTGTTTTTTAATGCATCAGAATATAACCTAAGATTAGCTTTGCACCAAATAAAGATCTTCAGTTAGGGTACACAGTGACATCCAAATTTCCCACTGCCATGAAACTAATAAGGTCTTAAAGGAAGTCTAGAAGGTTTAATTTCTCTAGTGTGCTTGATTTTGCTTTTTTTGACAATGAATTTAATGGACATCATGACTGTGCAATTTAGCTGCTGAAGTTCCTCACAGACTTTTCTAGATCTCAGTAACTGAGTCATCTATAAATTTAGCCATGATCATGTTTCTTCATCGTCACTGTACTGATCAACTTTATATTTAGTAGGAAATCATGAAGCCCTTGTACTTTACCTCTGGATGCTGCACAAACCATGTATTTGTTCGCTAACTTGTTTTCTGTCTTTTGGCTAGTTTTGACTCATGGCATTACTTGCCTTTTACCCACACAAAGTGCTTGCTGCATAACATATGGAAACACTTAAATATATGGAAAGATTGAATACACAAATGCACCTCATTCACAGCCACAGTAAGGTTTCAGAAAAGAGACAGGGCATTCACCTTCTCCACACAGATCACATTACCTACCATCGTGCAGAAGTATCAGCACCCTCACCCCAAAGGCCCGCAGAAGACACATACAGCTCCTTCCTACAGGGCAGCCACCCATGGGTGCCTCCTCCTGACCATGGAGGCACTACACAAAACATCCCAGAGGTGGTGAACAACAGCCACTCTGGGCTAGAGGGTGGATTTCCATTACTAATACTGAGGTGGCATTTCAGGATGTGCAGCTGCACTCCTGTACTAGTGGGATGGGAGGAAAAGTCAGAATTTTTTTTTAAGAGTATGTATAGCTCACATACTAGAAGGGCTGAGGGTACCCTCGCTGTTCTCAGCATTCTCAAGAAGGGCAGCAGAGAAGTTGCTGATCTCCTTTCTCTGGTGACCAGCACTAGGATATGAGGAAATAGAATGAAACTGCATCAGGAGAATTCAGATTGGACATTAGAAAGGGTTCTTCACCAAGAGGGTGGGCAGCCTTGGGAACAGGCTCCTTGGGGAATTTGCTACAGCACCAAGCCTGTCAGAGTTCAAGAAGTATTTGGATGAGTGCTCCTAGTCAAATAGTTTAATTTTAGCTAGACCTGTGAGGAGCAGGGAATTGGACTTGGTGATCCCTAGAGGTCCCGTCCAATTAACATACTCTCTGATTGTGTGCCCCCTTGAGTGTAGAATTACTTTGGTTATGGTAGAGGATAGCAAGTGAAGAGCAAAGCCACACCGACTCTGGAGTGGGTATGAACTAACCATTCAGGGCTGCAGCTGCAAAGAGACAGAGGGAGAGAGAAGAGAGGAGCAGATGCTGTGGGTTTAGTGCTCAGCAGTCAGGCAGAGAGGGCTCTTCTGTGGAGGTCAGGCTAGGCTGAAAGAAAGGACAGAGCACTGGGGTAACTGAGACAAACAGGATGCCTGAGAGAGAGAGATGATCCTACAAACAGACAGATGGCTGTAGAGGCAGAAAAGGAGGTCATGCTGACAGCACAGATCCTTGTGTTCTGCTATTTTAAATGGAAGCACCTAAAGCCCCTGTAGCTGCAGAATAAATTCTGGGCTAGTCTGAAGAGCTGTCAAGGATAGCTACACAAGATGCTGCTTGTTATTTTCTTTAATCTTTCAGACCATCAAATCTCAGAGGTCTTATTCTGTTAATCAGGACTGGAAGAACCACAGTTACAGCTTAGCATGCTGAAATCAGAGACCAAGTGTCAGGGCAGTGAGACCCAGTTTCTCACCTTTGTGAAATGATGCCTTAGGCCAGAGTACCGGGTCATCTTTCAAGTGACTGTGCTGAAATCACTCATGATGCTCTGACTGGTACAACAAATCAGAACGAAAGTAAGGGCCAAAAGATGATTAAAGGACTGGCACATCTTGATGGGAGGAGAAGTCAGGTGGGACTGTTTAGCCAGTAAAAGAGAAAACTCAGGGCAGGGATCTCACTCACCAGTCTGTGTAGCTGTCTGATGGCAGGTGCAAATCCAGGCTGGAGAGCTCCCACGACTTTGCCATCCACAGGATGGAGACTGCTTGTCTGACCACATAGAAGTCAGCCCTTTCCCACACAGGGTGCATTCTTTATCCCTCATTACCTCCCTTAGGCCTTCCCACACCCTTCCCCTCCTTGATCCCTAAAATTATTTAGGCTTACCAGGCCAGGTTCTACCAGTAAAGTGAACACCAACAGTACATTGATAAAAAATACAGAAGTTTCAGAGTCTGAAAATGTTATCAAGGCACACAAACCACGAGGATTAAAAACTGACTCTTCCTCACTTCTGGCTGTCTTAACTTACATTATGAACATCTCTCTTCAAGGGGACACTGTTGAAAACACTCTGAGAAGAAGATCCCAGATATCACTAGGGCTCAGTACATTTTGCTAGACTTCAGCAAAGAGCTGAGCCTGGGATCACATGGTCTTCTTGATGTTTATTGAACAAAGTCCACCTCTGAAGACAGTCAAACCATGCACAGAGTTCTTAGAGTGCATATATTTGCATAACTAACATGAGCTAGTGCAAGCTGAAAGACTGCCATTTCCTTCACTCTGAAATTACATAAAAACACTGAGATAGTAACTGACTCTCATTCTGAGGCTGTGAAGTCTCCAACTGCAGCTTCTTCAGTGCCAACGGGAGAAAAAGGATCCAGCCCCAAATGGTGTCCATTCAGAGAATGAAACAACACAATCATTCACAAACACTCCAGGACTGTACCAAGTACGGCAAGCCACAGCTCCTTGGGAGGGCGATTGTAAAGACCAGAGGAAAAGGAGAAAAGGTTCTGCACTGAACTCTGAGCAGGGTCCTGCCCTCACTCTGTCTGTGCAGATACACAGTCCTGTGTGCTCTAGGACTCGCTCCTCCGCCAGACCAGGGCTGCCCCATGTTGTCCAGCAGTGAGGGAAAGGAGTGAACGTGCCCTTGCTGGAAGCTATGTCAGACTCCCAGCACCTGAAGAGCACACAGCTCCTTCCTCCAGCAGGCAACAGTGTTGAACAGTGTACAGCTGGCAGATGGGACCAGCTCGGGCTGATGGAGACCTGGAAGCTCTGCCAGCTAGTCAGGTAGGCTCAGGAGTTAACAAATAAACACAAGGATCACTTTGGCAGCCAGTACACAGCCAGTTACTGTGGATTCACCTGGTCCTTCTGTGGTGGTTCCAGCTCAGGAACTCAAACACCATTTCTTGCACCCCAGGGATGCACCTGGATGTGTTTATCACAATGACAGGACAAGTCCCACTCTGTTCCTCCTTACCATTTAATGGCAGCATTGTGCCAGATGAGGAGACTCTCAGGCAAGGTAAGTAGGGAGACACCAGGTGAGGAATACAGCTAGAACTTGGCATAAACCCCCCAGAAAAGGCTAAGAGAGATTCTGAGTCCTAGGTGGGTGGCTGCCGTGCACACTGGTGCCTAACCACTGCCTTCCAGAACCTGAGGAAATGCAGCGGTCCCAGCAATTCTGGGCACATCCAGCTCTTTGTTGCTTTTCCAGAGATGAGCAGAGAAAAAGGGCTTTACCAGATCACTGGGGATCACAGCAAAAGATCCCCAAAGCAAAAGAGCTGTCCCACACAACATGTGAGAGCTGCAATAACTATTTATTTTTGTAAGATTATTGGGAAAGTGCTGTAGTTTTAGCTTGCTAGTGTGATTCATCAGCTAAGAATGATGAGGAACTGGCTTCAGACAGTGCTTTGTGGTCCAGAAGCAAGTGTTCTGCCTCTCATGGTCTGAAAAAGTCTACTGTAAAGATTTATTTCATACATTTTCTATTTTTAGGTCTTCAAACACTCTGCAGAAATAGATAGATATTTATTTGTCAATGGCTAAATCAAAAAATCTATCCCCTTAAAGGGGATCGTTAGTGATTTTCTCAGAGAAACTCATAGTGTTCCAGCAAAGGGAAAACATATCTTTAGTGGAAATATGAAAATCATCTGAAAATTGAGAGGCAAGAAACTGCAGCAAAGGGCTGAGTCCCTGTCAGGGAGGGCCAGGGCAGAGCTGTGTGCTGCCTGTGGAGCAGTGGAAACCATCACCCAACAGGTCACAGATGCAACCAGGGCATAAAATACGGGATTTTAAACTGCACCTAGAAAAGAAGGGGAAGTCAATGGTGTTTGAGCAGGAAAATATTATTACATGTAAGAGTTTTTATTTTTTAGTTTTTAGTTTTTCTTAATCCATTTTTAGTCAAAATAGTGTTTGACGATTTTTCATATTGAGATACCGAGTCACACAGTTAAAAATACAGCACTACTGAAATAGTCCTGTGGATGTGCAATGGGAGATGTGCCTTATCTGGAGGAACTGACTAAACAAAGCACAGGAAAACACAAAGCAGCGTGCAGAGAGAGGGAACATAATTCAAACATCTTTGTGAAGCAAAGCATTCTATAGGGACTGAAAGCACACCTGCACCAACTTCTGCCTGTTAACAAGGGCAAATCTCCAAACACTGGCTTTGGTTTTAGCTAATATCCCAGTTGCAGACTGAGGGGAATTTGGGGTACACATGGTATATTGACCACTACTGCTCATATTCCAGGTATATTGACCACTACTGCTCATATTCCAGTTATATTGAAGCTGAGTAGAAGGTAGACGAGCAGCCTCTTCAGAATACGACCACACATGCACTAAGGGTCTCCTGCTGTGTGGCTGTGTACCTGGAGAAAAGGGTGACAGATTAAACCCTGCCCTGACAGAGAGCTTGGCAGGGCAGCACACAGGATTGAGCAGAGAAGCACATAGCATATGCAAGAGCATCAGGGGAGCCAGAGCAGAGCCGGTGACGCATTCTGTGCTCCTCTGAGGGCTTTATCTCGAGCTTCCAACCTGAACGCCCACACAGTTGTCTTCAGGAGGACAAACAGGACATCCAGTCACAGATAAACTTCCACAGAACACTGCCGCAATCCAGCTCTCTCAGTGTAAAAGGAGCTGGGAGGTGCTAACACTAGAAAAGAAGAGAGCATCTGATTTGGGACAGAAAAGACACAAACTTGAGGACATTTCAGAGGCAGAGCAAAAGCCTTAAAAGCTGCAGAACCCTGCAATCAGAGAACTTGGTTCAAAAAGCTACAGAAAGAAGACAGGATCAGCAAGACAGCTCCACGAAGGAAACAAAGATTCTCAATAGGAACAGAGTGAAAAAGTGCAATTAATTGAGAAGCGTAACAGGAGTGACAGAGAAAGGAAAAACACAGCAGTGAACCAGTAGAAAAAATAATATCTCTGGGAGGACCAGGCAGCAGTGAAGGAGAACAAGATCTGGTTTCTAGAAACATTGCTGAATCTGTCAGGATGAAGAGGGCTGAGGAATCTGAAAGTGTTCTCAGGTTTCATTTTATGTATAATGGTGGGGATATTTCATAACTCACCTTACCATACTGTTACTGCATGCGAGGAGAACTGATCATGCTTTAAGGTAAGAGCAAGCTCTGCAAAATGACTGCCTGCCTCCTGGGGATTTACTACAAAGGTGAACCAGCAGCAGGGCAAGAGAAGGAGATGAAATATTCCTTAAGGTGTGGGAGGCTGTGGGCACTTGCCACATCCCAGGAGATATTCCTGCTAACCACTTGCCTGTTCTTCCCATCTTTCCTCCTCCCTGTGATATTTTCATGCCATCTACAGCTCCTCTCCCAGGCAACCTCTATTTCTATACCATGTCAACCATAGCAACCATCTCATTGCTCCCTAATTGCACATACTGTCTCACTTTTATGCTAAGGAGCAATTTGATAGCTCAGCCATTTTAGAACCACTAATTGAAGATGCAGATATTCACTTTGGAAACAGTTTTATGTATTTCCAGAAGTTACTGCCCCTCAACTGGAAGTTATACCACCACTGAGATAATGGATAAGGTGAGCACTTCTACCTAGCTGGCCAGGTGCTAGACTGGCCACAAAAAATGTTCTGTTCCCTGCAGCAGCTTTGCTGACTCATGCTGGCTTTGCATCATTCTGCTGAGGAGCAGTGTGTGGCATGCGCAGGAATCAGGAACGCAGCCCTGCACAGAGACATGGCCTCCAGCTCTGAGGAGCTGGAGCTGTGACTTCTTAAATGTCTCCAGCTAAATCCACAAAAGAAAACCTAAACATACCTTAAGACACCTCTTATCTGGTGTCCTCACTCCACCAACCCCTGGCAGACTCATTACAGCTGGTCCCTTTGGAACAAAATTAATGTTTCCCCTTCCTGTGTCAGTTGGACTTCAGCTGGGAGTTGCTGCCAGTCCCTGAAACAGAGGTTCCACAAAACCACTCCCACTGGCACTGAGGCAGATACCCTGTTTCAGGTTCCAGAGATGAAGACTCCTGTAAGTCATAAAGTTGGACAGCTTATTACCTCTTAATTTTAATAAGAATATGCATCCCAGAACACATGCTCTTACAACCAGAACATAGCACAGACTGAAGAAAACTGCGTGTTTCTCCTAGTTTAGAAGTCTCTGGGTAATGCTGACTCTGACTGACTTGGAGGTACAGCTAATGATCTGTTCTGTTTCTCTGGGTTTTTTTTTTTCTTTTCTCAACTGATCAATATGACAAATGAACTGCCTGAGGCAGGGAGAACTTAATTTTATAAAAGAAGGGATGGCTGCACACACAGGGAAATAACTCTGAGATTTCCTCCTGTTTGCCTGCTGAGATGCCAAGTTTCTGGCAAGAGGGTCCTGCCTCTGATTTATAGCAACTGTTTGGACTCCTCAAACCTCGTTCCTATTTCACACTGTTAACAGTCTCATTCCAAGTAGCTTTTCTTCTCTCCCTTGCTTGTTTTGAGGATGACCTGCTGAATGTCAGCCTTCATGAAGATACAGATATTAAACCAGCTGTGAACTCCGAGTGGCTGAGGTGGTTGGTGAAGCACAGGACTGTATTCTGCAGCCCTTGAGAAAAAGCAGCTCTCCTCTGCCAACAACTTTCTTTGTCACATCTTGACTTTGCACCCTTGGATCTAGTTGATCTTTGATAGAACCTGGGTCTGGGTTCCTGGGATTTGATTTACAGCGTGGAGTACAGCAATAATGAATGTGACAGAAAAAGTTATTTCAAAGTGGAGAACTTCAAGGCCTCTGGTCCCTTCTGCCATTAAACACAGGGCCTGTCCATTTAGCACTGAAGGGAGAGGGGTTTGGAAGCAGCCAAGGAGGTTTCTAGCAGAGTGGTCTGGGACATCTTCCTCTCGCGGTACTGGAGACATGTCCACTGAGCCACTGCCTCTCATCAGTCTGCTCGAAACAAGCTCGCTCAAGTCTTACTTCATCACAGGAGCCCCTGCTTCCCAATGCCACCCATCTAGTCAGGTCCCTGCCAGCTTGCAGATTACACAGTGAAATCAGGGACTGAAGTTACTGACCAGGGAGAATAAAAAGGACTGGGAAAGGCCTCCATCACCACAAACACTTCTCTCAGGGCCTCTCACTTGTTCAGTTCCCTCGGAGCCACGCAGGCACAGGATGCTTCCACGCTCCCATGCCTCCCTCCTCCTTAACAATGGTCTTTGCCTTTGAATATGGACCAACAGCAAGAAAGAAAAGCCATAATAAATAAGACTCTCATGCAAATCTAGCAACCAAGAACTGGGCCAAAACACATATTATGCTCATACTTACCAGCTTGCAAGCTGGTTCTTCAGGAAGATGCCACATGGGTCGAAGGCACAGAGAGCCACCCTATCCAATGCTTTACTGTTGTGCAAAGGAGTGATTTTTGATTGAGGCCATTGACTTCTTACATGGCTTGGGTAGTGTCTGCATTTCTGTGTACTACAACTTAACTTACCCTCTTAATCCATTTTTAGCAAGCTTTTCAGAACATAAATCTAGTTACCCAGAAGGTAAATCAGTGGCTTCATCCCATTTCTCTTCTAAGAACATCCAGAGTGCCTGATGACAGACGGATATTCCTCAGACAACTTTCAAAAGGGAGGTACTAATGGCCTTTTCCTTCTAGTTTTTCTCCTAAGCTACTTTAAAAATTGACACTGGAGCTTAATAGAGAATGGACAGATGAGATCTCAGTGAAATAACAGGTTAGCAAAGTGCAAAAACAATTAACTGAATTTCTCAACATGAAAGTCAATAGAGGAAGCCAGCTATGCTGCCATGCTTTTTTAACACAGTCCATTTGTAGCTATAGCATTTTGTGAAAAACAGCACTAAACTTTTACAGCCCTGAGGCAAATTGCCAAAGACTTCAGTGCTTCACAAGAAGGTGCATGAATGACAGTACCATGTGCAAAGAGACACGTTATTCAGTAGCATGTATTGATAACAGACACGCATATTGAGTCCTACCCCTCTGTGACTTGCGAGCCTCCTTCGGTTGGTGACTCTCCGCCTTCAACTTCTTGAAGGAAATATTCAAGCCTTTACTTTCAAAAGCAAAGAACGGGCTCACTGATTTCTTTCCAAAGACTGACACTGGGATAATGCTGCTTTTCAGAAAGGCAGAAATGAATCAAAATTGTATTCCCCATTAAAAAAAAAACACCAAAAAACAAGCCAACCCAGTACTATTCTATACACTTGAGAAATCAGTCCAGCAAGACTTCAAGGGCTGTCTCAGGAGAGCTAAGAACCTGCTGGCCAAGGAGATTAGTGCTCATGTTCATCTGTGAATAAAGCATCAGAAGGACAGAAATTTCCTGAAGAGCTGGATACATAACTAATTGTGCCATTAGTACTAACTTTTGAGATCCTGGAGAGGAAGCTGTGAGAGGAGAAACACTGATCTAAAGTCATCACATGCAGAAATTTATCTCCATTTCTTAATGTGAAGCAAAGGTAAAAACAAGCCACAGACATTAGCCACAGCAAAGCATGAACTAATGAAGACTGCTTTTTGTGTGTCCACCCTGCTCTGTTCCACCACCATAATCCCAGCTTCTTCCACATTCCCTGCTGTCCACTGCCATACTCTCAGCTCCACTTGTGAGCCAAAACTACCAACTGTGCAAGTGGCAGCATGCTCAGAGACAGCCACGTGCTGACAGCTGGTGTGCGAGCAGGGAGTGCAGGACAAACAGATGTGCACTGTTCCCATAAAGGCACTGACTCTGATCACTTGGCCTGCTCAACTAACTTTCACAAAACTGGTAGAAGCTTGTTAATTTCAATGCTTTAGTAGAAGGAAGTATTTACTGCAAACACAGAAGGTTTATTTGTAAGAGGAATTCATACTGTGCACCCAAGCACCTCTAAGGGGATGGAGAAAAAAATAGTACAAACTAAGAAATTAGAACCAAACTAGCTCAATACTTTCTCTAATCTTTCCTGTCAACAGCTACTAGGCTGGTATTGGAGTCCAGAAAGTTCATTATTTTTGGGGGGGAAAGAAAAAGAAATCCTCTTTTTCCAGCTCAGTAAATTCTCCCCAAAATAATTTCTAGGTATTCATTTACACATAGCTTGCGCTCTTTCCTCCCATACACAGTTTCTGGGCTGATGGAGAGTCTCTATCACCTCCCTTTCTTCCCCAGGTACTGTTGTCTAACTAACACTACGAAGGCTGGAAGATACTCCCTGTGTTTTAAACTAGCTACTACTGTCAGGTCTCTGTGCGCTAACCAGACTATCTCAACTGCTTTGGGCTCCCATAGCACCTCCTCTCAAGGACCTGGAGGTCTCTCTTCCACCCATCAAGGAGCGCTGGAAAGTCTGTGATAATGCCTGTAGCAAGCAGCCCGCGCTGTGCTAGAAGCAGCACCCACTGAGATCTCTATACTCAGACACCTATCACAAGGATGTAATACTGCATCCTTATCTGCTTCTGAGTTTCTTCTTCCTTTGCAAGATGTATCCTAGGAGTTACCTGGAGGGTCTGTGTCTGAACATGTATAAAGAGCACAAGCCCCATCCCATAGAAACTCATGCTGAGGAAACCACTCTTCTGCCCTTATCCTGGTGCCCAGCCATGTCCCTTTGGCTGAGACACGTTGCACCTCTTGTTTACACACATGTGGCCTCCCTGCTTTACCAAAGTGCTGGCAATTGCTCACCATGCTCCTGTGATCCAGTCTATCATCCTTTTACCACCACACCTGCTGAGGATGTGACTCAGGTATGCCAGCACGATAGACAAGAGGAAGAGTGGCAAAAAGACATGACAGGAGGTGGATTGTTTTGTCAGGAAAGAAACTACTGCAAAGCTACACATCTCTCTGCAGAATGGGAGTAGGGCGGAAGATCTCACAGCCTGGCCTTGCCAGATCACAGGAAAGGAAAGGAAGGGAGGAAAAAATGTGTCCCAATTCAGTAACTACTTGCTGGAGAAATTGTAAGGACAGACATGGAGGCTGGATGCAGCCAACCAGTATGGAGCCATCAAGGAGACAGAGAGCGTACTGACCTTACACAGCAAAAGGGCCCCTACCCCATCAGAAGAAAGAGGAATCCCTGTCATTCTGGAACAGTGCCCAGCCTGCAGGGCTTTTCACAGCGGAACCAGAGAGACTTGGAATAGAAACAGCCTCGTCTCTGAGATCAGAGAGTTTAAACCGGAGCTTGTTTTTTCTGCAGTCACAAGCCAGCAGGCACCAGCTGCAGAATTTGCCGCAGTGTGTGTGTGCGTGCGTGTGTTTCTGCGTGTGTGAGTGTGCAGCAGCCATGCTCCTCCCCTCCAAGCTCACTGTGTGATCAATGACACATTGATTACAGCTCCCTCCTTTCTCCCCTCCCTACATCACTGACAGTCCCAGTCAGATCACTCTCAGCCCCTCTCTTCTAATATCAAGAAAGCTTTTGTTGGCATCACTAGTGACTCCTTTTCATTGCTCCCTCCCTGGTCAATGAGGTTTTGCTTCTTCTCTTTTTCCCTCTTAGCCAAAACAACAGTGTCTGACAGATATTCATGGTCACATACCCAGGTCTGTACAAAGTGCTAAACCATGCTCTTGCTCCTCTACCTCTGAACCCTGGAGATAAGAGGCCATATTTTGAAATACTTCAACACATTCCAGCTCTAGCATACAGATAATTTAACACTTTTAACAAGAAGCTTGCTGGTGGCGACACTAACAAATGCCAGAGATACCCTATTAAAATAGAACCCCATGTGTCTGTGACTGCAAAGGTGTCATCATCACACAGTACCACTGGCAATGCAGGAGAGCTAATGATAAAGGGACAGCTGGCCCCTTATCCCTCTGTGTTACATGGGCAATACAGCAAGGTGAGGGATGACAAAGGACTACTGCTAGGAAAAAGAAAGCATTTTGTTATTCTCATTTCTGAAGCACAAAGTCCCTGCTTATAGCCTACTAGGATGAAAATCAGCCACAAGCTTGGCCACATCTCCTCCCTCTGCTGCCACAGAAAGGCTGCATCATTCACATTTTACAGGAACCTTCCCTTTTTCCTCCCCCACTCGCTGGACGCATTTGGATGCTTCTTTGGTTTCCTGTAGTGGAAGAACGTAGTGTTGTGAAGCTTGAAGTCAGACTTCAGCTACTTCAAGACTACTCATATGCGGGTGTGCAGCACCAAAGGAGAGAGAAATTGCAAAAGAAGACTGGCCCTATATCTCTCTTCCATCAAATCAATAGCATGACAGTCCACCTTAACAACCCTCCCCCCTCCTGCCTGGCATTAGCCTCATTCCAGCATCAGCACGGAGCTGAACGGTGATACAGACGCTAATACGGTCTTTCGCCAAGCCCTGCCCAAAGGCAGCATCTGTGAGATGCCTTGTACCACCTCCTCCCTTCTCCAGCAGCACATCGTCTTCAGAGAAGACCATACTGGGATAAAACAAAATGCTGCAGGACTCCTTAAGTTCCTGACAGGCGGAATACTTTCTCCAGATTCTTCTCTAGACCCATCTTCATACATCCTTCTCTGTGTTTGAGCTAAGGACACAAGTGCAGCAAACAGCTGAGCAGCTAGGGAATTTGGGTTTTGTTCCTATACTCGAGCACAAACAGCTGAGGAGGGGCGAGGTCCGCAGATCATAAAAACCCCAAGCTCCATCCGCAGCCACCTTCCCCTCTTGTTACTAATCCCCCTCAAGCCCCCCCAAAATTCCAAGGAAATAAACCCGCACCCGCTATGACCGCTCCGCGCAGGTGCCTTTCCTCACCTGCGCCCCTGCCATGGCTGCGCAACCCCAGCAACTCACCGGGACCGCGCACAGGAGCGCAGAGCCCGGACAGGTCCGCTTGCCGTCACCGATATCCCCCGTTACCTCCCCAGAAGGGCCCGTCCTCCCCGGCCGACCAACGTCTTCCAAAGCAACGAGCAGCATCCGAGCGCGAACAAAGCGCCACCGCCTCCATCCCGCAACCTCCGCGATACCGGGGCTCCTCACTCCCGACCGCCCCAGCACCCTTCGCTGCTCGCCCCAGGCCGGTGGGGAAGGAAGATGCACCTACCATCCTGGCCGGGGAGCGACGCCGATCGGCTGCCCGGAGCGCGGAGGATGCGCCGGCACGGCCCGGGCTGCGGCGAGCGGCTGCCGTGTCACGGCGGCGGGGAGGAGCCGCCGCGCCCCCACCCCCGTGCGCAAGGCCGCTTAACCCTCTGCGGACCGCGGAGCGCCCCGGGCATCCCCACGGGCGGCCTTGCCTGCTCCGGTGCTCCGCGGCCAGCCCGGGCAACGGCGAGCACCGACATCCTGTCCCGCGCCGCGAAATACCCGACACGGGTCAAACCGCGGCCCGCGCACCGAAATACCTGACACAGGTCAAACCCCAGCCAACACGGGTTCCCGGGCTGGCTGCACACTTTTCCCATCACTCCCAGGCTGCTCCTCACGGACTCCCGGAGGAGTGCTCCCCATCCCACCTTGGGCACCTTCGGTTTAAGTGTCTCAAACTGGAACCTCACGTCGGACTCCAGCTGCAGAGCAGCTCCAGTTAAAGGCAGGCGACACGAATCACCCCACACAGCCCCAGCTACCCAGTCGGGGACAGACGTGCCTGGCACCACACACCAGTCCCCGGCTGCTCATGCACGGGTCAGCAGTGAGCTCGGACCACACTGGACAGACAATGAACGTGAATGAATGAGGCAAGAATAGCAGGTATTCGACCTCTGGAGACCTATTTCCAGCATTTTTCAGATAAATGTTTACATTGTTTTCTGAGAACCTTGCAACTTGTCTCATAATCAGCATCAGCTCCAAGGCACTTGCAAAGAATTGTGCCTCCTTGTTTCTGCTCTGCTGGGCTCAGGCAGCCCAGTCCAGCACTGGAATATACGGATTACTCCTTACAGTAAGCCTTACACATGATGCTGGCTTACTTCTAGATTCCACAATTAACTGTGAAAGCTGAAGATGTCCTGCCTGCCCCACAGCAGGTCTCCCTCTCAGTGATTTTAGGACTGTCTGACACAATGGAATGCTCAGAAATAAAAATATCACAGAATTTTAAGTTTTAAAAGTTAAAATAAACCCCAAACCAGAATCTTCTCTTCTGTAGCTTTCAGATGATGCCAATCAGTGGCAAATATCTGTGAACCTGAGAAAAAAATCAGTGCACTAGATCAAACATCTTAGATTTCTGTAGGTTTTGGACAGGTAACATAGCCTCATATTAAAATCCTTTTTAAAAAGACCAAAGGTTAAAATATTCTCAAAGGACAAACTATGGAAAAAATAGCTCTATGCTATGGGTCCCCTGTGCACCACAAAGGACACTCTTTGAAACAGATGGGCCATTATCACTACCCATCGTACTTATCATCCCACTATAACCAGTGTAACACAAGCTGAAGAGTTTTGCATAGTCAGCATGAATAAGGATTCAGAAGTAAAGAGCCAAGTAAGCAGGTGGGGATGCAGATGACTGCAAGCCAAACGTGCAGCCCCCTTTTTCAGCTTAAAGATGTACAAGGTGAGCAAAGGATACTTCCTTAAAGGTGCTGCTCTGCAGCAGTGCTGACGACAAAGCAGGAGGATGTATTTGCTATTACTACTTCATATAAACTAAGCTTCTTAATATTCGAGTTAACATCATCCACTTCAGTGTAAGAACTGCCCAGGCGGGTAGCCCAGGGACAATTTCATCCCTTGGGCAATTCTTCAGGTCTTTCCTAATAAACCCTCAGGACTGAGACATGTCTGTCACTTCAGAGAGCAGTGCCAATGGTGCAGGAGGGAGGGGAGGGGGTTACATAGTCTGGGTCTAGAACTGACCCACGCTGGAAATTGCACTGCCATTAGTTGATTTTTCAGAGCACTCCAGAAAGGCAGCTCCCACTGCACACACAGGAAGGGCATACACCCCAGGCCATTTTATACAGTGACACACAACTCTGCAAGCCTTTTCCTTTTACACCCACTACAACAGTGATCAAATTTAGCCCCTAGCAGGATATTTGGAGCAGCAAGATCTCCTTCTGTATTGATTTTTTTATATTGATATATTCTATTTCAAGCAGCAAAACTAGATTTTTCTGTCTAATCAGGACATTTCCTGATTAGTAATTGTTTCAAAATCCCTTCCTAACTAGCCGGATGTCCTTAAGCGCATTAAAATCTTTTTAATGTATAAACAGACCAATTTGTTATCTTCCATCCATGATCTTATTTTATGAGGAAACAATATTGTTTCAACAATATGTCATGCTCTATTCTCTTTTGCCTCAAAAATACTTTTTTATAAGTCACAAAAATTCAGCATCTTCCAATTGCTATTGAGAATTTACATCAGAAATAGCTATGAAATTAATGTCTGAAGGTTGGTGCTTCTACTGCCTCTAGTTTCCCTCTCACTTTCCACTCTTAGTTACGTATTCACACCCCAGAAAACTGGAATGCATATTTTTATACTTTGCAAGTGCTTTTCTACAAAGCAAAAGTCATGTATGAGGTATGGTAGTTTTCACAAAGCACAGCTCTTGGCATGTATGTACTGCTTGACCAGCAAGACACTTCTCAAAAGTGAGAGCCACTGAAGAGGTTCTTAAAGCAGCTGCTGCCTTTACCATGCACCTGTTATTTAAGTAGCCCAAGAAGCCTCCTGCACGCGTCTTCTTTGAGGTAGCCCTCCTGCCTTCATGTGATCAGGTAACAGTTGCAGGTAATCTTTTCTTTTTAGCTTTTAAAGAAAGCAACATTTAGCAATAAGCCTAAAAATAGTCATCAAAAGCAAAAGAAAAAGGGAACTAGTAAGGAAAGCACTCACCGATCTTCAAGGCACTTCCAGTTCCTAAAAAAAAAGGCACTGAGCTTCAACCAGCAAGACCTAGAGCTAGGATCAAGAATATTTCCATTTCTTCGGTCCTTCAGGAGATCAGGAGATGCATCTGACAGTTATGGGACCTCACAGACCAGGCACCAGGACCAGTGCTGAGATGAGGCTCATTGAGGTTCAATTCCAAGGACCACTCAAACATGAAAGTTTAAAGACACTATTATACTCTGATGCAAGGACAGATTTATTTCAGGTATTGAATTAGAGAAGAGACAGGGAATTTTTCCCTACTTATGCTAAAAAACCTCAAACCACTTATTTCCATTTTGTCAAACTGGCAACTATGGTTTGGAACAAAGGTCCTGTCTTTGGGCTGTTCCCTGTCCACAGGGCTTTGAAAAGGCCACAAAGCTTCCTGGGATGTTAGGTGTAGTTCCTTTCTGACTCGGATATGGAATTAAACATGGAATTAAACTGTTAAAAATGTGAACACTTATTTCATCACTACACACCTGAGCCAGTATCACACTGACAGGAATGTTCTGGATCATAAATAGTAAGAAGATATAGACAGGGTCTTCCCCTAGGCCAGCATAAATATAAAAAGTCAGGTTTTAAAATGTTTTTCTGTTATTTTCAAATTTTAGGGGGGAGCCAGGGTCACATCTCCATTTTTTTCTCTACTACGATGTTGAAAACAGTTTTATATAAGTGAAGGCTGTGTGTTTTTATGAAGTATGAGATCTTAAAAACTACAGCTAAAGCATAAGAGTTACAATGAGTCTAAAGGTCATGCTTCTCTGAACAAAAGCTCCAAACTGCCTACCATCTTAAGCTCAAAAACATTTGATATTCTTAAAAACTCTAGGCCAAAGGCTTTAAAAAGAAAAGAGATTCTAATGAAGAATATACTATCTTCTGAAAGCCTTGGGACAAAGAATAACCATGGCCTGACCCAGATATAGCCCAGATATTAATTTGAGTAAAATATATTTATTTCCCCACACTTTTGTGTGAAAAGCACAGTTCTGAGTGCACAGAACTCTGACCTCTCCAGTAGTCTGCATCCCCGCTTTCAAGCTCTCACTGCACAAGGCTATCACAGCATGCAAGAGCAGAGGCATTAAGCTCTCACCACAGCACACTGGACAGAAAAAAGTCTGCCAAGAAGCACAAGGATTTGTTTGCATTTGTCCTCTTGGAAGATTTCTTTGCTTTGACTATCCAGTTACTGACTTCTACAGGCTATCTGCTTTCAATCAAACAAACAAACCGATGACTTGTTCAAGTCTTTGGCAAATCACTTCTAAAATTCTCTTGACTATCTTCATGTCTGTCTAGGTACAGCAATTTTTACTCTTTTGTACAAGCTTTACTAGGATGTATTTAAAGGATACTCTTTTTTTGCTGAATACTGCATCTTTCTCTGCAACTATTTAATGAGTCTTCCTATCTCCTTTCTTATTTACAGGTATTTATACCTTTTTAATCTGTATGGTTGCTTAAATTCTGACCAAAGAGGTGTTCCCCACTTTTGTCAAGTTTCCTTATTTTTAAATAACCATTTCTGAAATACAGTGACAACCCTTTGGTTGTTGGTATAGTTCTATCTAAAGGAACCTTTGATCCCTAAAGTATTTTATTCCTTCAGGTAGCTTTGCAGGTACAGTTACATATTATTATTATTATTATAATAACAATACAGTTACATATTTAGGCTTCTCTTCCTTAATTTGAGAATGATGTTTTCACCTTTCTGATGTTTCAGGGCCCAAGGAGTGATTGTTATCTAAGCTATTGAGAATTAGAGGCCCTAATGTGGAATTTTACAAGCAGAATTTAAAGGTGGAGAGCCCAAGTCATCCATTCCATTTAGTTTTGTATCATTTTCTTCTCCAAGTAAGGTTTTACTTTTGTGGTAATAGCATCCCCAGTGCAGGCCCAGAGAGACTGTCAGCACCTGCTACCAGCCTCTTTTCCAATTCCTACTTTAAACAAATTCATTAACCCTGTGAGTTTTCAGTGGCAACATTCCAGTCCTTCTTGCCCCAGAAAATAAGGTTTTAAAAATGGTGATCCTAATTTAACTCAGCAACTGCAAACCTTTAGGGAAAATGACAGAAGATGACCTGTCTAGAACTCTCGGTGGAAAGGATAAAGAGGTTTATAAATCAAGGCTGTAAAACTGGAGCAAACACAAGCAGTACTAGAAGGCCAGAAGGAACGTGAGAAGACAGACTGAGGCAAATAGCAGAGCACAGTCAGAACAGCAGTGTGTTCCTGTACGAGTGCAGCACGGCTCCTTAGCACCCAGAAGGGTGGCATAGAGGAACGGGGACCAGGATCAAACCCCAGTGATTTCTTAGTGACACTGGGATAAAACCCTAGTATTTTCCTAATTGCACTGAGTTCAAGGATGGACTTCTCCAAAAGCATTTCCAAGAAGCAGCATACATCTACCATGCTTCCTGCCAGTGCTGGAGTCGGCTGCACTCAGCAGCCGGCTGGGCCAGCACCAGCACACGAAGGCACCCATAGACACAGCAAAGCTTCCCACATCTCCCCTCAGACACAGAGAGCAAAGGAGAAGGGACAAGCCAGGTCTGTCACTGAAAGTAAGAAAGAAATGCAACCAAGGCAATGTGAGAGAAGCTACATGAGCCAAATCCTGGTGCAAGATTCCTCTTTGTGCAGAGGGGAATTTTTCCAGTCGTGTTTAACTGCCTCAGATCACATTCTTGCTCTGAACCAGACAGTAACCTGTTGTAAAAGGCACCAGCTGCCCCGAAAATGGATTCCTGGGAACCTGCTCTTTTAACTCTGTCTTCAAGGCCCGAGTGGGGGCACAAAGGCTGCTAACACCCTTATGGAGAACAGCATCAGTCCAGAGGCACCAATTCAGCAGGTGCCCTGCCTGTTATTCAGGTAGCAAATGCCATGATGCTCTACAGACAGAGAGCTGGTAGGACAGCTCTGACAAAAATCACAGCAGGATCCTAAGAGAGAGGCAACAGGCATCAGTGCTGACAATTAAGGTGTTGCAAATGGCAGGCAGGAGCTAGGCCTGGCAGAGAAAGCAAAAGAAAGGCTAGGGAGAGGATAGAGTAGAATTTAGAAATGGCAGCGGCACAAGTAAAATTGCCAAGACAACATACATTTGGGGAGGTTGACAACACTCTGGACATACTTCCATGTTTACATGATTGTGACATTGACTGGACATGACTTGCTTAAAAAGAGGTACATTTTCTATTAACCCATACCAGGGGTTAATAAAACCACCAGAGGTGCTTCGTTTTTTTGTGTAACATTTAGAATTGGAAACCAAGATGTTGACATGCAGACATTTGTATGTAAGCAATGCAAAACAGCTCTGCCACATTTTGGGAGGCTGCAGAACCCATTACCTGTCAGGTTCAGGCAGATTTAACAGGTGTTTTTTTGAGGCTTCTCTCACAATGAACCCAGGTTTGAAGACAAGCTGAAAATTCTAGGAAAAACTAACAGTGACAGGATCTAGTTGCTACTACATGCAAAGATACCACAGAATTAACCATATGCTATGATTACAGAACGGAAATTGCTCTTTGAGGCATATTTTAAGCTTAAAGAGATAAAATATTAGTCTCTCCAAACTAGTGCTAGTAAATTGTGTGCATGTTTGGGATGTCATGGTTTCTAGACACTTTCTGCTTATAAGATCTGCTTAGTCAAGAAAAAGAAAAAATATGATAAATATGCAGATGTTCTTTAGACATGGATCAAACAGGACATCCATTTCAGGCACTATTCCCTCCTGGGTTTATGCTCCCCTGTATAAGATCAGCACTGCAGCACATGCTTTCCTGCAAAGATCTTGCTCAGATGAAACCAGAGAGGGAAAACAAATAAGGGGTGAGGGTGTGGTGCGGGGAGGAAGGGAAATCAATAATCACTTTGAATTATTCATCTCCATGAAATAGGAATAAAAATGCAAGCAAATGCCATCTTCAGAACAGTGATCCCAGGAGAATTTTCTTTATAGAAGTCTGTCTACTGCAGATTTTTTCTATCGAATCATTAGTACTCACTAAAATTTCAGAGGCAAAGTAGGATTAGGTCAAACCCAAACCATTCACTTACCTGAAGGCACATAACATTGTAAATAATCCCTGCCAATTTCCACAAGAGCTACTGTCAAAGTGAAGGCAGACGAAATCTAGAATAGGCCTCAGTTTACAAAAATATGAATAAAACATTGAGATCTGGTAATCTGAAAGAAATATATGTCTTTGTCCTATTGTGTTGTTCAGAGATCTTTTTCCTTTTCTTTTAAAACCATCAGAAATTTAAGTCTCATCCAACTCAATCATCCTAAAAAGTTCTACAGATAAGGACCAGCATCACAGGAGCAAACCCCACTGTTTAAAATCAATTCAGAATGTATTCCACCAAAGCCATTTCATAAAGGCCTGAGAAAACAAAATCATTGAGTTATTTCCAAGCTGCTACCTTAAGGACAGCCCAGACTTAGTATTTCTTTTTTAAAAGGTAGCAAAGAAAAAAAATCATTCACACCTACCAGGACACAAAGTACTAAAGAAAACAAAGCAAATATGTTCGTTTTACATTGCGTCAAGAAGAAAGGTCCAACCCTTCCCCAATGATCTCATCATTATTTTCCTTTTCTATCAAATTCAAGGGTAAATCTTCCCTCAAGGTCCATTCAAACAGATCTTGACCCCTTGAATATTCTATATGACAGACAGTACAGCAGGACTGGCTCAGCTCAATGCATTCCCTCCTCTGTCCTGGAAGGATAAAGAAAGATTTTTCCAGGATAAATCCAGTTATTCTTTGCCTCCATATACACTTCAAGATTTTGAATTCCATGAACTGCCAGCAACATTTAACCACAGCATCTGGTTTTAGAAGCAAGAGTAACAATTTAGTAAGGCACATTCTAACTTTAGAAACACAACCAGTGAATTTACAACTGGGGTGATTTCAACTCTAGGAGTTTTGAGCTAAGAAACTCGGAAAATTGGAAAGTTAATTATCTGCAGAGATAAAATGCAAAAAACACAGGACAAACCCCACCAAACATTATTTTTTGCTGTGTTTTGTATAAGGACTAATTCTGAGTAGAAAATAACTATATTGGTTTATTTCTAGTTGAATAATTATATCAAAACAGTCTGGTTTGTGAAGACTTACTCTCAAATAAGTATGCCTGCATCAGGAATTCCCCCACTAGCATGTTACTGACAGCTTTGCTAGCAGCTCCCACACACACCAGACCTAAGTGATGACAGGAGAAAGAGCAGGTGGATCACAGCAGTGACCTGTACTGGCTTGGCTTTCCAGCAGTGTCCCACCACCCCTGCAGCAGAGAAGCCCCACACAGAACACCTATGGCAGATAGCTCATTCTCCACTATTTACCACCATGACAGCAGGAATTCTTGGCTGTGCTGACTATTTTCCCTTAATGAACACATGTGCCTGTAGTGCTTTATTTAGGCCCAGCTCTCTTCATAAATGCCTTGGACATATGACTCAAAGGGATACCGAGTAAGCTCGCCAGTTATACTAAATTAAGAGCAGCTGTTGTCTCCCTCGAAGGCAGACAAGTCCTGCAGAGAGGCCTTGACAATTCAGAGAGTTGGGGAATCACCAACCATATGAAGTTTGAGGACAGGTGTTGGATTGTAAACCTGGAATGGGGTGACCCAGGACATATGGACAGACTGGGGAATGAGAGGCTGGAGAGCAGTGTTGTGGGAGGGGACATGCGGGTCCTGGTTGATGGCAAGTTCAATATGTCAGCAGTGCCCTGGCAGCCAGGATAGCCAAGGGTGTCCTGGGGGCCATCAGGCACAGCATTGCTGGCTGGGTGAGGGACTTGATTGTCCTGCTCTGCTCTGTACTGGTGTGGCCTCACCTCGAGTCCTGGGGGCAAGTTTAGGGTATCACAATACAAGAAGGATCTGGAGCTATTAGAGAGCATCCAAAGGAGAGCTACAGAAATGGTGAAGGGTCTAGGTGAGAAGCTATCCTGAGGTCAGACCTCACTGGGGTCCGCAGCTTCCTCATGAAGGGCAGCACCAATTTCTGCTCCCTGTGACAGGACCTGAGGGACAGGCTGGAGCTGTGTCAGGGGAGGTTTAGGCTAGGTACTAGCAAAAGGTTCTTCCTCCAGAGGGTGATCAGGCACTGGAACAGGCTTCCCCAGGGCAGTGGTCACAGTCCCAATGCCTCCAGAGCTCAAGGAGTGTTCAGAAAACAATCTCAGGCATATGGTGGGATTTTGGGGTGCCCTGTGGAGGGCCAGGGGTTGGACTTGATGATCTTCATAGGTCCATTCCAACTCAGGATATTCCATGATTCTGTAATGGTTTATGACAGACTGGTCATATGTTCAAACAAAAAAACACCTTCCCTTAAAAAGTCTACATAACACAAAAATCCTAGCACCTCCCCGAAAAAGCCCACAAGCAATAGCTAAAACATGCATTTGGTTTAAAATGAAAATATGAACCACCTTCAGGCAGTGACTTCATTTTCTTTGCAGTGTTCTTAGTATTCCAAAGCTCAAACTCAGGAACTGACCCATTTGTTCCACTACTGCTTCATACAGACCAATAGGATAAAGCAAAAAGTAAAAAGAAATTACAGGTGGATTAGGGATCTGGTGTGGATCCTCTGCAGTAACACATGTCCTGGCAAGAAATCAGGAAAAGCTGATTGCCTGTCTACACAATCCCCCAAAGTTTCCAAATCAACTGGCAAGGCATTCCACTACACAGGACAGAATGAAAACAAGTTGGTACTTCAAAAGAAAGATTCCTCTAGACCCAAGCCGTAATGATCCCCATTAACTCCACTTCAGAATTCCTGATTTTCTAGCACAAAGACTATTATGATTTCTTAATATCAAACAGAAAGCATGTCATCTCAGATTACCCAAGAAAGAAGCAACATCAGATCAGGAGGGGAAAACAATGCCTCAAGTCTGCAACTTAAGTTCTTAGAGAGGGAGGAGGAAAGAGGTGTATGTTCCAGCAATGGCATAGTTAATAGAGCAAGGCAAAATCCTGTAACTGAGCCAGTCACATTGAAGGACATCTGTTTTCTAAGAAGGTAGGAATTATGGCATTAAAATTACAATAGCACATGACAACAATTAATCTCGGGGCAAAATAGGATTAACACGTTCCGTCCACACTGTTTTTCTACTTTTCAGAATCTGGACCCAGTGGAAGAATTTAATAGCAGCTCAGATTCTAGATGAGATCCTTCCAGGAGTTCTGTTTGGACCCATTGCCTGCACTGGTGAGGCAGAGCAGCAGCCTTGTCCTCCTTGGCCAAGGGCCTGCCACAATCACCAGGGTATACAAGCACCTAGTGCTGATTGCACGGCCTGTTTCTCTGGCATCGGGCACATAAATGCCACCCATTACTCTGGCCTGGAACAGTGAGACAGGGCACATTTGCTGGCTGTGAGTGGCTTTCCACCCCACGAAGCCTCCGTGGGAAGTGCCGCAGAACCTGATGGCCACACCATGAGGTCACACAGAGTAAAGACTCAGCCCTGGTCCTCAGCCTACAAAGGATACCACCACTGCTGCACCCAAAACCGCTTACCTGGGTGCAACACTCGGGTAAACAGGAACTGAGAGCGGCTGGTCAGAGACTCACTCCTTGAGCCCACACCAATACCAGTGATTCTTTAAAAGCAAAGGAAAGGGAGCTGCATTCACAACACAGCAGAGGGAAACAGACCAAGAAATCTGTCAGAAAATTACACAAAGCTGCTGAAACTCACATGTTAAAGATTATTTTCCTACTTAATCCTGCTTCCCCTTTGCTCATCATATTTATCTTAGCAAGGTCCAGTTGACTAGGAGTAGAAAAGCCTACTCTAAGCCACTGCTTCTGGGCACACTAGAGAAAAGTGGACAGTACCAGAGTGAAATAATAAATAATGATACACAACATATTTATAAGGCTTTCCTTCCAACATCTAGATGTGACTGACACCAGAATTCCAGCAACATTAAAAAAAAAAACAAAAAAACCCAAACAAACCACAAAAAGCTTGTATTAACTTGTACTAAGTATCTCTAGTTCCAACACCTCTGCTAAACATGGAATGATGTGGAGACTTCAAAAGCAGCATGTATTAGACCTTCTCTTATTTAGGTCTCGACCCTGTTGCTGCAGCTGCCGTGCTTGCAATGCACATGGCCACCAAGAGAATGCTGACTTTGTCAAACTAAAGAAATGTCACTGCAACACAAAAAATATAAAACCAAACCCACAAATACCAGCAACCCTCCTTCCCCCCACAGTATTCTGTGTGCAACTACTGTGATGGACAACATGAAATAGCTACCAGAGCACAGTTTAAAAAACTGTTCTGCATCACACAGATCATCCATAAACTGTTACCCAATGACTGAGAGCTGCTAATATTATAAGATGGAGAAAATGGTGTCTTCAACAGCCTTTGCTGGTTTTCTGCTGGCATTCGGTGGAAGCACATCCTCTTCCCACCCCCCACCCCGCTTCTTTTTCCTTAACTGATTTACTCAGTACTTTTGAACTATTCTTATTTAAAAAAAACCCCAACATAGATAGGGAGGGACCTGTGAGGGGGAAAGGGCAATTAGTTTGGCTTGATAGACCACTGATCTGAACTAGTAAGGCATTTCCTTTGATCTTACTTGCTCTTTAAAATCTTAACAGAATCTTCCCCACAGTTCTCAGCAAAGGAGCTTAACAGAAGGAGAGCAGTTGAGAAAAAATGGTTCTTTTATAGGAATGATGCTTTCCATGAGTATATCCTGTATGATTCATTGAAGCCTCAGCAATTTCAAATGTACAGCAAGTATGTACAAAAAAGTGAGTTGCAGAGGGTCAATTTAAAACTTATATGAATTTTAGGACCCTTTCAGTCAGTAACAATGTTTGGGCAGAACAGCACAAAAGTAAGGAACTGATGTTTGCTGAGCCTCTGCTGAGCTGAAGTTCAGAATAGCTCACTGGGGCTTTGGTTTCTTGTTTTTATGCCGTAGCCTTTTGGGTGTCACAGTGAGAACCTCAAAACACATGGTAGGAACAAAGGAACAGTTTGAAATACAACAGGCAAACAGAGATGAAGACTGACAGCTCCCTGGCCTGCCAAAGCAGCGTCAGTATGCTGGCATCAGATGCATGAAATGCAGCCCATCTTCCCATATACTCACGGGAAGCATCATTCCTATGAAAGAATCAATTTTTCACAGCTGCTCTGGTTTTGTTAAGCTCCTCTGCTGAATATTGAGGGGAAAATTCTGTTCAGCTTCTTACAAGCAAAGAGAACTCTGAGGATGTGTAACGTCCAGAGGAGCTCTCTTAGCACGAAAACAAAAACACGTAAGACTGTATATAAAAATGCTGCTTTTACCAACTTTAGCAGAAGTTTTAATGCTATCTCGTTTTAAAACCAAGCTCTGAAGGTCAAATATAGCCAGAAACATTCAGTAAATATTTCTGTTCTGTAGTTGAAAGAAATTACAATATATTTTAGAGACAATGAAATTTTAACAGTAACAGTAGTGAGAGACTGCAGCATTCAGACCAAGCCTATGCAAAAGATAATTTCTGTACAAGATCTAAGATTGACTAAGAAGCTCTCAGCTTCCAATCTGAGCTCCACTACTCTGGCATTTAAGTCCTAGGAGACTGGAAAACCCATCAGCAGTAAAGATTGAAACAGAATACTAAATTAATGTCAATCAGCATGGCTTTACAGAAAATATGACCTTCCTTCATAATAAAAACCAAATAAGCTTGTCAAAATCTCAAAGGTTGTATTGATATAGTGCAATCATTATTTTATAAGTCATGTCATACAAGCCTACACCATGACTCGTGCTGCTCACTGTACTCACAGACTACACGAAAAGGAGGAAAGGAGACTGGTGGCAAAGAGTATGGATGGTACCAAGTATGGCTGCAGATGAGCTGCCAGGGAAACTTGACAATGCTGAGTTTCATCTGCCCCTTTATTTATCAGTATAAATCACATATAAAATTACACTAACTATTGCTAACCAGAGCTAACTATTACCACTGGGCTATCTTGAGGTTATGATAACCTTGGTTCTATTCAGGAGCCAGCTCACTGCTCAGCAGCAGTCAGAAAGCAATAGATATGTCAGAAATCAGGAAAGAAAGAAAAAAAATCTCATGCCACTGTGTAAATGCACAGCTCTACCCCACTTTGAACACTACACACTTCTGTTCCCAGCATCCCAAAGAGGTAGAAGGCATTAATTACAAATATAAAATGAAAGGTCTGGAATAGTTTCCTGGTAAAAAACCATTAGGTAAGTCTGGCCTCTGCAATCTGGAGAAATCATGAGAAGGCAAATATGTCAGACCTATAACACAACCAGATTGGACAGAATTGTCCAATATAGGAAGATATATCAAAATGAGACCAGACAGGAGTAAGAATCCCAGCAAATAAGATGTGGTTGCAGGTTTCTTCCTATGACAGGTCAGTGAACTGTTCTATTCGTTGCTTCCTCTACTTGTAGGGAAAAACTGAAAAACTTTGTGAAGTTGAAAAGTGCTGTTACTAAACAGATAGACAACATAACCTCTCCATGAGCTGGAAAGAGATATTACCCAGGATAGTACAAGGAAAAAGTATTTTATGCACTCATCTTACACTCCCGCCCATGCATCCATTTTTTGGTCGCTGTGCTGGCTGTACCTTTGGCTTGAACCAGTACAACTACCCAGCCTAACACAGCAGCCCTAGAGAAGATATACTCCTACAGAACACACAAGTAACTGATTAAAGTATGTCTAACTGGTAGATCCTGGTGGTGCTTGCAAATCCCACAAAGATACTCTTTACCAGCTATCTGGGAGAAAAATCTAAAGACGTTTGTGACAGGAATCACCTGGAAAAAGCAATGCTTGGGATTAATGAAGCCACATGTACCAACAAGAAACACGGGCCATGCTTACAGCCTGGGAAGCTATTTTAGTAGACTGCAATTCTTGGGATCTTTGAGGCCATGTTCAGTGTGGTTACTATGAGAGTAAATACAGCCCTCAAGCACACAAGGAAGAAGCACAGAAGCTGACAAGTGCTTGCTTTTGTATTTCTCTGGTCAAAATTATGCTGGCAGACAAATGGTACAGGACAATTAATTGCTCAAGGACTAGAAATTGCATCAAAAGTCCAAAGAATCATTGTTGCATCTGTGGGGGGGAAAAAAAAAGTAGTGTTAGCCACTGACCTTTTTGGTACTTGAACATGCAAATTTAGGATATAGCAGTTCTTTTATTCACAAGAGCTGAACAAAATCCATCACTCAATGATCTATTTTACAGAAACCTCTCTAGCAAGAGGCCACAGCTGTGGGGAACATACACTTTCACTGTAATCTAATTTTCACAAGCAACTGGTCTTTTGCCTCCTGTCTAGAACAGTTTTGCTTGAACACACAAACTTATCATCTGTACTATCTAGAATCTATAATTTGAATAACCAAGGCAGCTTTTTTTACTGTCATGCACTTGAGACTCACCACAGAAGACTAAATAAGCACTGCAGTAGGAAAAGCATATGGCACAAGCTGACACTCCAAGCCATTCCAAGTTCCAGGAAGAAGCTGAATCACTGGTACAAGTAAAAACATTGACCTATGGGATATTTGTTAATGTAAAAGGAATATCAAATGCAGACTTTGAGAGAAAGATGTGCGTGGTGGGCTTGCGCATTTGCCTTTTCTTCTTATCAGATTTGTAACTTAATACAACCTGGTTTGTGCCAGGACTAAAAGTCCCTGTCTTTCACTGTTGCAAAGCTGCATACGTAGAAGCACAGAACAGCCAGGGTTTGAAGGGGCCTCAAAAGGTCATCTGGTTCAACTTCATGGGAAACAAAACATAGATTATACATCTAGCACCCTGTCCAATTACATCTTGAAAACCTTCAATGATGGGACTCTCCCATGTCCCCGGGGAGGCTTTTCCCTGTGACTGATTTTTCTCACAGTTAAAAAAGAAAAAATTCTTACCTGACTTGAATACTCTCCAAATGCAACTTGCACTCATTGCCCCTTGTGAAGGTAAAGCCTCCATCCTCTTTGTAGCTGCCTGTATGTTCCAGAAAGGCAGTAAAACCAAATTCTTCTCCTAGTCCAAGTTAAAAGCCTTCTAGGAGTGCCCATCCAAAAGACAGCTGCCTTCAGGAACTGCAATGTAACTTTGCCACATTCTCAGGGAGCTGTGGCAGATATATCTGTATCCTCAATTGGCACAAAGTGTAAAACAAAGGCATCAGTAGGATGTGAAGAACGAGTGTTAAGCTGAATAGGAAAGGCTTCAGAACCTGAAGGCCATCTGCTGACAAGGCAGCTAGTTATTCAACTGTTATTGATGGCTTTCAGTATAAAACATGCTTGCAAAGGAAAATGCAAGCTAATACTTGAAAGTGTTTAAGATTTTGCATAATCCTGTTACAGATGCAAGAAAATATCATCATTGTTTCGTTATTTCAAGAACTGGTTCCATCAAATTCAACCTGCATGGTGTTTTTAATAGCTTGATTTTCAATTATGTCGTTAGTTATTTTTAAAACGTTTTTTGAAGACCAACACAAAATACAGCTTGAGAGAAAAGACCACTGGGATGGTTGTCAAGGTATTTAAAACCCGCTCTAGACACAATGAAAGCAGGTGCTAATATTCATGGAGTTAACTGTTTTCAGAAAAAGTGGTTTTCTCTGAACATCAAAATCAACAGATATCAGAATGCATACTTCCCTTGTGCTGAGAAAGAATTATTTTGAGCATTTCACCTCACACCATGTCACTTTTTATTTGAAAGCAACATTACCTTCTGGTTTTAAAGAACTCAACATCCAGTGCAAGGAGACACTGCCCATGATCTTACACTACTTTGGCAGTCAGTGGCAACTCAGAGTTGCGCAGAAATGCACCTGGGGCTGCCCTTTGCATACAGGAGGGCACACTTCTGTTCATTTTTTCTCCTCATATCACCCTCTCCTTCCTTCAGACAATTTACCAGTTTCCAGATTCTCCAAATACATCCACACTTGATTTCTTGCTGTGCCTCCCATCCATAACCTGGGAACTAAGCTGTGAAGTTACCCCTACAGCAAGGGTCATGTTGTCTGTGGTACTCAGAGGACAGTCAGCAAGTCAGTGTGGGAAAAAAGAAACTCAAAACCCCAACAACAAATCAACTTCCATAAGATGCATTCAGTCTCACTTTACTATTACAAGCTCTGCCCTCAGCTTTTCTCTTCTTGGTTGTACTGCGTTTGAGACTCATTTGTTCCTCATCATTGTTCAGCAGACTAAAAGCTTGTCTGAGGGACAACTGTGCCATCTCTGTTCCCACAGAACACTGCAATCACATTTTAATTTCAGCTGCAAACACTATGCATTAACATCCTGCAAATACAGTTTGGAAATAACTATTGTAACTGAGTGAGAAATTGCAGAGAGGAAAGTCTTGGAATATTCTGCTAGGTAGACTGCTTTACTTAGTCAAATTGTGTTACCAGTCTCCATCTTTCATTTCTTGACAGTGGTGTCAAACGTTTACTGGTTGCTACAAGTCTGTCGAGTGAGAAAACTGCATTACACAGAAGGTCAAAGAACTACTCTGGCTTTACAGTAACTGCTGTGCTCCAGCTGACTTCTCCCTACTCACAGACTGCAAACATCAGCCTTTAAGGGAATGATATTCTCCGATTCATGCACCTCTGAAAAACATAATTTTATCCTTCAGATATCCTACTCAGCATACCAGTGTGGAGGTACATGCCCCCCACATCAGCCAAACCAGCATCTTTCAAGCAGTATGGAATCAAAACAACATTAGCTGGAAGGGATTTCAGGAGAGCTCTAGTACAGCCTTCTGCTCAGAGAAGCTAGCACCAAGCTATGAGTGCTAATTTGCAGGCACTCTTCCCTTTGCTCACAGGGAACAAGAGGGTAAGTAAAGTGTAGAGCCAAACAACAATAAATAAATTCTAGGTTTATGTATGTTCATCCGGAGAACAGTGATGAACTACACCTTCACAGGGCTGTTACAGGATATACAGCAATGAATTTGCAGCCCGTTGCAGCAAAAGCTAAAAAAAAAAAAAAAAGAAAAAAAAATTAGATTCATTACCATCAAAGTAGTCAGTAAAGAACAGCTGCTCAAGCAGAAACTGCAAAGCTAAAACAGCATTTTAAACTGCAGCTATATTCCAAAGGGTTTTATCTGATGGTACATATGGAATGCAGATGAGACTGTTCCCAGTTTACATTTAGAGATTCTTCTAGATTGTATTCTCAGTTGTGACCTGAAATTTCTCTTGTAGCAGTCTTTCCCACTTCCCACAAACCATGTCATAACTACAGTTTACTGTTGTCACTGAGAGAATCCTGTCTGCACGCAGTATCTACCACCATCAAGTAAATCCTGGGATTATAGCATAACTCCTCAATTTAAGCCTTTCAGCATTCAAGATACACTGTCTCCTGCACAACCTTCCTTACTTTCCACAGTCCCATACAGCTGCTCAACACATTTTAAATTGTAGCCATTATTCTCACACACACTCCTTTTGCCTCTGACAGATCATCTTGCCCCATTTCAGGAGTCATGCTTACTGAATAAACATGGATCCAGACAGGAAATGTGCAAGTACCTAATTGGAGGCAAAGCTTCTCTCTAGACCCCCATAATCCCAAAGCCTTTCTCTGCCTGGCTGTTCTGGCCTTAAGTGCTGCCAGGGAGATTTATTAGAGAAATTATGCGTGCCAGCTGCACACACTCGCCACAAACCAAGTAGCCCCTTTAGTAACGCCTCTGGTCCAAAGACCAATCCATGCCTGCTAGATCCTCAGGCCAGAATCTCTCAGATCTCTACTGCTAAGCACATCAGAAGCAGAAGCTGCTGAGAGGCAGCTATGCTTTCCCTTTCCCAAAAAATGTAGTAGAGCAAAGAGATTCTGTGCTGAGCTAGCTGGAATGTATAGTCCCACAGGAGACTCTGCAGGGGTATAATGATGGCTCTAAAGAAGAGTGGCAGCATGACTAACACCAAGTTAAGCTGTAAGCCTCCAGATCAAGACCAAGTCTCTACACACAGTTTATACCAGAACTTCTGTTTACCCATCCTTCTGTCAGTAACTTCTGCATACCAAAGTCTGGACCCTAATTCTGTGGCCAATAGGCTTCCTTAAACAGACTTCATAGCCTTAGATTCCTCAAACATTTTTGCTTGGTAGACTAAATCACTCATCTACATGTTTGCTGATCTCTTTGAAGAACTACAAGACATTTGAAAAGCAGAACTTCCCTTCGCAGAACCAATGGTGACTCTTCCCAGATAGACACTAATCCTGCCTTTTTTTGTAGTTGCTGCTGTTTTGCTCAGTAGGCCTGACAGTTGGTTAACAGACTTGCAATTCCCCAGATCCATCACAGAAACCTCTTTATAGACTCCCAACATGTTCATCACCCTTTGTTCTTCAGGAACCAAGCTAGGGCACATTCACCACCCCTTGCTCCTCAGGGACCACACTAGGGAAGTGAGTGGGATACATTTTGCTAACATTTATCCAGATATTTCAACTCTGATTTAGAAGAATTCTTGGGCAAATGATATACTCACGGTAGCTTATCAGTGCTCTAGTTTATTTGTATTATAGGCCCTGTTACAGCTGCTTCAAATTAAGACAGATCTGCTGAGTGTTTCAAATTACATGTTTCATACACATTATTTTAATCCCATAAATGTATACACACGCACACACTGTCTTGCAAGGATGGAGAATTTCCATCCCCATGTTAAAAAGTGACAGAAAAGGTGAGACCTCTCAGTCAATGGCACATTTGAGAAGAGTCCAGGTACTTTCGTTCACAGCTGTCCATTAGGAGAACAGATTCCCCAACTGGAAAAATTCAGAAGCTCTGACAAGAGGGCAAAACATACAGTGAGCTATAAGATGGTCTTATATAAACCAGGTTTTGCAAGTGTCATCTGTGTTTATTTTAGTAACTTAACATCTGTTACATAAAAGTATTATAAACAGAGTTCTAGCTTTTCACAAGCTAAGCAAGTACAATTTCTAATGGTTAATGTCATTCTTATATGCTCTTACTCATTGTTCTCAGGAAAGGGAGCTAGGCCTTCAAAAAGAAGAATCCAAAATGTCATTTGGCTACTCTTACACACTACTTGCAACACCTTCTGTGCATATGAAAACTTATTCTAAAACCCAACAGGAAAAGATCAATAATAAATAGCTTACAAATCAACAACTTTGTGCCACCTGAATAAGATACAGAAGATAAAGGAATTCTAACTTCTAACTAGTTTAATAGGCCTTAAAATAGCACATATTTCTATTCAACTCTATTCTCAGTAGTAAAACCTGTAATTTTAAGGTAAATTCATTGCATCCATCATACTGTTAAGATTGTTTTTCTTTAGTATTCAGCTCTGCAGAATCCTGGGCCAACAAGTCACTAATTGATTCACAATCAGTTTTATTCTTTGTTGTTGGTCTGGGGTTTTTTTCCAGATCCAAAACAAGAGTTAAAAGTTAATGTATATAAACCAAAAAGCTGACCTTTAACTTCAGAAGAAAACTGCGCCAGATGTCGGGTTACAAAGAGCCGCAGTTGATGATTCAGATCACAGTACAGAGTATTAATGTTCCAGGAACGAATTCCTGAAAAAAAAAAAAAAAAAAGGAGCTGTCATTGTCATTACATCTACTCCAGAAACAGAAGTGGAAAAAGAGAAGTGAGCAGGACACACAAGGACCAGGGATGTGCTACTAGATGAGCATACTTAGGATGGAGAAAGCCTTCAGAAGCAGAGGACCATAAGACACTTACCTTCCATAAACTATTTCTTCCTGAAGGACAGGCAGTGAGCAAGTCTCCATTCAACTTGGACTTCATGCAAGGGAAACCAACAAGAGAGGAGGCCAAATGAATTACACTACTGCCTAACCAAACAAATACATTATGTTAGTTTTACATCTGCACTCTCCAGCACTGGTCACCAGTAGAGATGGGCTACTTTGTGGTTATGCTACTGAAAAGCTCAGAGACATCAGCTTTGCTCTTATAGCCTGTGCATCCTTCAAGTCACAAAAGCCCCCCACCCCTTCAGCATGCTCTGCCTAATCACTCCTTCAAAGACGCTGATCCCACTAAGACCATTTGAGTCTGTTCCTTAATCTATATAATCATTGCCAGCTAATTGCCTTCATATCACAGCAGGAAGCTGCTTCTGCTCCCAGAGCAAGTGGCACCAAGCCATAGTGGGGAAGTCACCTTCAGACCTCAGTGTGAGCAGGTGTACATTCTGGAGGACACCTAACACTACAGACCACCGATCTTCGCATCCCAGTAGGGAGCAGCCTTTCCTAGATGGTGTGACTCTACACTGTGCCACAATGAACAAAAGCAGGATATCACTATGACTCCCTACTCCAGCATCTGGTGCTGATGCCTGCTGATGTTCAGACATTGAAGGCCAACGCTACAGACTTCTAAGGTTAACTGAAACAAGAATTTCAGCTCCAGTATTTATTGATGGAGTCCTCACTGAGAGTTCTTTCACCATCTCTCTTGCATAAAATGCAAAGTTTTATTGCCTCTATTATCTGCTTTCTTTCAAGGGAACCATGCTAATTTTCCATGGAGATATCATTCCCATTTACTGTAGTTCTAGTCCTCCATGATGTGCAACAGCTTTTGCTGGCCACTGGTGGGAGAGGACCCTCAAGGATACAAGCCCCAGCTTTCTACACATACCAAGACACAGTAATCATTGCATCACACAGGTCAGTGGTCTCAAGGCCTGTAGAATCTACAGCAGCTAAAAAAAACTTTGTGCTTAGTTTCTTTTTCTGGTGACAGCTGGCACAGTAGAGTAATATTCATCAGCTGATAGTCTGCACTCCAGACTACACAAAAAAGCCCTCAGTAAATCGTCTGAACTTCAGGGAAAAAAAAAATAAAAGGAAAAAAAAACCCAGAAAATCAAACAACCTACCAGCACAGCACCTTTCAATTTGGACATGGGATATGAACAAACAAAATACATAATAAAAAGACGTGGAGCAAGAAGGTGGAAAAAATGTTTTCCTATGCTACACTCCAAGAGAGCATAATTGTTTAAACAAATATCCAATAAAAGAGAATCTTAATGCAGTACTTATGAGCATTCTGACCTGGACAGGAACAAGGTGGCACTCTGCAGGGCAAATCCTGCTGACTAGCTGCTGTGTCATGGTCATCGTGTCCTACTGCAGCAATAAGTGCTATTTGAGGTACTGCTACATCCTCTAGGATGCAGAAAGAATAGATGCACTTTCAGAGCAAGGAAAGGGAAGAGTGAAATTATCTCACTTGTTCTCATACTTGCAACAATTTATTCAACATTTTTCCCCTACAGGTAGTCTGAGTTTACTCATAATCTCTCCCAATTTGCCCCAATTCCAATGTATCACTCCATGGCACACGAGCCAGAACATTGTCCTTGCTGATTAGAATCCTCTACCATGAGAGTGCAGACTATACCACAATAAGGGGTTTCTAAACATTCAAGCTCTTTGCACATGCAAAGCCTAGCCATGTGACTCATCAGTTTTCCATCTCATTCTTTATGCCCTTGTGAATGTTTTATTTCCTGCTGAGGTAATTGGCTTAAAAGATTTGGCATTTCTCCCCGATACCAGACTTAGTCTTGCGGATATTGTTTCAAAATTGGACAAGAGTAACACAGGAACAGAAAAATAAGACTAGCATTTATTAGACAGTACTTGGAAAAGTGTTGTTCAGATAGCCCACAGATTCACAATGTCACAGCCTACAAAGCTCTACACCTGGAAATGAGCAGGTTTCTATAAGGTTGTGTAGCCACTTTTGCATTCTCCTGAACCAAGGTATAGAAAGAAGTCTGGGAAAACATACTTTTTATATCAGTCAGGGCAAGAGATTTATCAACTGAAAAAAATATCTTTGATTGTTTTTTGGTTGGTTGGGGGTTTTTTGTTGATTTTGTTCTTTGCTTGTTTGTTTTTGTTTTTGGGTTTTTTTTGTGCAGACAGGGTGCCACAGCCAACAAAACAGACACAGAACAAATCCTAGCTTTTTCATCCTCTGTATTCACTGTTCAGCAGCCTGTTCTACCCTCACAAGAGCCCTCTCCAGCAGCTAACACTTAAGTGGGAATCATTATTTCCACATTTCCTGAACTCCCTGAATCAAGAGTACAGCTATCTACAACATCATAATATGCTGACTATTGACAGGTCTCAAGAGTGCTGTCATTTTAACTATTCTCATTTTTCATATCCATCTTTCAATATGCAAATATTGGTCCATTTTAAGAAGAGGTCACTCTCCCATTTCGTAGTGGGGAAAACTAACTTGCTGGAGGTCCTACTCCATGTAAGTGACAGAGGAAAGACTGAAATCCAGGTTTCCACCTCCCTGAGTGATTCACTTCTACTGTCAGTAACTCACTAATACCACTGGAATGGCTCCCTCTCAGGCAAACCAAAGAAGTGTTTAGATTTGGCAGAATTTCAGCTGGTTTCTAGTCAGAGAAGGCCAACTATAGAACTTATTTCTACTGTAGCAGTTAAAATTTATGTTGCAAACAGCATGTTTTTCCTCTGCAGTGGGAATTCTCAGGTTAGTGGCAGGTGACTGCAGAATCAGAGTGAACTCTATTAGTTCACAGTCTGATCTGTCACCGTTTCCAAGATTCAGAGAATGGATAAGGATGTAGGTTGGCACACTAGTTCAGTGAAGTGCCAAGTGAAGATGATCACCCTGCTGTGCAGGAAGCAGGAGTGGCCCCTTCAAAGAAGGTCTTTCAGAGGCCAGATGGTCATAATCAGATCTACCACTCCTGACTAAAGCCATCCCTTGGAAAAGGGAATGAAACACTCCTTGTGAAGAAGCTGGTAAATGGCCTGCCAACTACCACAGAGGTAGCTGGAAAAGATGCTGAAGTGAAGAAATGGGACAATATTTGACATTTTTACACCCACCCCTTTCTTAAATTGCACTGTCCATCTGTTCTTCAGTACTGCTGATGCTTGAGAAGGAAACAGACACAGAATTATCTCTGAATAACACAGTTTGACCAATAGTTATGACTGTTATCCCTGGCATATTTCACACCAATGTTCCTTGGAAATGGATGGCTGAGGGGAAGAGTGAATGCAGAGTCAGAAGGCTGTTACTTTATTTCTGCTTTTTAGAACAGGGATTTCCTTAAGGTCCTGATGCAGTTGATCAGCTCTCCTTTGCCTTTTTGTCAGAAACTATCAAAAACTGCCACAAAGGAAGAACTATCATCTCACCACCTCCTTTCCCCTTACTTCTAAACAGCACTACATCTAATATACAAAGACTGATTCACTGCCAAGGCCTCTGGGTGTTACTAAAATACAGATAACAGAGGAGAAGAATGTTATGGCAGGCCCGTCCTGCATCGTGTCCTTCCTGAAGCAGTTCACTGTGTGGCTTGTCATCCCTCACTCTGGTCCACGCAGTTGCTCTATAGACAGGGAGAGGCCATACCACAACAGGCCCCTGATCACAGCCGTCCCTAGGACCACAGTGAACACTACAACAAGACAATTCCTCCAACAAGACAAAATTTTGGGCTAAGATGGAAATAAGATGTAATCTACCAACCCACTAATAAAATAAAGACTGAGGGGAAAGAGAACCATGAAGTGCCTTCAAGCTTTAAGACGTTCGAAAACTGCGATAACTGCGTGTCACTAATGCGTATAAAGCAATGATCGGGGAGAAAAAAAAACGGATGCCGCCTGACGCCGCAGAGACCGGCCCCGCACTGCGCC
>VZRQ01002448.1:231518-272152 GCA_013397975.1 Machaerirhynchus nigripectus
TCCGGGTACCGCGGTCGCGCTGATGGCGCTGTGCTTGCAGGGCCCATGGAGACCCCGGCCCGCCCGAGCGCCTCTGGACCGCGGGGCTGCGTCGCGGAGGAGGCTCCACCGCCCGACGGGGAGAGCAGGTATGTGGGGTGGACCGGGCCGCGGGAGCCGCCATCCGGAGGCTCTCGACCGCCGCCTCTCCGGCCTGCTGAAATCTCTCTCGTGCTGAGGACAGGCCGAGAAGGCGGGCTCGGTGCTGTAGCGGCCGCGCTCGGCCCTGGCCGGGACGTGCGGTGCGGTGGGCTTGGAGCGCCTGGTCGGTGCCAAGTGACCCGTCGGAACACGAGCCGCGGGAAGGCGGCCTGCAGGGACCCCTGCGCGACTTTAGCGAGTCTCTCTGTTGCAGTGCCCTTGGAAAAGCCGGGGAACGAAGTGAAGGTGATGTTGAGGACTGTGCTTCTTCGCCGTGTATAGAAGGTAACTTCCCCATTTCAGGTCGGTTTTTGGGTTTTGAATCGGGTCCACCTTCTGTGTGGTTATTCAGTTGAGCTGGCTCATTTGTCTGACCAGGGGTAATTGTGCCGGCAGTAATAGGTCAGAAATTGGCATCCTTTTCTGGAAGTTGGTTTATGTACTTTGGTGTTTGAAAAAAAAAAAAAAGGGTTGATTTATTAATATTGTTAGAATGGATCTTTGAGACTGAAGGTAGTTTAGAAGAGGCAGGGATGCATTGCAATCATTAGGAAATGGAACCTTATTATGAACTGGCATAATGATCATTGTCATCAGAGGATTTTCAGATACAGGCTGTGTATTATCAAGATTATTTTCTCATCATGGAATGAAGGTCTGCTGCAGTTCCTAATGGCATTACATAAGCCCTAGCTGATTAATACTGATTTCTGAGTTAATGGCCACTGTCCCTGTTCTGTTATGGTATTTTAATTAGTGTAGCTGAGATGGGAGTCTCTTAGTTGATTCAGAGTTTCAGCAATAGCCTAAATACTTCACATGTTATAGGTTTTATCTTTTGCCCTTGTAAAAGTGATAGATGGCTCTTGAAATTTTTTTTGGTATATATATTTGTAATGAATGTCTGGTGTTAGATACAGGCATGTCACAGCTGCAGTTTGGAGTTCTAGAGCTCTCACAGAGCCAGGACTTTGAGAGCGACTTCGTGCCCAATGAGGGAGATGCTAGGCATCAGCTTCACTCTGGAGCTGCTGTCCTTTCTTCCAGACCTGTGAAGAACGAGTCTAAATATGGTAAGTGAAAATGATCATAGGTGTCCTTTTCCTGCTCTGTAGATTCTATCTGGTTTCTTTAAATTATAAATGTTATGTTTGTTTGACAGGAAGTACAGTATTAGTAGTTTTCAAAAATGAGTTCACAGCTCAGTGGTAGTTGCAAAGAACTTTGCCCCCTCTTTCCTTTGGGCTAATTCATTTGTTTTCCTGTACCTGTCCAAGTGCTATCATTGATTCTTTCACTTCTCTTTCCTAATTTGTTTCCAGAATATTTAGACAATCTGATACTAACTTCCTTCCCTGGTAAAAACTTCATTGTGTCTCTTTTTCTTTTTTTCTTGTTATCATAGTTCAAGATTTTGTTTTCATATAAGGCTTGCCGTGGTATTTGTGTAAATTACAGGACAACACTTTCTTATTTGTATATTAATCCAGGTGACGTGAGTAACAAATACTTTTCTTTTCTCTCTCTCCTCCTAGAACTGTGTGGGGACAACACAGAAACTGACTCCAGCACAGAAGCACATACTGCTTTAGAAAGCCAGGCAGAGAAGTCTGGAAGGTAAAAGTCTGTCTTTATAGGTCTCTTGTGGACATTCTGTAAGCTGATCTGTGTCTTTTTCTACTAGATTTTTAGATGTGGGAGAGGGTTCAAGGCAAAAGAGAAAGATGAAGGGAAAGATGAAGTACTGCTGAGACCTTTTTGCAGCAGTGCTGACTAAGGAGTGCTCTCAGCATTCCTTGGTGAGAAAAGATGTGATGTCAAACTCCTAAACACAAAGATATCAATAGGTTTGTTTTTAAGAGCAAGTTCACTGCATAATAAAATATGCCAGTAATTTTCCTTAAGTGGTATGACTGGAATATACTAGAAGCCATAATTCATTTTAAGGCACAGAAGTTATCTTGAAATAACTTAATCACTGTAGCGTGGGCTTTGGCTGCACAGGAGAAATCTAGAGGCTAAGTGCTGGGTATTCCAGGATGCTTTTGAGTATTTGCTATTGTAAGCTTTATGGTTTTAATTGTTTTAATTTAAGTTTAAAACTTCAGTTTGTTGAATAGTATTTATTCTATCTGGCATAAAATTTATATAATATTTAGCTCATCTTGTATTATCATATTCTGCCACAAAATAACATTAAAGGGGTGAAATGAAATTCCTAGAATCTGCATTGAATAGAAGTGAGTAGAACAATCTGTGTTCCATTTAAGCATCACTTAGATTGGTAGAAAATGTAAAAAACAATTCAGAAAGTGTAACTTATCAAGAATGAACATGTTACTTTGTCAAGAGAAGTTGGTCTTCCTGCTCTCCTTTTTTTTTTTCCTGTGTTATACATGAGTGAATACCTTCCATCTGTTACTGATAGATTTTCTTTACAATGTTGTAGTCTTACTTCATGTTTTGAATTTCTCAGGTCAATGACTCTGTTTTGCATTTCCAGAACACTGCAGGAAGCAGAGGACCATACCGGAAAGAAAACACCTGCCAGTGACCCCAGTGAAATTGAGGAATCCCTTAGTTCTGGTCATGAGGAGTCAGATATCTTGTCAACTCAGGAGGAGATGTTTCCTGAGAATCATGCAACAGGTAACAGTAAGCAGAGCCAGAATGTCCATCCCAGAGATAGTTAAAAACATCATACCTACTTGATCTTTATAGATATGTAGTGTTTTAGGGTGTAGAGTGCCGTGAGTATTTTTCACGTAATTTCTGCTAAAATTGAGAACACTATGGAAATAAAAGGCCACAGCCTCATTCACTGTAGAATGGAACAATGTCTAAATATCACTTCCTGTTAGAACAGTTACTGGCTTGTTAAATACGTATAATTTCCTTTCTTTCTGTGCCCTTTGAAGAGCAAAACCAAGACCCTACTTTTACCCTCTTCTGAAACTAATAATGCTCACCCTTTGTAGTGACACACCATGTAAAGTGTGGATAAGGAGAGCAGGCAAACTTGTGCCGAGTGGTGTCTGCACCGGTCTGATCTTGTGAGTGAACCTTCTGTATCCAGAAGATTCAATAACAACCTTCTCACACTGAGTCAGTGGTCAGTGCAAGGTGTCTTTTCTTACAAGAACCTTGCCTATATTTGCATTCTAGTGCTGGATCAGATGTGCTGATATTGGAGCCATTGGGGATTTTTAAAAAATTCCCAGGTAGAAAGACTTGTACAGTCTAAAATCTGTTCAGATTTTTCTTTCTCGTCTGAACTATTTCGTGCTCACATTTCACATACTGAACTTTCATGTGCAGTCCTTCACCAGCTCTGAAAATCAGCTTGTTGTTGCCTGAGAAGGAGCTGTGCAATAGCATGGCTTTAATTCCCCAGAATTTTCTGATCACCGTGGTTATTGACCGTATTTCTGTGTTTATTTCCTTCTGTTCAAAGCCACTGCAGGGAGTGACTGTACGATAACCAGGGTGGAAGAGGGGAGTTCTCTGGCATGCACCCCTGCCCGCAGTCTGCAAGTCCTGCAGCTCTCTGGACAGGCATTCCTTGTACAGGAGGGTCATTCCATGTAAGCAAAAAATCCCCAAACTATTTCAAGAACTTCATTGCGGTAGTGCATTCCCCTTATTCTCTTTATTATTTAAGGACTCGTGCTTGATTTTAAGCAATCAGTGTTTTCATTTTGCACTATGAGAGGAGCATGGCCTTATTTTGCAATAAAATGAACTAATGGTGGCCATGTGACCCATGACTGTGGCTAGTCTCTTACTGGTGAACACCTGACACTCGCCTTTCACGAGAAGAGTCATATAGTGACAAGCTGGAGCTTGATAGGGGGAGAACTTGATGCATTTTTTAGTGAGGTGTGGTTTTCATTTCCATGTTTCCTTTTGGTCTGCAGTGTCTCTTCAGGCCAAGTTATTCCTCCTCCTGTTTCCTTTGAACCCAGTGCCCTTGTCCCCAGCAGTCCTACTGAACAGGAGCAAGCAAAAGGTAACATTTTTCTGCATACTGTCTGTGGTCGTGTTTGTGTGCGCTAGTTTAGTCAGAGCTTGCAGCCTTTTCAAAACCTGTTAAAATTATATTTGAAGAGTAAAGCAGGACTGAGAACATTGAAGGGGTAGATAGAGATCTCTACTTGTGACTCTGTTGTTTATAATTCTCTGTATTTTCTATCTGCTATTGATATTTCCTGCATAGCTATCATAATACAATTAGTACAGTTGACTAGTCCCCCTTCACTTGAAAGATGGGAAATGCTTTGTATGGCATACAGATTGCTGCTGGCAATTATCTTCCTTCTTTAGGGACAAGCCATTCTTTCTACAGGCAGATACCTGTATTAAGTCTATACTGTTAGGGCAATGGGAAGGACAGGTAAGAATTACATCATGTAAGTTATTTTACCTTTAATATAGACAACTTGCACAATATTTGTAAAACCTTTCATATGCTGTGTGTATCCTAGAATGTCATGCCTAAAGCAAAATGATTTGATATGATACCTTGGTTGTTAAATAATTTCTCTCAGCGTCCATTTACCATCAGGGATAAGATATCTGTCAGTGCATACTTTTAATATGATACAAAATCAACTATTCCTTTCTGTGAGATTCCTGTCACAGAATGTGAAATACTGTTAGAACAGAGATTTTGTTAGCTGGGGTCTGAATTTAGTTGCATTTTAATTAAGATAGCAAAAGGATAAGAAATACCTCAGAAAAATGCTTTTTTATAAATTTCAGATGCTTTTTTCTAATTGTAGAAGTTCTAGACCTGTAACAAAATAGTCATATGAATTTGTAACAAAACACTTGCTTCCCCTTTGAAAGTAAGAATACGGACATGTTTGTTGATCTTTTTTTCCCTACAAAAAGAATGCCCCTGGAGACAAGATTTTACAAAGTTGAGTACACCACTGAAGACAAATCCTTTAACAGAATGTTGGAAACTTAGGCATAACACAAGAATTTAGTACTAATATCTTTTCTGCTCTTTCAAACCAGATGAACAGATGGATATATCTATCCCTGCAGAAGGAAGAGAACTGATGCAAAAGCAGAGAGGAGATACGCTGGTGGAGATGGCCCTCCCTTGTATCCCTCCAAGACCTCTTGTCCAGCCACAGGCTTCAACTCCAGTGTCTCAGAGTGCCCCAGCCTTCTTTCCTGGGTCTTTACCTATACCATCACAACCAGAGTTCTCTCATGTAAGGGTTCATGTATATAAACCTTTTCTGAGGTTTTTGTATGGCTGATGCAGAAGATGTGTTTGAGTCAACCTCTGTTCTTTCGTGCTGAGCTTCCCTACTAAGCTGGTTCTCATGAACCTCCCTGTTCCCACTGGCTGCAGTTACATATTAGTCATACTGTGTGGCAGTCTTTCCTGCAGAGAAAATGCAGAGCAGCTTAAGAGGGCATAGTGAGTTACAGAACATAGAAGCTGTTGTCTTAGACTGGGCTGCCTTCTTATGCTCAACTGGGCATCCTGCACTTCAAACTGCATCATAAATTAGTCTTTTATCAGGCAAGACCTTGGCATCATTTGTCATGGAGAAAGGGAAATAATAATTTTCTGTAATAAAGCATTTGCTGTCTCCAACAAGGCTAGAGTTTATTTAGTGCATTTTTCAAGTTGCTTATTCTTGCTATCTGTTATTTCCTTTTTGCATTTTGATTCTGGAAATTATAACTGTTTAACTGTTCAAAAGGATTTAGCAGACAGTTTGTGGGTTTATAGCTTAATATTATGAATTTCCTGAACTTGCTAGAAGCTTCACTAGTCGAAATAGTGCTTCTCCTTAGCTGAAAGCAGCATTCATGTTAATATAATAGATATCACAGAGAATCTTTCCAGAATCCTTGGTTATTAGAGTAAAAATAGCTATTAATTTGCCACATTTGCCCTGTATTTTGTGATTTGGTAGTGAAAGGTACCAAGGATTGTTTGCCACAGACATAGTAAATAGTAATGTGTGGTGATAATTTTTGTCAGCAAAAAGAGGTTGATCATGGCTCATGTAAATGTGTGGGAAAAAAGTTTTGGATGGTTGTTGGTTTGGTTTGGTTTTCTTTGGTTGTTTTTTTGATCTGTAGTTTTGTCCTAAACTTGCTCTGCTCCATAATCCAGTGTAATGTTTTAGGAATAATAAACAAGCAGTCCTACTTGGGATGCCCTAATACTCCACATCCTACTTTTTTCATTTTAGGATATCTTTGTTCCAACTCAGAGTCCGGAGAAGAAGCATGAAGGAGAAGAAAAAACTGCTGCTTTAACCCCTTCATGCTTACCAGGAGATCTCTCTGGACCCACAGATGCTTTGTCGAAGATGGCTACAGACGACTCTGTGTCACAGCCTCCTGACTCCTGTAAACTGAGGCTTTCTGCAAGTGCGTGTAGCCAGCCCACGAATACAGATGTCAGTTCAGGCTCTCTGAACACAGGCCAAGACAGTGAGACCACACAGGTAGAGAGGATTTCTGAATGCAAGGCCTCAGACTCAAGACCCTCTTCTGTGAAGAATGAAAAAATAAAACTGGAAGTGAACACAGCTGATCAAGCACCCTTTGAAAACTGTGAAAAAGATAAAAAGGAGGATGTAGAGACTACAGAAATGCCTGTAGGACAGTCTGTTAGTGCAGGTGTCGCAGGAGATGGGCCACTAGCTCCTACAGTTCATCGGGAGATCGAATGTGTTTCTGGAAGTCAGGCTGCTGCAGATCAGCCTGGTCTGCCTGAGATTTTGTCCTATGCTCAAGAAACTTCTAAACCTGAGGCAATTCCTGAGACTCAGTTTGAAGAACAAGAAGAATTGCAAGTAAAAGAGAAGCAAATAAAGGAAGATGGGTCTCTTGTTAATGTAACGCTTTCTCACGGGTTTATTCTTGAAAGGAAAGGAGAATGTCATGAAGATACAGAAGAGAAATTTGCTGATTCTTGTAAAAATAGCAAAAATGTAGCCCAGGAGTTAGAAAAGATTGGACCAGAATGTCAGGGAAAAGAAGCTTTGAAAGATTGTACTTTTGACACTGAGGAGGCAAAGAACATGGATAAACTGTCCTTTAAGGCTGTTGCAGAAAATACAGCAAAGCTCAATGAAGTTTTAGCTAAGCCTTCTGTAGGGGAGTTGCTGGAGCAGCACAGCAATTTGTTTCCAAAGGTAAAGAGTGATGTTCAATCGGAAGTGGCAGTGTGTGCCAAAAACCATCCAGCTTGTTCAGAATTGGGACAGGTAATGGAAATAAACAATCAGCCATCACTTCAAGAGAGAGGGGTTGAAACACGAGTGATCCAGCATGAGAATCAGGTGCCAAAGAATATGGAGGATACTGTTATGACAAAGAATCTGGAGCAAGAAGAGCAGATGCAGCCACAGGAGAAGGCAACTCCTAAATCCCCCAGTCCTTCCAGTGGTAAGTGAGTTAAAGTTAGTAGTTCACAGGTGTATATTTTGAATAATGTCAAGGACAGCTGTATAGAATCCTCAGTGTTTTCAGGGAGCACTGATATTGGATGCAAGTTGAGCAGTCTCTCTTAAGAGCAGCACTACACCTTACTGTGTTATATGCAGAACATGACTTTGCTGTTTTCTCCTGTGGTGTAATTCTTGTTCCTGACTCTCACTACTTTACGGTAGAAACGCAGGGTAGCGTGAAGAACTTGAAATGTTGTGACCTTGGCAATGTTCAGGGATTTTTGTGACTTCTCTCCCACTCAAGAAACAACAACAGCAGGGTCCTTGAAAAGAATAGAGTGTGTGGTAGTCAGTACTTTCCCTCTTGTACGTCTCCTTATTTTCTTTTTCCTTTTTTTCATTCTCAGGGGAGAATTTTCTTTGTGGGGGTGTACAGAGCAACTTTGAGCTAGAAACTAATGTAGCACATTTCTTCTTGAGATTATTTTAAAGTAGAATGGTTTTTCACTTGCACACAAGCTGTGGCTCAGCAGGTATTGTCATGACTCATTGAAATCATTTAACATGCTGTATGTCATTATACAAGATATGGGATACTACACCTGTGTTTTGTGGAGCTTTTGTGTCCTAGCTGGCTTCATTTCAAAACACAGATCTCTAGTCCTTAAATGAGAATGCATGAAGGAACTTGATTTTAGTGTCAGAAAATGTATTTCCCCTCTATGAAGTCTGTTAGGAAAAGGGAAAGACTGTAGGACCCCAAATGTTATTTAATGTTAAGTTGAATGATTAAGTTTTTGCTAATATATTCCTTATTTCCTTTAACTGAAAGAAGAAAAAATAGCTTTACTATATAGAAAATAATGCTTTGAGGAGACCTAGTCAAAATACTGGTCAAGAAGTTCAAAGGTATTCTGACTCCATTGCATTTTGTGATCCAAGATGAACTTTCCTGTGAACAAGCCCACGGCCTTTGGGACTGCATGTTTTTTAAGATAATTTGGCGCAGTCAGGAGAACAGCACTGGTCTCCGAAATTAACAGTATGGGTTTTGTTAAATACAACAGTAAGTTTGGCAGTACACTGCTGAAACAATGATAACGATAAATAGCTGCAGTTACATAACGAGGTTAAATGTCAGGTTCCACTTTAGTATGGTCTTTCACAATATTCAGCATCCAAACCTTCCTTTTTAAGAGAGTCTGAACAGGATTGTGTTTGACTTCAGATAATACTTCCTCTCTCATACTGTACTTGAAATGTTGGGTTTTTTTTTTTTAGATAAATATAAATGCAATTTAAATGCATCACAGTTGGCTAGGTTTACTTTTGAAAGAGAACTATAAGCCATTATTTAAAGAAAATGAATTCAAAAATTAATGCTTGGTTGTGTTTTGTGCGTTTCTATTACGCTGAAGGGCTGATCAGTGTTAGGAGGGAGTTCAGGCTTTTGAGATATTCTACCTAATTGCCTTCAGACTCGTGAAGCATGGTGGAAAAGTATGTAGAGTGATATTTGCTCTCCTACCATCACTCGGTCCTTAAGGTATGAAGAGCTGTAGAGCATCCCTCTGCTGCTGTTAAAGCAGCTTTGTTATCATAGTAATTATTTTCATAATAAATATTTTAGGCATCTAATCCCTTATTAAAAATTATGAAGCATAAATCAGTAAGCACAAACTTTGGGTGAGGGCCTGCCGGGGTACACTCTGTCCCTTCATCCAGGTCACTGACGAATTAGTTGAGGCTGGACCCTGCAGTGACCCCTGGGAACACCACTAACTACAGGCCTCCAACTAGATTCTGCACCACTGATCACAGCCCTCTGAGCTCTGCCATTCAGCCAGTTCTCAATCCACCTTGCTGTCCATTCATCCAAACCACACTTCCTGGGCTTACCTATGAGGATGTTTCAGGAGACTGTCAAAAATCTTGCTGAAGTCAGTGTAGGCACCATGCATTGCTCTCATCTATCCAGCTAGTCATTCCATCACTGAAGGCAGTCTGGTCAAGCATGATTGCCATTGGTCAATCCATGCTGACTACTCCTGATAACTTTCTCCTCCGTGTGCTTAATGATGACACCCAGGATGAGTTGTTCCATCATCTTTCCATGGATGGAGGTGTAACGGTGGCTTGTAGTTCACCAGGTCCTCCTTCTTGCCCTTTTGAAGACTGGAGTGACGCTGGTTTTCTTTCAGTCCTCAGGCACCTCTCCTGTTCTCCATGACCTTTCAAAGATGGAGTGTGGCATAGCAGTAACATCTTCCAGCTCCCTTAGCACTCATGGGTGCATCCTGTCAGTGCCCCTATATTTGTGGGTGTCAGGTTTGTTTAAATGATCTCTAACTTGATCCTCCTCGACTGAGGGAAAGCCTTCCTTGCTCTATACTTTCTCTCTTGCCTCCAGGATCTGGGTTTCCGGGGCACTGGCCTTAGTAGTAAAGACCGAAGAAAAGCAGGTATTCAGTAACTCCACCTTCTCTGTATTCTTCATCATCACAGCACCCACCACATTCAGCAGTGGACCCACATTTTCCTTAGGCTTCCTTTGCTACTGATGTTCTTGAAGAAACCCTTCTTGTTGTCTTTGACATCCCTTACCAGATTCAATTCCAAATGGACCTAGATCTGTTACAGGTTGATGGTCATAAGACCATAAGAAAAATTTATTAATTAACTGTTTTCATGGATAGAACAGTTGAGGCAGTAATGTGAAAGCATTTAAACTTTGAGGCATTCACATTTTTTTCAGGTCTTGTGAAAGCTTGTTTATATTCTCTCTCACGGTATCCCTTGGTATAGTAATTAGAATATGTGGCTGGTCATCACCTGTGCTGGTGATCATTTAAAAAATTCTTTTGATCATTTGTTACTAGCCTGCCAAGTGTGAATTTATAGATTAGAAGGGATTGTGGTAGCTAGATCAATCAGTATTCAGTTGCTTAAGTTTTTCAATAAAACACTTTTAAGATGGATACATACTCTAAGCCATGATACAACAGGCATTCATAAGTTGTTCATGAGGAGGGATGGTTGACCCTCCGATGTGTGAGTACCATTGTGCTAGAAGTTACCTACCCGCTGCAAAAATACACTGAATTTCTTGGGTTGGTCTTCAGGATGTTGCAGTTGTTCAGCCATGTCTTTAAAGCTTGTGATAACTGGAGAGGTGATGGTTTTCAGAGTTTTCAAACAGATGATACACGACTGTTTGCTGATTGGGTAGTTTTCTATGAGAGGAGTATGCAAATTACTTCCCTATGACATTGAAAGTTTGCAAATAAATGCACGGAATGAGGCAAAAGGAAGAGCATTTTGCTAGTTTTCGATTTATTTTATTTGTTAAATCCTGCAAGATCTGCACATAGTAAATCCACCAAGGCATGGTTTCCCTGATGGGGTAGGCCACCTCAGCCATCATTCTGTGTAAGTTTTAGGTTGTCAATTCAGGCAACACGTAGTTCTGCCAATTCATTTCTGTCCTAACCTTCATTTCTGTTTTTGACCTCATCTCCCTTTTCTGTGGAAAATCTTGAGCATCTCTGAAGCAAAGCTGCATTCCATAAAAGTCTTATTCATGTCAGGATGTTTAGTTTCCCTTTTATCTAGCACCTGGGAACAGCTGCATCAATCTGACCACAGTCCAGATTTTCACTGAGAGAGATTTTCCACATAAAATGTGAGGAGTATCAGTTAGAGCAGCTATTCGGGGGGGTTTTGTACAGCACCAGTGTTATGCTTTTCCCTATTTCCACAGCATGTTGAACCTTTGATATTTGAACTAAAATAGACCCTTGAAATTACTAATTCTTGTGCTCTGTGTCTTTTAGGAACCCCATTTCATTTTACTTTGCCGAAGGAGGGTGATGTCATTCAGTCCTTAACTAGCATAACACCACCTCTTACTGGCCATCTCAAAATGGGACCCCGGAGGCACAGCACACCGATTGGTGAGTTTGACCCGAATGGCTGTGTTCTGCAATGAAAGCCTGGAACCTTTTGATTCTTGGTGCAGGATCTAATAGGATAACTCAAACCTACCTTGGCAAAAAACATTGCTACATTCCTGTTCTATGGGGAGGGCTTATTCCTTCCCCAGAGTTTCCTTGTCATGTTTTCTCAGTCTCTAGCGAAGGCGTTTGCTCCCTGAGCACAGGGTGGTACGGAGCATGTCTTCCTGGCGCTCACTGTGGTCCTGCATACCACTCCATTAAAGAATGTAAAAGAGCCTTCTGAGTAACTGAAGAGCTTAGACTACGAGAAGATTGCTTCCAGTATTCATCATCTTTTATCAGGACTTGCTCTGCTAGGTTCACAAAACAGCACCCTGGAAGTGCTAGATGAAAGGAAGTCTGTTCTACTTGGGTAGCAGTAAATTATTCTGTCACAAACTAAGGATAACACCTGTGCTACAGAATTTTCATGCTTCAGATCTCCAGAAAGGAATTTCCACTACTGCAGCATTGCTAATAATGCATGCAGTGAAGTGTCTTCAAACCAAAACTGGGACCTCATCTCTGGCAATGTGAATGACAGTAGCTACTTCTTGTTTCTTGTTTTTGTTTTTCTGTTTTCAGTGGATGATACTTGCCCAGACAGCACTATAGCAACCAGTGATGTTACAACAGAGGGCACAATGGGGACCAACAATGTCACTGTGGAAAGTGCAGTGGTATCAGCAGATGTGTCAGAAGTGTGTGAGAGAGGAGAGTCTGGTGTGGTTCCTGAGTCGGAAAAACTTTCTCTGCGAATGAACCCTGTTACCCCTGTGAATGATGGGAGCGAGGAGTCCTTGCCATTCAGCTTGGAAAGTAAGAGAATGAAACCTGAAATGTATGGGTCCTACTTGATCTCAGCCCGAACTCAGAACCTCTCTGTGGCATTCCCCAAGACAGTCTCTGAGTCCCTGTAATTTTTCTCATTTTTCTTTTTGGGCAGTGTCACTTAAATTTGTTTCTCTGTTTCTGCAATGCTCTAAGCAAGGATGGAGTGAGAGGAGAGGCCTCTGTTGTGAGGAAAGGTATTTCCAGCAGACTAAAAATTGCGATGTATAGTGGCAGTGGTACACAGGACAGGAAGTGAAGTTTGATTGTGTTGGGAGGGAAAAGATTTATATAAATCTATAAAAATAGAAATATATATATGTATAAAATAAAATATAATCATAGAATGGTTTGGGTTGGAAGGGACCTTAGAAATCATCCAGTCCCAACTCCCCCTGCCATGGGCAGAGACACCTTCCAGGAGGCCAGGTTGCTCTAAGTCCCATCCAGCCTGGCCTTGAACACTTCCAGAGTTGGGGCAGCCACAGCTTCTCCGGGCAGCATGTGAAAGTACATCACCACCTTTACAGGGAAGAATTTCTTTCTAAATCTCCTTTATTTTAATTTAAAACTGTTTCCCCTTGTCCTGTCACTATTTGCCCATAGAAAAACTTTATCTCCTTTTTTTTTTTTTTTAATAAGCTCCCTTTTAAGTACTGAAAGACCACAATGAGGTGTCCCTGGAACCGTCTCTTCTCCAGGCTGAACAACCCCAGCTTTCTCAGCCTGTCTCTGTAGGAGGGATGTTCCAGTCCTCTCATCATTTTTGTTGCCTCCTCTGGACCTGTCCATAATCTGGACAAAAAGAAGTTTGACAGGATTTTAATCAGAACAGTGACATTCAGTCTAATAGTCTAAAACTTGTAGAAACTTAGGTCTGTTCTGAGAAGTGGGATGGGGAAGCCTGGGCACCCTTTGTCCAGTGTTACTCATCCTCTCTTCACTGAGTGTACGGACTTGGGAAAGTCAGAAGAGTCTTTTTGGATGATGGCAAAGTCATCCTTCCCTTTCTTCTTGTTTCAGAGCCTGCAGCCAGTGACAGGAAAGATGGGTCCTCTGCTGCTGCTGAGGCTGCTGCCAGGTAACTGGGCTTCTTGCTGGGCAGACTTAATACAAAGGTCTGGGTGGATTCTTTTTCCACACATTACCAGCCACAGGGGACAAAAAAGTTAGAAAGAGACACAGAAGCAAAGAACACTTAGCAGTAGACATGACATTAACTCTTTAGCTCTTGCAGCAGGTTTTAATTACATAGGCAAAGTGGGAACCCCACTTGTTTGTTCATTATGGGCTCTGTGGTTCCTACTAATGCCGCATTTTGCTCCTTCTGATTGTAGTCAAAGCCGGAAATTCACATCTTGTGTAGTCTGGAATGCAAGTCTGCCTTATCCATCTCTTAGATTTCAAATATATGGGTTTCTGCTTTCTTTCATGGTGCAGTTTTCTGCAAAGAATCTCTGAGAAGTTCTGAAAGAGAATTGTCTTTTTGGTATAAAGCTGATAGAAACATAATCACTTCATGGTTATGAAATCACAGGTTAACATGTTGACCAAAACACTGAGTTATTTCCTTGGTCTTTTGATTTGTATGTATCTATCTTACCTCACATTTAACATCTAGCATTGCTTGATTTTAGCTTGCAAGTATTTTTCTAAGTACTAATAGGAATCTGAGTAGGAAGACAGTGACCTGTAGTCATCTGAGTGAAGCACAGTGGTTTGAAGTAGTGAGAAAATTTAGGAATAAACTCAGTATCTCTTGTTATAGGATTGCATGCTAGATGGTAATCATGCCTCAGTGCTGAGGATGAGTGATAGTAATTTCTCACTGGTTGAGGATGGGTTGCCTTTGTAGGTATGGGATGAATATGAACTTCCAGGGTCTGCTTTATGACATTCCCAGTATTTTTGTGGTGTCATGAAATTCCTGAGAAGTAAGCCATAAAGGGTCTAACCGTGTGTTCTGGTCGGTACCAGAGGTAGTAGATGCTGAAACTCCTGATGGTGCTGCAGTTTTCCACACCATGTTTTCCGGAATTGTTCCATTGCTCTTGGCTGTTAGGGTATCTGCAGAAATGACAGAAAGGCTTGTGCAATTGCAGCTTCTTTCTTGATCTTTGAGACAGATCATCTCACTCATTCTGTGGCTGTGTAGGTCAATGAACTCAATACTCTTCGTTGCTTTCACAAGGGCCTAGAGAATTCTTGTTTTGCTGTATAAGGGTTTTTCTCACTTCCTGATGCATTTTTGTTTATTTGTTTGTCTGTTTGTTTTAAATCTGCACTGCTAGCTCCCAGAAAGCATCATCTGTGTTTAGTCGTGTCTGTGAAGTTCGTCGAGAGGATGAGGCCAGAGGTCATGGTCTTTCCACTTCTCCGTTTAGGTAACTCCTCACAGTCTTTGCCTGCCAGTCCTGGTTGGATTTATATCCACATGTGCGTTTTCTACATCAAAGAAATTGCACTAAGCCATTTTCTTTGGGTGACTTAGAAGGTTGGGGACAATGGGGTAAGTATATTAATCTGTATGTTTGTGTCTCACATGGATATCAGGCTTACCTTTTGACTGAGCAGCCATGTGATTCCAGAAGACTGATATGCTTCGGTGAAGTCTTGGGTTTGAGGAAATAGAGATCGTATTTAGGGCTGTTTAAATACCTTTTCTGTCTCCTCTTCTAAGATCTTCTGACCAGTTTTGTTTGTTTGTTGTTGCTGCTGCTATTGTCCCCCTTCCACATCCATCAATTTTTGCTGTCTCTGGTTGCTTTGAAAAGGATTGTACAGCTGCATATGTTACAGTGGCAAGGGTGCTGCCTGGAGAACTAGAAGTAGAAATCTGCTTCTTCAGTGTTTTCCATTCTGTCTTTCGATGGGACAGTGAGGTCTTGGCCTATGTAGAAAGAGTAACCTAAGTTTCAGTATTTGTATTAAAGACCATAATGAATAGGGAGTTCCAGTGCTGGATGAGGCACAGACAGAAGGGAAGACAGTCACTCCTCAAAATCCTCAAGTACCCGAGGGAAGCCAAATATATACTTCCAGTAGGGCTCGGTGTAGTGTCCCTTATAGCACCTGGCAGAGGAAGTACTTTGGCAGAGCAGACATATTCTAATTAAAACATTAGACAGCATTTGTGTTTATGCTGCTGGGTCTTCTTGCTACATGGGATTATCAGTTTCAAGCCAATCAAGCACTGGAGCAGCCAGAAGTAACTTCAAGTTGACATGCTTCTGGAAGCAAGTTGCATAGTTGGTGCCTAATGTGTGGAGTGTAGCAAGAAATTTTGTATTTCAAAAGCAACTAGTTCTGTACAGTGTCAGCCATACATTTTACTACCCTGTATATCACTTGAGAAGTGTTGAAAGGTTTTTGTATTATTTGAACTCTTGAGTTCTGTGCAATCGTAAGAAGCAATTGAGTGACTACCAGGGTGGGGTTTTTCTAATACTGCTTTCACTTGAGTGGCAGCATATTGGTTGTCTTGTTTTCTTAATCCATAGTTTTGATCTGTGTGTAACTGGTTTGCAGGGGGGATCTGTTCATTTTTCCTGGCACACAAGAAGATGCTGAATTACATACAAATCCCAGTGACTGGCAGTGCCAGCAACACGAGGCAGATGGCAGTGGTAGACAGCTCCTAATTCCTCAGAGGATGCAGCAGGACTGCCATCAACAATCTTCTGGTGCAGAGGATGGAGAGCCTATGGAGACTGATGTTGTAAGCACTCAGGCAGAAGATGGGAGAAGAATGCAGAGAAAACAAAGTAAGGCTGTTAAAACTGATCAAAGTCAAGAGAGGTGGGAAAACACCAAGAATAAAGGGATCCAGACTACAGCAGGCTGTATTTTTACCCCAACAACTGTTACAACAGCAACACAAACATCAGAAGAAATCTGTAGACAGGTGGAAGTGGGAACCAGTATGTCTGGGCAAAGACCTGGGAGACAAGACGTGAACATTCAAACCGACGAGAGTGGGGAAAAGCTTGTCAATGCCTCTGGAGACGACACGGACTCTTTGCACAGTCAGGTGGGATGAGGGCTGCCTGTATTTAACTGCTTTAGGATAGTAAAGTATCCCTTCAGCCACTAAATTCACTAACAGTTGATTCTCTGTTGAAAAAAGGCAACGGACCGCTTTAAAATGGTAATGTCACGAGCTGTCCTGAATCAACTGCTAAGGTAGTAATACTCACTGAGCAGCATAAATTTGGGAAGTAAAAGTCTCCACATGTATTTTCTGGAAAAATGTGACAAGTTTTCATTGGTTGGTTAATTGTTTTTGTTTGGGGTTGGGGTTTTTTGGGTGCAGATATAGTTAACACTGTAAAAATTTTTTCACTTTTTGTTGGCTGGAGATGGAAGTTGCATGAAATTTTGAGTAAACGGTTCGATGCTTTCTGTTTTGCATCAACCAACTTCTGATGGCTTGTTCTCTCATTCCATCTGATGTCAATGGGTAAACACATGAAGGGGGAACTCCCCCAGAGAAACATTCTAACAAGATGAATAACTTCAAATTAGTATTTCAGAAAGTACTGGAGACTCAAAACCCCCCACTGCTTGGCTGTTACAGTTTGTATATTTTTTTATCAACAGAAAGACTAGAAAAATGATTTTTTACTAAGCCTGATTTAGGACTAATGTGTCCTGTGGGAAATAGGAGATTAACAGGGCCATAAAAAGTGCAAGATTGATGTGATATGTCTGAGAGTCTATTCAATCAAATGGTATTGGAAACCACACTGAACAAGTTTGCTGTTTCCTCCTTGGACTTCTATGATTTCCCTTCCTCTACTCGTCAGCAAAATGTGTTCAGTTCTCTTTTGTTTAGGGTCTCTTGTGTTGTTGCATGTAATTTGTGACAAGATGCTTAAACTGTACTTTAGCATGTTCCCTACTCCTGTACTTTAGCATGATATGAAGAAGCTGTACTGCAGAGGTAGCCCTACTCAGAAATAGTTTGCTTTTTGTTGTGGTCTGTTTTGTTTTTACCGAATCCTTTTTATTACAGGGAGAGGAGGAATTTAACCTTCTTCACCCACCCAAAGGCCGAGTTCAGCGTCGCCACATACGAACCATTCGAGAAGTGCGCACTGTTGTGACGCGTGTTATAACAGATGTTTACTACATCAACGGTGCTGAGGTGGAACGAAAGGTAGTTGAGGTAAGTTCCAGTTTTCATGGTTAAATGGAATGAGATACTGGAAAAATAGAAGTAGTTAAAATGAGAATGTGTTATGGCTGCAGAAAACAAGTTGAATGAACGAGTCTGTGTGCTGCGATGACAAGGCTTTCTTCATGAGCCAACTTGCAGGCCATTTAGTGAATGGCAAAAGCTGTGTTTTTATGCTAGTGTATTTCATGCCATGTGTTCTGAAGACACGCTCAACTCCCAAAGAACTCAACAAAAGACTTAACTATGTGCATCCAAATATTGTAAAAGTCTTGGAGTTTTGCCAGAATAGAGATAATTCAGAATGAGCAGAAATTCTATTAGTAAGCAAAAATCACTTCTGCCTGTAAAATTGAGCTACATAAGATAGTTTAGCCTGTTTTGCAGTTCAATGTAATTTTTAACTGCAGTCTTTTCAGTCCTGTGTACCAGGTTCTGTAAGAGATCAACAAAAATCAACTTAAAACTAAGGAAAAAAGCAGCCTTTTATTAGTACACTTGTGTTGTAGTATGTACATTCATTAATTGGAAAGTCTTTAAGGAATCACGAAAGATAGCTGAGAAATGCTGATTTGATGGGCACAGTAATCACATCAGCCTGCTAGCAGTAAAATGTTACTGCTATTCTGTGAAGGTAAATAACATGAGAGTCTTGTGCTGTGTAGTCACAGTGAGAATGACACAAAGGGATAAACCAGTTCAATACTTTTCCAACTGATACTACACATGAAATTCCTTACTGTAACGTAAAAATGGAGAATTAAGTGTCCTGAAATATGCTTACATAGTTTGTGTAATGACAATCATGCAACCATTTCTGCTTTATCTTCCAACACTTGTTACCACTATTTTGTATATACATGTTTTTATATCCATAAAGCTTTAATAACTCCAGATGGTAAGGTGTCTGGAACTGATCTTGGGTTATGAGCAACCAACGGCTCCTAGTGTCTCATGTATTTGTTGCAGGATCACACTCTAGAAGGGCGGGAATTATTCAAAGCCAGACCAATTGGATACCAAGCGAAGCTCTGCCCTGTTGTTAAGGAAACTTCCCTGTCTGACCATCCAGGAGCCACTCTGGCAGTCACAACTGCACCACTTGAGCTGGGACTGAGGCCCCATCCCAGTGGATAGCTCCAGTGAGCTGATGGGTGCCCCTTTTGACTCCCTGGGCACCCTACACTCACACAGTCAGATAAGGGTTCCTCACCGGCTGGACCCTGTCCATGTCCTCTGCCCTTTCCCATGGCGGAGTCTCAGACATCTGGATCCTTAAAATAAGTTAATGTTGTTGCAGTAACTAAGTAACAAAATAACAGCTTGAGCTGATACCTCCAAGGAGAGACCTGGAACAAAGAGCACCCTGGGCTTTTATAGCCTTACAGTCTAAGGTGGAAAAGTGTGGGAAGGTCTGGGGGTCTTCTGTTCCTGCTGTGCCTCCAAGTGTCCAGGACCCATGGCGTTTTGCCTTGGGCTCTCACCCCCCGGAGCTCAACCTGCAGCTCGCACTTGCAGCCCTGTGCTACCTGCACTGAATGTATTCCTCAGCACTGCTGACTGAGTTCTTAATGTGACTTCTTGATACAGAGCAGCTGCAGGCCTGTAGTGAGAGATGCACTGTCTGCCCTGGATTAGCCCAGAATGAAGCCTGTGTGGCTGTCATCAGCTTAATGAATGTGGTCTCAGCTTGTCTGCACTTTGGACTGGTGATTGTAAAGCTTCCATCTAGCACTTGCATCACCTTAGACAAACCTCTTTTTGTTTCTTTTAAGGAAACTGAGGAGCCTGTAGTGGAGTGCCAGGAATGTGAGACTGACGTGTCCTCGAGAACTGCAGGGGGCTCGTCGCTGACCTCAGGGGACCTTGGTGATGTCAGCTCCTTCTCATCTAAGGCCTCAAGTCTCCACCGTACATCCAGTGGAGGAAGCAGTGGTCACTCTGCCATGCACAACAGCAGCAACTCAGGGCAAGGAACTGGAGCTGTCAAAGGGAAGGTGTGTGGGACAGAAACTGGAGAATTTGCTTTACCCATTGGCAGAGGCATCTTAGGAAAATTGAGGTAAGTGCAGAGTCATGGGAAAAGAAGAAGAGATGTTTTGCAGAAACAAGCATCTGGCTTGTTAGTGTGAAGCAGGGTAGACCTAAATCAAGAGTTTTCTGGGAAAGATCTGGCTTGATGAACAGAAATAAGGAGGTAGTATTTGCTTTCCCATCTGTTCTTCCTAAAGAAGTAGCTTGTTTCCTTGTGAGGCATTGCTTTGCAGTTTAGCAGCAAAGAGGCAAACTTCTGGATATGCTGCGAGATGATCAAGAAAATGGGAGGATCCTAGTGAGCTGGCTTCTCTTCTCAAAACAGTTAACTCATAAATTCTCTAGCCCTAGGAAAGGAGCTGGTCAGCCTCCATCTCCACTCAGAGGTAGCCAGACAGGAGCACTGCCTTGTGAGGAAGAGGAGGACTCTATGCCTGGCGCTCGTCAGGCTGGCAGAGCACCTGTGACGCTTCGTGGGCGAGGAAGAAGAGGACGCCCACCATCTCGAACAACAGGAACAAGGTACCCTGGAAAACAGAGACTGTAACTTTAATTTATTGCAAAGAAAGAGAATGGGGAACTTCTGTCTTAATGTGCTAGAGGAAAAGGAGTACTGAGTATTTCAGAAGTTAGTTTTTAGTGATATCATGTAGCAGCTGCAAGCACCTCACCCAAGTATTTTATACTTAGTAATTGTTTTTTTCAGATCCTTGTGGGAATGCTTTTTGTCTTTTTTTTTAATCTCCTCCATCTGGGACTGCTTTTTTCTACAGAGATTTAGCGGGACTGCCAGGTATGGAGGATCTCTCAACTACAGCATCACCTGAGGAGAAATCATTTACTCGTTCAGTTCGCCTGCCAGATGGAGGAGAGAAATCTGACACTTCTGGCTTCTGTGCCTTACGTCGAAGTGACTCTCCAGAAATCCCATTACAAATGGTGACTGGTCCTTCGGGCTGTGCAGACTCATCCTCTGCGAGCAGCTTTGTGGGCCTCAGGGTTGTAGCAAAGTGGTGCTCAAATGGGTACTTTTATTCTGGGATGATTACCCGAGATGTTGGAGCTGGAAAGTACAAGCTGCTCTTTGATGACGGATATGAATGTGATGTGCTAGGAAAAGACATTTTGCTCTGTGATCCTATCCCACTGGAGACAGAGGTGACCGCACTCTCTGAGGATGAGTACTTCAGTGCAGGTAAGAGCAGAGCTTGGGTTTCATCCTTGGTTTTCTGAGTTGCTGAATGAAGTGGGAAATGATGTTTGTTCCAGGAGGATGAGAAGCCTGGGTATGGTTGGCTCACAGATGTTATTTGCTGTCTTATCAGGTGTGGTGAAGGGACACCGGAAGGAGTCTGGAGAGCTATACTACTGCATTGAAAAGGAAGGCCAGAGGAAGTGGTACAAACGAATGTCTGTTATCCTGTCTCTGGAACAAGGAAACAAGCTCCGGGAGCAGTTTGGGCTAGGTCCTTATGAACCTGTCACCCCCCTGACCAAAGCAGCTGACATCAGTCTTGGTAAGGAAAGGTGCTGTTGAGCTGCTGTCTGCTGTTCTGTGTCTTGTGCCTTTGAGGTAATTCTAGTACCTGAATGTTTCTGGGTATTCAGTGATGCTTTTGGTAGTTTATAGCAAGATCTTTGAGATCCTTTTATTCTTTGGCATCAGAGACTTAGTGGTATTGACTGGCTTGTGGAAAGTGGTCTGCTTCTAGGACAGTGATGCTTGCCGTACTTATATACACTTGGTGGATGGCTGCTTTGGTACAAAGTCCCAGCAGTACTGGGAAAAGAGACAAGCAGGGTACAGGGCTTGAGAAGAAAGATATATTTTTTCTTGCTTTCCTTTGCCAGAGGGTGGTGGCACGTATCTTCTAGGTACTATTGAGTTCAGCCACTTCTGTACCGGTAGATCGGGTGAAAGCTTGTGGAGTTTGACTAATCCCTGCGTACTATATTGCAGATAATCTGGTGGAGGGGAAGAGAAAGCGACGTAGTAACCTTGGTTCTCCCAGCACTTCCAGCAGCAGCACAACTCCCACTCGTAAAGGGCAGGAGAGTCCACGTGTCCCACCAGTCTCACTGTCTGGGAAAAGGAAACTTATTGCTTCTGAAGATGAGCGATCCCCAGCTAAACGTGGCCGCAAGTCAGCAGTGATAAAGCCTGGTGAGAACCTTATTTTCTGCTCTTAAACTTGCATTCATCTAGTTTCTTCCTACCTGGTTTTTCTGTAATTGATCTTTCTGCTTTCCATAACTGAAAAGTAGATGAGATTGCTTTTTTTGTTCTGCAGGGTTTGAGACAGATTCTCCCTGGATGCATTTAGCAGCCAGAGATATTTTTAGCATAGTCTGAGTATCTACCTGCTATCTTTTCAGTTCTGCCTTTTAGAAATGTTCTGACTTCAATGTTATAATTTGTCTCTCTCCTTTCTTATCTCTCTAGTCAGTCCTGAAAGCTGTTAAAGGGACCCCTCACAGCAGTCAGTGTTGTTTCAGGATGTTGATATGACTTGCAAACTTGTCCCATAAGTCCTTCATGTTTTGATTTGAAGATTCTTTGCAACCAGAAGGATAAAAGATCCCTACCCAGCCTAGTGTAATCCTAGCTCAATCCTGCCTCTCTGTGTCTCCTGTAGTAAAATATCTTGAGTTGAACAGATCCCCTAGGTAAGACGTATCTTTGAAGACTTATGGTGCTTCTGTCTCTCTATAGGGGCTGTGAGAGCTGGAGAGCTTGTAAGCACCTGTGAAGGTGTAGATACTGCAGATCCCCCAGTACTGGAGGGCGACCATGGACCCTTGCCCCACAATAAAACCCTCTTTTTGGGCTATGCCTTTCTTCTCACCATGGCAACACCAAGTGACAAATTGGTCAATCACCAGAAGCCATCAGATGGTCCCACTGGGAGCAGCGAGGAGGAAGAAGGTGAGGCGAATCTTACCCATTGCATTTTCAAGTGAAATGCTGTGTCTTTAGGAAAAATGCTGGGTACTGTCTGATCAGACATTTGTGTGAGTACTTGTTTACCCTTTTGCTCTTTAATCATTTGCAGAAAGGACCTAAGACTCAGTCTCTGATTTAGCCAACTTGTGGGCTGAGATGTGACAAACCTCAGTGATGATCATAAGCCTGTTCAGCAAGCTAAGAAAGGTGTGAAAATTAGTGAGATCAGCAGTGTCAGAATAGTATAATGTAAGAAGGAAGGTTTTGAGAGATAGTGCTGGCAAACATGGAACTTGTAAGCATGTACAGATTGCTCCAGTTAACCTTTGCTGGTGTCATGTTTCATGCAGTTAAAGAAGTGACAAGGTGGTCACCTGGCTAGTGGTGTGCTGCCCTTTCTGCTGCCTCTCCTGCTTTGGGGTTTTCTTGACTCTTTCAATGGTTTTCTTTAGATATTCTTGGGAGAAGGGCTGGGATCCCTTACTGGAATGGATGAGGGCTCTGTAGACTGTAGGAACATCAGCAGATAGATTGTAGTCAAAAATTGAACTTTCTGCTGTAGATTTTTCAGAGATTACTCCGTATGATAAACACTACATAGCACAACAGCTGCGAGCAGGAGCTGGCTATATCCTGGAAGACTTCAATGAAACCCAGGTAAGGGTTCACTTACTAATCTGGAACAACAGTCACAGAATATTTGAGACTGGAAGGAATTTCTATAGCTTATCTTGTCCAACTACTCTGTTGAAAGTGGGATCAAATAGAGCAGATTGCTTAAGTCCTTGTCCAGTTGCGTTTTGAGTAGAAACAAGGATGGAAACACCAGAGCCTCCAATTAGAAAAAAAAAAGAATTTCCTGTATTTCAATTTGTAACTGTTGCTTCTTGTCCTTTGAGTGGGGAACACTGAGAAGAGTCTGGCTCCCATCTTTTGTAGACCTTTGTATCAGTCATGAATATGCATTAAAAAGACCACCCGGGCCTTCCCTTTTTGATCTTTAACAAGCTCAGCTCTCTCAGCCTCTTCTGGTATGTCAGGTGCTCCAATGCCCAGGCCTCTTACTGGTCCTTGGCTGGACCTGCTCCAGCATGTCTGGTGGTTTTGGTGTACTGCAGAACCTGGGAGTGGATGAAGTACTCCAGATGTGTTCTCAGCACAGGTGTGTGCCTTGGAACACTTGGAGGTAGAGCTCTTCACTTACCAGATCTACTTGGACAACTAATGTAATTTAGTGTGGCTTTTACTTTAATTTAATTTTATTTTTAATAAAGAGGGTAAATTGTTCTTTGAACATCTTGCCTGAGGAAGCAGTCTTGTCTAGTGACTTACTGAGTCTCAGACTAGAAGGTAAATCGTCTCCTTTGTCTGAACTGGAAGAAGCCTATGATACAAAAACTACCAGGCAGAGTTTCTGCCTGTGAACTGTAGAGCCTGGAATAGGATAGTATTAAACAGATTCTGAAATCAGTAGTACCTTTATCTAATTCACCTTTCACATAATATGGCTGTGAAAATCAGGGTTTCAGTTGTTTTTGAAACTGTTTTCAAGTTGTTTCTTGAAACTGTTTAGCAGCAGGATGACTTCGGGGGGGGTTCTGCAGCACTGTCTCCTGCTCACACACCTTCCTGTCTCCCCTGAAGTGTAATGCAGCATACCAGTGTCTCCTAATTGCGGACCAGCATTGTCGAACTCGGAAATACTTGCTGTGCCTTGCCAGAGGGATCCCTTGTGTGTCTCACATCTGGGTCCATGACAGCTGTCATGCTAACCAGCTTCAAAATTACCGGAATTACCTTTTGCCAGCTGGATATAGCCTCCAGGAGCAAAAATTGCTGGAATGGTGAGTGCCAAATAACTATGAACTGAGTCCACAGACTCTTGGAGAGACCTGTTACACTTGGGAGACTCTTGAATAGCTACAAATACTGAAGGTGACCCTAGTACTGCTCCCTATACTTTCCCTTCCCTATAGGAATAGCACTTCCATCTCTTTCCTTGGATTTACAGTGACCTCTAATGCCAAGGTGCATTTGGGTGCCATATACACAAAAAACGGTCTCCTTGGAAGTAAGGAAGGCATCAGTCTTCTCATGAGGAAGATAAAATTCAGACAAGCTTCCCATACCCTTGGCTAACTTCTGTAATTGCTTGGAAATGGATAAAGGAGAGCAATACTATGTTAATTTCCTTTCCTTTGATACATTTTGAAGGTAGCTTCTGCATTTTCTATGGAGTCTAATTCAGTAAATCTGTTCTGAGATGACAGGGGAGGTCAGAGTCCTTAGGCAAGCTGAGGGGCAAACACAAGTTTGTAGATAGCTGTAGGCTTTTGGGCAGGAGACTGATGTCTTTCTGCTCAGCCCTGTCAAAGTGGAAGCATTTTGGATGTGCAGAAAAAAGGTGGTTCAGGATTTAGGAAGAGTTCAGCCTAACTTTGGATATAGGCTGCCACACACACCCCCCACCAACACTGTCTAGCTCTGTTTTACTGTCTATAAACAAAGGATAGTCACTCCAAGTACCTCAGGAAGGGTGGTAAGAGAGTGGGTCATTGTATGCAAGATACTGAAAAAACGTATGGGAGCAAATCAGGTGACTAGACTACTGGATATTCTTACCAGTCTGCATTTTTCTTTACAGGCACCCACGAGAAAACCCGTTCCATAACCTGAAGGTTCTCCTGGTGTCAGACCAGCAAGAGAACTTCCTGGACCTGTGGTCTGAAATTCTCATGACAGGGGGAGCAGCATCTGTTAAACAGCATTACTCAAATGCTCACAACAAAGGTACTCACTGGCCAGTTTCTCAGGGAATCCTATGCCACTGTGGTCTCTAGTATGGTTTAAAACCATGTAGGATGGTTTACAAGGTTGTTTGTAAGCAGAAAGGAAGGCAAAGGGCAGATGCTCACTACTTGAGTGTAATCTGTATATAGATTACATTTAGGAGGCCTGTCTTGCAGAGGAGATGCTGCAGCAATTCAGAACACAAGCCATCAGCTTCCAGCCTATGTTGGAAGGCGGAAATAGGCAAGAGTTGCTCCCGGACCTTCTGTTGGCCTCTTAAATTGTGCTTCCCTCATTCTTCTGAACTCAGCTGTCTCTCCCTCTCCATATGGGATGTAGGCCCTAGCACTCACAGCCTGAGGTCAGGACTCAGGGTAATGCCTATACTGTTAGCTACTGGTTTTCTCTTAATTTTTATCTGGACTAAAAGGAATATTGTGAGGTGCAAGGTTGCTGTAGGTGTGTCTTAACTTTTTCAAAGAGAATTCACTGCCTAGGAATGAGAAGACATGTGATTCATGGTGGTGAAACACACTGATCTGCCAGGTTGGATGGGGCTTGAAGCAACCTGGTCCAGTGGAAGATGTCCCTGTTCATGGCATGGGGTGGAATGAGACGAGCTTTAAGGTCCCTCTCAAACCAAATAATTTAGCATTCCATGCTTCTATGATCTTCGGCTGCAGAGCAGAATCTTCTTTCTTCACCTGACACATGCCTGTCTTTCCTCCTGTACAGATATTGCTTTGGGTGTTTATGATGTGGTGGTGACTGATCTTTCCTGCCCAGCTGGTGTCTTGAAGTGTGCAGAAGCTTTACGGCTGCCTGTTGTCTCGCAAGAGTGGGTGATCCAGAGCCTTATTGCTGGGGAGAGAGTAGGCTACAAGCAGCATCCAAAATATAAACATGACTATGTCCCTCACTGAATGAAACTCTCTCCTTCTGTCCCAACTGTCGTGCAGACTGTGTTTTAAACAGGTTTTAAATGTTTGTGAATTGGGCAGTATGCATGGATTATTGTATATAGTTTTATCTGCTGGACTTTTATGATTAAATAAATGTTTGATCTCTTGTGGTATCTGCTGGTACTCCTCATTTATCTAAACTTATTTCAGGGCAATGCCTTCAGGAAAGGAGTGCAGAGAAAAAAGAAATAGTTACATTTCTCTGAGCTGAATAGCACTAATATTCTGCTTTGAATAAAGCCTGAGCTCAACACAAAGTCAATTACAGAGAAAGGGAAAGGAGTGTTTTCCACTGGCAGAAGTTCAGGGCAGTGGCATTTCTGTTTCTTTGGCAGAATACCATGTTGTGTATTCCTCAGTTTGCTGTTGTTATTTTCCATTAATTTCATTAAGTTGCTGCTGAAGTGAGTGCTAGGAATTTCTTGGACAAAGTATCGTTTTGTTTTGGCTACCTCTTTTTCTCTTCCCTGTCATGACTGTATAGGTATTGACCTGTTGTAGTAGAGACTGGTTCTACCTAACTCGAGATAGGCACAAGAACCTTGGACAGCTAAACTGCTGGGAGACTGAGGTACAAAAGATATGTAAGTGCTGTGTCTCTTTCAATGGTAATGGGATAAATCATCTGCTTTTGAGCTTCTGCATTCACATCTTAGTGGTCAGCTGGCATAAAGGCAAAAGCTTTTCACTCTTAACAGTGCTATAGGCTGAAGGCCCCCCTCTGTCCTCATACAATCTTTAGTCTCCTGCTTCAAAAGTGTGAAGTTTTTCTCAAATGTGTATTTTTTCCTCTATCATTTCATGGCTCAGACATTTGACCGTGTTGGTCTGTAAACCTCACCTCCAAACTTCAACACTTTCTCCAGCTTTCTAGCTTTTTCCATGGTCAAGGGATTTTAAACTTTGCATCAGGTGCAGTCCTACCATAAACAGCCGTAATGCGTGCAAGGTGCCAGGTCTTATACTTGCTGGCTGTTGTTACTGTGTCTGAGTGAGCTGAGAGGATTCAGTGTGAGCTACAGCTGTGTGCAAATACCAACCCTTTAAAGGGTAGGCTGGTTTCCTGGCAGTGTTTGTGTTCAAACTGGGAAACCTGATACAACACCCCCGTGATGGACTGGAAGGTTCTCTCTTGCCAGTCACTCAAACGGAATTGCATCAAGAGGGTCTGTAGTTACAGCAAGGCTAGGAAATCTTAGTAACAGGCAAGAAGTTCCTGCCAGATACTGCTTTTCAACGACAAGGCTGTGCCACGCTGTTCCCTTTTCATGGGGGTGCAGACATTGACAATACTCCGTATAACTGCATGACAAGATATTTTTATTTTGGTTCAGTAGGGTAGTCACTAGTAGCATTCCAAATAGGCTGGAACAAGAACAAGCACAGGTGAACATCCCAGGTAAACATCTCCTTACCATTTTTCTGCTGGCAGAGGGTGCTTTGTACTCAAGTAGGGCAAAGCTCCTGTCTTGGCAAGTGTAATTTTAGCACATAAACTGTATTAAAGTATAGAGAAAGCATTTGGTATCACTAGTGTCTCCATGACATATACACATATACTAGACTAGTGCACTGCATGAGAAGAGATTTTAAAAAATCTCTTTCTTATTCCCTCCCCCTTCACCTCAACTGAAAATTGCTACTGCTGTTCATTTACAAATTATCAAATTATGGTATTTGATTAGCAGACATTGTGTACTGTAAATCAGCTTATACACAAGTGGAACTTCTGAATACAGCCAAAACTTCAGTCATAGTCAAGAACAAGATTACTTCCTCCATACTCCAAGTGGAGCATAGTTCAGCTGAAGAGTCCAGACATCATAATTCTGCTTTTTTCACTTTCTGAAGAGGTTCAAATTGCTTCCCTAGAAGCACTTAGGGCTGCAGAAAGCATATTTTTACTAGTTCAGAAGAAATGGAGTAGCTTTCTGTAATCGCTGGGCAGCCTCACATAAGTGGCACTTCCTGCCAACTCCTTCTGGAACAGTAGCTCACCAGGCAAAAGCCAGCTACAAAGAAAAATTCAGTTGAGTGCAAACTCTCCAACTGTCCAAGAGCACCAGTGTCCGGCACTTGACACATCACTAGTCACAGCCTGAAGGAAAGGCCTTTAGTGCTTAGACGCCAAAACTGCAAGAGAAAGGTACAGTATTAACTACATGTTGAAAGTAACTCCCTGTACCAACCCACACCAGCATTTTTCGGCCAATATGAGCTAGCAGCTTGTTCAACTTTCTGCCAAAAGAAACTCAAAGGGGAGAAAGCATTTGAAACCCAAAAATGCTGATTTGTTACTTTTCTGTCATAATATTTATCAACACTTAGTGTAAGCCAAAATTATTAGAAGCAATCAATAGAAATGGCTTTGTACTTCAAGTACCTCAGGATAATGCTACGAGCAACCCTCAAGGTATTCCTACCTGCCCAAGGTTCCTCCAGCCTGGGTGTAGTATTTGTTATAATCCAAGCGTAGCAGCAGCTGAGCTAAGTCAGAGTTTATCTGATGGTTGCGAACACTAGAGAGAATCTTGAAGAGAAGTGACGACTGACGACTGAACCCCTACAAATTTGAAGATGTCAGTTCTGGGCCCTCTCAGAAAAGAAGGAAAGCAAGCATCTCATCTCTGTTTCTGCCTAGCCAGTTCTTCAACAGCCTGAAGAAAAGAATCACTGCAAGAGATGTGATACTTGTGGTCCAGGATAAGGTAAGCTGTGCGCCACAAGAATTCCTAGATGTTAGTTATCCAAAAGGAGGGGTAGAGGTATCAACCTCTGCCTCCTTTCTATTCCAGTATCTGCCCCCATTCCTCCTCTCTGTGCACACAGAATTTCCAACTCAGGAAGAGTTCATCAGTTAAAATAATTACAAGCATTTACACAGAAGGTCTCAGCTTACACTCCCTCTTGTTCTACAGCTGTTAAAGCTAAGATAGCTGCATAGGCAAATGTTTGCATGGGAGAAGAACAGATTCACAGAAACACAGATTCACCTTCACCAAAATACTGAGTTGTGCAGCTCCCCGTTCATCTAATGGGCCCAGATTCTGACTGACCAGAGAACAAAAACTATGACAAAGATCCAGAATTTCATTTAAGCAGTGGAAAACCTACATGGAACAAAAAGTACAAATTAGTAGATGAAACAGAGTTTGAACACAGAGAGAAAGCAGGTACCTGAAAAGTTGTAGTATTCATAACAAAGATGTTGCTGATACTGTATTTTTTGGTCAGGAAGGAAGGTATTAATTTAGCATTTTTGTAAGTTTTTCTATGGAAAAAGGATTTAAATGTTATGCTGCCATCTCCCCTCTGCCCCTCCACAACCTTTTGCAGACATTTCTGGGAAAACATCAATGGGCATGAACCATCCAGATAGGCACAGGAGTTGCACAATGGCCTCTCTATCCAACCAGCAGGTCATCACTGCAGCTTTGGGATTAAGAAGGTAGGATAAAGACCAGCAAGAGCTATGGCTCAAGGCTTTGGTTTCACTGTTCACTAAACTTGGAATTCCTTTTGTATCAGTTGATCTGACTGGGTAATTACTATTCTGCCACCTTTATTCTACAATAACCTCATAGATGAGCACAGAGACACTGTTTCATTGAAACCTTCTTTGCAAATGTTTTTGTGAGACTGTTTCTAAAAATACTTTAACTTTTAAAATTTTTTTTAAAATTAACAAAATTTAAAAGACCCTAAGTCCACTCAGGAACATCTCAACTATTTTTATTCTCATAAGTAGAAGAGGGAATTTTTCCTAGTCTAATGCATATTAGTGTGAGTCCCTCAGGAATTCAGTTCCCAGCACTCTGCTTATTAGTACTTCTTTAATGAAATAGCCTGTGATAAAAACAGAGTGATAAAATACAAGTTATTAAGGTTAACTGAACACTGAAATAAGCTTGACTTAAAATTGCCAGGAATGCAGCATTCACACACACCAACTGTAAATTAGATGATCTTAATTCAATTAACAGTTATAGTTTATACCTGCCTTACTCCTAGAATTGTACTCTGTGATCTGCAGGAGATTATCACAAATCTGTTTTAAAGGATACAATTTGTCATATCTGTTCAAAAAGGTGTGTTTCTTAGGGCACTTGGAGAATTGGTAGAAAAAGGTGAAAACAAGACACACTTACAGGTTTTAAGAGGATGAAGGACTGAGCCAACAAATTACTTAAGAAATGATCGTGAGCCAGTCGTATGCTCTCAAAATCTCTTGTGGCGTTTATCTGCTGCAGAAGCTGTGAGAACTGAGACTCCAGTACATCCACCTGACGGATATGTGAACATACCTCATTAGTGATTTAGGAATTGGGATTGCTTGAGACCAGCCAGAAGTTTTGAGTAAGAAACTTACTTTCCTAATTGCTACTCTTATGCTACAGGCTGAGGATCCCCTTCTCTCCGGCTGATGAATGGGGAATTACATACAAGAGCATACGTAATGTGGGGTACACAACAATTTTTGATGCCTAAGTAATATCTAAGCAGAAAGGAAAATGTTCACTTTCTTTAACTATGAAAGAAGTATATAGCTAGCATGTAAACAAAGGTATTTGATTGTAGTAATTTCTGAATTTTATACTGGGAGATACTATTTGGAATCTTAGGCCAAAGGCTGCAGTACAAAAGCTCAGCCAGATTACAGTGGAGAATTTAGAAAGCCAGGACCCCTATCAATTCTTTGAAAACCAAACCAACCAAACAAAAAAGCCCAAAACTTAACCCAAAGCAGAGTTCGCTTAAAGAGGCAGGAGAAGGAACCAGGATGGTATCTTAATGATGGTCCTTCAAAGATGACTGGTTTCTCACATTTAGTAGCACTAGAGAGCTACTAAAGAACTCCATTTCACTGATTCACAAGTCCAAAAGCTTCGTAATTGTAGCAGTAGTCTGGGAACTTGGAGGAAGCTCTAGACTTGATTTCCTTAAGGTACAAGGAATCAGAAACCTGAGATAGGTCTTCAGTGCTCCCTCCATGCATTTCTGCCAGTTTCTGACTAACTGATACAGTTTATCTTTCTCTCTAATACTGACCTGCAGATAATACTGAAGATTGTCCACAAGGAAAGCCATGTGATCCCTCAGACGCCACTTGATGGCATCTGTTCTGTTAGATTTCAGGTGTTTGCGTTGCATCTGGAGAGCCCAGCAGTGCTGTAGCTCAGCCTGGACTCGTCGCACACTCAGCAAGTACTTGAACACAACATTGTACCTACAATCAAAAAATACAAAGTGGTTTAAGGCTAAAATCTTCCTCCGCTGCAGGTACTGGAGAATATAACAATGCAAGACTGGAAAAAGAAACAGGCAGTGACTGCCAATAGTTAGGGCCAATCAGGTCATGGCCCATGTGCCCCATGGCACATCTTGCAGAGTAAGATTTCTGCTTGTATTGATACTGACCTAAAAAATACAAAGCTAGTTTCAGTGTAAGGAGGGAGCTGTCAATGAAAACACTGTTTGTTAAAGTAGCACTGTTTGTAAATCAGTGCTGATCTGTCAGCATCTTGCAGCTCTTACTGTCATTACAAGTACTTTCAATATGAGTAAGTGGAATGAGCCATTTTAAGTTCCAGGGAGCAGTAGCTCTACCTTTCTCTCCATAGAGAGGAAAAAACCCCAACACATTAGTGAATGCCTCAGATCAGGGAACATACAGATGACTATAGAAAGACCATACCTAATACTTACTTCTCAAGAACAGCAGGAGTAAAAAGAATGTGCAGTGGCCATTGAACTTTGTAAGAAAGGCCCAGAGCTGCCCATCCAGATGTGGGGGCTTCACGTGGAGATAATTCCCGGGAAGGCCCTTCACGAGTCTGAGAAGTATCTAAAAACAAGTAAGGTGCTGAATTATGTTATCTTCTCAGTCAGTACAACCATGGCAAGAAAGAACAAGGAAAGAACAGAATTAAGAGCCAACGCAGTCTAGGCCATCACATAGGGCAGTAAAGGGAACAAAATTAGTATTTCTTTAACTTGAGAGAAAGGTAGGTAATAGGATTTGAAAATATAGTCATCATCTCCCCTCTTAATTTATTTCTAAAAAATATTTCTAAAAATAAAAGTAGATACCTTTATGTTCCTTTCCATGATACTCAATGGTTAAGTGAAGAAGAGGAAGAAGGTTGTCATCATCTAACAGCACCTTATGGGCAGACTGCTGAAATGCAATGTTGACATCTGACAACAAGAGAACACATATCAGCACAAGATGATGCAGCTAGTGCTAATTTTGTACCCATTAATTATTTACTCTTGGTCCTAAAAGACAACACTTTTGCACTATTGACACTTTTAATTCCAGTTTCAAATACCTGCCCTCAGAAAGTTTCTGAGAGCTTGTTTTCACTCACTGTGTGAGACATTCTAACTCATGAGTGCTGTAGTTTCAAAACTAATGACATCCTGTAGATGGTTAAGATAGAGCTCTTCTGTACTGGACATGGCTTACCACTTTCCTGCTATACCACAGTGAGGAGAGTTTGGTAAGCACGTAAGCAACACTCACCATGTTCAGTTACAGCTGTAGGTGGTGTCTTTAACATGTGCTGTGCAGTGTCAATGAAGGCCTGAAACAGCTCACCTCTTCCCAAAAGGTAAAAGTCTTTTATAATCTGTGGAGATAAATTTTTTGTACCTAACATACCAAATCTGAGCAGAAATTTTAAGCATCCTAGCTGATGGAACCCATTTTTATTACTTGGACAACTGCTGTTTCAAAACACAGCTAGAGAGCTCTGAATTCCATTCACTGACTGAAAAGTCTACCTTGTCTTTGCTTCAAGATGCAAACTACAAAACCACATACCCCTCTAACTCTGTCTCTGACCGAGTTCTATCAGTGTATCCTCATTACTGAGACTGGAAAATGAAAATAGCTTTACCTAAATGAAGAAAGCCTAGAGTGTAGGCCGTGAAGTATTTAATAGAAAGAAAGAAGGGAAGAAAGAGCTGCTTTAGCAAAAACAAACTAGCAGTTTCCTTACCTTCAGCTGTCCTAGTAGATCCGATTCCTCCACCATCAGTTTCCAAAGATGCTAGTGAAGAAACAAAAATCAAACAAAAACCAGAAACCTCCCCTCAGAATTATCTCACCCATTCAGAGAGAAGAGTAGCTGCTGTCTTAAAACACTTGCAATGCATACAAAAAAAGCACCTATACTAAATGCTATATAAAGTACAGGAGCACACTAAGAGTCCTGTGTAGCAGCTCAGGCTACCAGCTAAAATACTTGGAAAAACTCTGCCTAAGAAACATGAAGACCTGTGACAAAAAAAAGTGCAAATTCCTATGAAATCAGTCCTACCACAGCTTTGTTCTTGCTTCTCTAACCTCCCCATTTTCTTAGGTTCTCCTCCCTGCCCCAAGTGAAAAAAAGATATTAAAAATTGCCAAAGCATGTGCTCAGCGACATGCCATTATGCTGAACGCAAATGAAAAGTTCTGAAGTCATTTCTAGTGAAATAAAAAAAATATACAAAAATTCCCTTCTTTCCCTCATGAAAGAGCACAGCATTTGTTAATGTCCTTTTGTCATTAGAAGTTGGGTTTACATGAAGCTCTGAGACCAGTTAGAGAGCCCCCTTCTTCCAGTTCTTCACAACACTTAAGAGCTTCTCAGCCTGCGTAGTAGCCACCCTTCCTGGGATGCTCACCTCAGCAACAGTGCTCCGTATCCAGTCAACCACTGATTCAAAGTCCACCAAACTGAAGAGTGGTTGCTGCTTGAGTCGATGTAGCTCTGCTGCAAAAGTGTCCTCCTGGTTTTTTAGGATGGAGCCTGTGCAGCAAGGAGAGGTTACGGACAGTAAAGAGGGATGCCATTTGGAGATGTGCAGAGCCCTTCCAGCACAGTGGAACAGAAAGGCTGTCCAGGCAGCACTGTCTCAGGTCTGGCAAGGACCGTGGAGGCCTCAAAGTACAAGTACCAAGGTGTAAGATTACTACTGCAAGTACATTTACAGTATAGACACTTGCCATGGCAGTGCTGTGCTATCAGTAAAACCCCCAAATATTTTCTACCTCAATGGTTGCTGCTAACAGCCCTTTTTTTAGGACTGAGTTAGACGTTTGAATCCACAAACTTTTCTGCCACATTAACCACTTGGTTTGGTTCTCCCCATATCCCCTGCCCCTTTCAAATCTATCCTACTGCTTGAGTTGGGGGACTTTTTTTCAACCAACTGAGCTAGAAGACCAATTTCTTTTCCCCTTGCTTCTGCTAGTGCAAGAAAACAGTCCAAGTGAATTGGTCCTTCGTACTCTGTAATGTTGCTCAAGTAATTTAAGTACTTTTGCATAGACATGCTCAAGGTAGAGCCACCACAGCAGTCTTCCCCCATTGGTACAAGAATATATTTCCCAAACCACCCCCAATGTAAACTTTTCAAGTTCTCAAAGTGAACCATGAGCTAGAATTGTCTCTCCCTTGCTGTTTTTAAGGCTCCATATAATTTGTCTTTCATAGCAACTTTTGGGACCACCTTGCAAGTGATTCCCTCATGTTTGTGGATCCAAGTTAATGCCATGACACCATTCTGTAACATAAACACTCAGAGCAAGATGTGCCTTTGCAGCCTTTAGGGAGAGGGATGCAAACTGAAAAGAAAACAAGGCCATTGCAATCGCTTTATCCAGAACAAATCACATGGTGACTGGCTGCTTGAAACTTGGAGACTATGTTTGGAAAGGGTTATTTACTCATCCTGTTCTTACACCTCTCCCTTGGAATCAGTCAGAAGCATAACTCTGGGACTACTGCTCTGTCCTGGCACAACTATCCATATAGTCTGAAGAGTAACAGCCAATAGCCAGTGACTGTTGAGGAATTTGTTAATGTGACATTTTGGAAACTACGTATCAGTCACTCATAACTGAGCAAAGGTTGCAAGAAAGATACTCCTTACCTTTTCTGGTCAGGTTAACATTCTGATTCTCAAACATCTGTACAGATTCTCCCACAAAGAGGATTTTCTCAGCAACCCGTACAGGAATGTATGAAGGCAGCATTTCTACTCTCAAAGAAAACTGCTTTAGAGACGGAGCTAACATGTTCTCCTCCTCAATCAAGCGCTGCCAGAGACACCAGGGAAAAGAAATCAAGTGCAAAACAGTGTCAGAAAGCCAGAAAGAAAAGGTGTATAAAGGGGTGTGTGCGTGTGTGAGGGGGCATCTAAGAGCACTGGAAGTAAGCAGAAAGGTAGCAAAACTGATTTGTATCATTTAAGTAAGCCAGTGAACTTCCTTACGTGTGTGGTATGCTAGCAGATCTCCCTAGAGATACTGCTTCCATCAGAGAGGAGCACAAGGGGAAAAGAAGCTAAACCTTTGTGGAACAGCAACAAACTGGCTGTACCAAAGGATAATGTTACAAAAGGAGTTTTTACTGCAAATGCATTACATCAGCCTTTTGCTGCCATAACAATGTTAACCAGCACTACCAAAAATAATCCTCCCTTACACCCATTCCTATGTTTTAACACTGTTAGAACACTTGTGATACAGGCCAAATATAAATGCCTCCACTACTGAGCAAACAGGATAAAGATCCAAAGCTAGCAAAGATAAGGCAATTTTCTCAGTTCCTGTGAAAGCTGTTTTAGAACAATACAGTAAGTTATTAAATTTTTTTCTGAATGTTAATAAAGAACTCCAAGTACAGAGGCAAGATCTTCCTTCAGGAATGCAATATTGATAATTTCATCTGGTTTTCTTGTTACTGGAGAACTAGTTTCAGTGGTCCATAATCCAGAAAAAATCACCCAAACAAATCTTTGAGAACGTTTGCCATCTACAAAATTCTTCATTTCAATAGAAGTGTTCAGTACAAGTTTGAATACTGATGTTAACAGGTTGGCAATTCTTTTCCTAAGATTTTAGTAACACATCCCACTAGCATTCAAGATTTCTTATTTTACTCTTTGACCGAAGAATTGCCAACACTGCTAGTCGATGATACTTAAGAAAGAAGTTGCTTAGTCTACAATTTCCACCGTGGACTTAGAAGACTCAACAACTTTCACATTCTTTCTTTATCTGATATAGGGAAATAACAGATTTTTCCACTAACTGCCTTTTAAAGTTTTCCCATTTTTCTCTGGGTGTAGTCTGTTTTCAGCAGAGACTGTTGGCACAGGGCACTTAATTAGTATGCAACACATAGTTTCTGTGGGGTCAAGCTGCATGCACCACACTAACTCCATAGGTGCCCACAAAATGTTTTCTCACCATAAATTAGAGAGTGAATTTAGAGTTGAACTTGTTCCACACTGTTCTCTACTCAGACACTGTTCAAATGCTCATAGTGTGAAAGACTACTCCATTGAGAAAGCTGCTTTGCAAAAGGGCACTCTAATGGTATAGAATCTACAGGAAGAGTTAGCACATTTCACCAGTATGCTGGCAGGTTGCTCCCTTGCTTAGCAGTCTCTTGACACTCACATAGCACATTTTCTACCAGTAATGTCAGTAGCATTAACCTGTTAGGTAACATTTGCACAACTAATGGTTGTGCAAGAAAGGCACCTGACCCAGCTGCCCATAGAAAGTGTGCCAATCGAGTCAACAGCCAAGTTCCCCACACCCTGCCCCTTGCAATTGCTCACACTACCACCAATGCCTGTGTTAAACAGATCACAGTGTTGGCCATAGGGAATGAGGAACCAAGAGCAGTGGGCATGCAGCAGTTCCCGTTACCTGACATCAGTGTCTACATCAGGTTCCATCCCTGGGGCTTTCTGCCCTGGCGTTACCCAGCTGTGCCAAACAGTGTCTCTGTCCCTTATGCCTAGCAGCAACCTATTGCAATATCATCTTGATTTACCATCCTAGCAGGTTTCAGTATATGTCTAGGGTAGCACAGCTCACACTGAAGCAGAATACAATACACTTCTTTAGCTCCCTAAGACCAAAGATGCCAAGTTATGACTTGTAGATCTTACCAGGTCCTGAAGCTCTCGTAGCTGTTTTCCTGTAAGTCCCCCAATTCCTAAGTCATCGTCATCTTCTTCAGGTTGGCTAGGGACATTTCCAGAAGAGGGGCCCTGTTTGATAAAGAACTCTTCATGTTGGTCTAGTAGCAATCCATGCAACATCCAGGCAGAGAGCTGCTTATACATGACTCCATGACACACAGCCAGAATCCTGAGGGCAAGAGAAACAGTCAGTCAGGCCTCTGCACACAGTAATCAAAACCTCACTGTATGCCATTCCAGAAGGTCCAGTTAGTCAGCCAGGCAGTATGGCAAGTACTAAATGGCTAATGTGGTATTTTATCTCTTTTTCTTTTTAACCAGAGAAAGGTGGACAAAACTAAAAGGTGCAAAACTAAGCTAACGTATCTTCTGAATATGTGGCTTCTCCACAGAAATCTGCTAGTAGACCAGAGGTATTAAATCTGCAGTGGCTGCTGTTTCTACTCAAATGACATTTTAAGTAGTCTGACTTTCTCCACAAGGACATACAAACATCACAACACTCACACAGTCACACCATTTTGAAGGATCAAAGATCAGTAACAGGTCTACCATATCCACAACAATTCATGTAGACTTCAAAATAAGAAGAAAAACCTGGGTCTGAAGCTTTCTAAGCCCTTAATCCAAAGTATGGAGAAAGCCTTCATTCCCACCACAAGCCTGCTTTAGGTAAATAATGGGGATTGTGACAGTTCTCCCTGCATGGTACTCCTACTTTTATACCATGTAAGGCTGTTTTCCATGTACTGTTTCAACAAGTAAGAAACACTTTGACACTAACTCCAGAAGAATTAAGTAATACTTTTATTGTATCTACATACTTTTCAAGAGCACTGCGAACAGGAGGCAATCCCCCACAGCTATGTTTGTGGACTGTCTCCAATATCTGGCATCCATGAATCTGCAGAAAGAAAAGGTGAGACTAGGTGTGTTATTTGGATCTGTACTGACCTTTTTTATACATTGAAACACTACACTTTCAGCTCACAAGAAAATGCCTTAAAAGAAAGAGAGATGTAACATGCTTCGTGTAGTGATGAAAAATGCCTTCTATGTGTGGCTCTACACCCAAGCTTCTCTCAATACTTTCCCTTAAAAAAATATAAGCATCACTGGATTCTGAAAACATTAGCCTCTGCCTTTTTTTTTTTCAGGCAACAGTTGGAGAAAACAGACTCAGAAAAGAAAAAATTCCAACGACCAACATCCTGTCCTATAAAATTCAAGTCATCATAGATTATGGTATAAGGGAAAAAGTCAAATCCAGTGTAAATGAATTTGTAAAATAGTCTCAATACTTACAGCAGAACTAGCAATAGGGCATCCATTACTGAAACTACATTCTTTTCTAGTGTTAGAAGTCTGGGATGGGGGCAGAAATAACTTTATCACTTAAAGAGAAAACCTGTTTAAGAGAAACTTGCTGCAATTTTACTGTACCTTCTGAGTTTTGATCTGTTCCACCATGACCATCACAGAGGGGAAGAGTAACTGAAACTGCAGAACAAGAAGTGAAATATTGATGCAGCTTGTTATGTAAGGAAGAGATAAAAAAACTATACTCGAGTAACTGTGGATAGCAGCTGACCACAATAATTTAATAAAACTATTAATCTGTCTTTCCCCACAAATTAGAAACATGACATGCAAGTCTCCAGGAATTATATCCTCCCTCCACTGGACCAAGATGCACAAAGTTACTATACTCCAGCAGTAGTTCAGGCTAAACACAGGCAGTGAGGAATGTGTGAGGGTCAAGGTGGAGGACCTCAGCTTTGTGTTGAAGTGCAGGTGATCTTCTAAACATGATTAAGGGACTACACATGTAGAGGCATTAGATAGAAATGGCATGGCATGACATGATGGAGTAAGCCTCGTTTATCCCACCCACTCAATGAGTGATAAGAGCAACCAAAGAACACTACCTCTTTATTAATATGACATACCTGGTCCAAGGAGTAATTAACATGTGAGATGGAAAGATGTGGGTCAGCCAGAAACTATAAAGATAAAGCAATTAATGAACATTAATTATCACAACCACTGGATGGTAACACTACCCAAGATATGTCAGCTTTAGTCTAGCAGAGATTAATCAAAACCTCTAAAACTGAAAACAGAAGCCAAAATAGTCTGAGACAGCAGTGGGATCTGACACAGATGGAGCACTTACTGAACTGAAAGAGGAGGGGACAACACTTATTAGGATGAAAAGTAATTTACAATGGCATCTCACAGGACTAATTTGGAAGGCATCCCTAATGTGGAAAGGAAAATACCTTGTTTCATCTTAGAAACTACTACTAGCATGTCTATTGCAGAAATGACAAGTTTCCACAATCTGTCAGCAGCACTACAAGCCTCTTGTTCTGTATCTCTCTCCTTTACCTCTTGTTCTAGGTCAAGTAGTGCCTGTCGATAAGGCTGCAGCACTGAATCAAGACCTGTGCAGAAGGCTCTCAAATAAATGCCATGTAATCCACTCTGGTTTTGCTGAGATGGGTGGTGATCCTGAAACCAAACAATAAAATCTGCATCAGCATCCTAGTGCAAGTCTGAAGAGTAACCTAACATCTGTGCAGTGTCACAGCAGTAGTCACTGCTCCAAACATGCTGAAATGCACATTAGCTCACCATAAAGTGATCAGAAAAACAAATACAACCCTGTCACAAGGAGAGTTACTTGACCAGGTTTATATTTAGCTCTTTTGTGGACCTGTGCAAGTGCTGGGAGCCTCTGGTACCAGTGCTTTTTTTCACTGAAGCATGCCTCTTGGATCTCAAGGCTCTCCGCAAATCTTGAGGAGGACTACAAGATAGTCACGAGCACCCCGCTCAGTTCACAAACTGGCCAGTCTGCTGCGGTCAGAAATTATTACAAGACTTCCCCAAGAACAAGACTTTACATTTAGTTCATCTTTCATTGCTCTCAACCCTCCCTTACATGCATCGCGGAGAGCTTTCCAGAGCTCTGCTCGGTGCTAGCGCGGGTATGGGCCAGGGGCCGCGGGACACTCCTGTGTCCTGGGCAGCGTGGCCTTACTGGCACCTGCCGCGCTCTTCCCGGGAAATACCACGGCCCGGCGCCCCCACCTGCTGTTGTACGTGTCCCGTGTACTGCTCCACGAATTCGGCGAAGCGGATGTAGTCGGTGCCGAGGCGGCAGAGCCGGTTCAGGACGCTGGTCTCGCTGGGGTGCAGAAACGGCAGCTCCTGAGACACCTGGAGTGGGAAACAGCGGTGACGGACGGAAGGACGGGCGGGCCGCGCAGAGCGGGGGCGGGGGCCAGGCGGGGC
>VZRQ01002448.1:275737-328412 GCA_013397975.1 Machaerirhynchus nigripectus
CGCGCGGGAGCCCGTCGAAGCTCGACGGCCCTCCCGAGCGCCGGAGATGAGCGCTGGGAGAAGGCGGTGGATGGGCAGCGACGGGGCGTCCCGCGGCTGTGCCGCCGTCGTCTGCCGCGGGCGCGCCCGCGCCTCGCCCAAGATGTCCGCCGCGGGCGGGGCGGGGGCTGCCCTGCCTTCCGCCTTCCCGCCGATTTCGGCGACCACACCCGATTTGCCGAGCGAAACACCGCTCCCGTCGGACACCTTCGCTGCCTTGTCATAGGCTTGCTGTGGAGAGGGAGGCTTTGGGTCTTGGCCTCTGACACGCGGGCTCGCCTGTGCTACGATACCGCGTCAAAAATGATCAGCGGCGGAGGAAAACGTGGTGCTGTGAAGGGGCGATGTAGTAAGCGGCAGTCGGTCCGAGCTGGCCTTTACACTTGCAGGGATGGGATCGCCACAGCTTCTCTGGGCAACCCGTGCCAATACCTCACTATTTGCTTGGTTCAAGAATTTCTCCCTGTCACCTGATCTAAATCTCTCCACTTCTAGTTTAAAACTGTTCCCCCTTGTCCCATCAGTATCTCCCTCTTTATAAGCCCCCCTTTAAGTACTGAGAGGCCACAATGAAGTATCCCTGGAGCCTTCTCCTTTCCAGGCTGAGCAACCCTAGCTGTCTCAGCCTGCCTTTGTGGCAGAGGTGTTCCAGCCCCCAGAGCATCTTTGTTGCCCTCCTCTGGACCTGCTCTAACAGGTTTTGTGCTGAGGATGCCAGACCTGGATGCAGTGTTCCTGCTGGGGTCTCACAAGCACACAGTAGATTGGTGTTGAAGGCATTTTAGGCCTAAGCTAACCTTTGGTTAATAACGGTATGAGACATTTCCTATTTGTCACATTGATCCACAAAACCCGGAAAAGCTATGGGTTTTTCTTTTTTTTTTTTTTTAATATGAGATGTATTTAGCTGTAAGTATGGGAAAAGACGACTTTTTCACCAAGGCTTTAAACACACAAAAATCTGGAAGATTTAGGCATATTACCCTTATGTAGGTCTTCAGCTTGATCTGAAGATGACATGCAGGTTGTGAATCTGAATGATTCCCTTCCAGATAAGGAGTGTGAGTAGCATTTCCACCTTGTTTTAGAGGTGGACGGTACAGATATAGAAGGTGATACATGATGTGAATATGTATTTGTGTCCTTCCTTAATCTTTTGCTATCAAAATCAGAGGATAAATGAGGAGACATCAGTGGTTATTGATGTGTTTTTGAGGAAGACAAAGGCAAAGCTAGAAGAAAATAAGAAAATAAAGGCTTGTTTCTAAGAAATTGTAAGAGGGATGCAGTCAAATTGAGAAATCAGGAAGAAGGAAGCTGGCAAATTTATGTGACAAAGATAAGGAAACGGGGCATCTTCTGTTGCTAATAAAAAACAAGTCATCAGATCCTTAATTTTCTGAATAAAAAAAACTGTGGTGAGTTTCTTTGGGAGAGGTTGGATCTGATTTTTGATGTGCCTGTTTGGTTACATTCAATCTTCAACCATCTGAGGACCGTGTTTTGTTTATTTTCAGCTGTCTTGGATAATGAGAGATTAACGGCAGAGGAAATGGATGAAAGGCGACGCCAGAATGTAGCCTATGAATACCTTTGCCATCTGGAGGAAGCAAAGAGGTGAGAATAAGTGATTTTGAAACTGCTGGTGCTTTAAAAGAAGATGTGACATTTGGTACGAGGAATAGTTTGGATGCATCTTACCTCTTGTCTCAGTTTCTTAGTGGCTATATAGTTTCACTAGAAAAAACAACCAAGCAAAAACCCAAAGAAACTCCCTTCCTCACCAGAAAATCCAACCGACCTCTGATGTGCATATCTGACATTCTCAAAGACTTGGTGGCAAGGACTGTATGGCTGTTTTGCTCCGGTATTCCTAGCAGTGGATGGGTTCTCCCTGCTGTCTTACATATGTATGTCTGGTGCAGTATTGCCTCCTGGCTTAGCAGTGCACATGAACAACAGTTATTCCCTTCCTCTTAACTGAAACCTTTTACAAATTTAAATTGCAGCAGTGTCTATCCCTTGCACTTACCTTCTCTTAGACTGAGAACTCAATTCTTGCATACTTCTCCATGCATCCATTTATTTAATAGATCTGTAGCTCTCTTCCCTGGGTTGCTCTGGCTTCTCTCCAGGCACTCAGTGTCTTTCTGGAAGTCCACTGCCAGAACAGAGAAAACTTCCAACAGGATGTTAGTGTGCCAATTTATAAAGAGCGCAAGGATTATTTTGTATACCCCAATAGATTTGATACTATCATGCATTATTGATACATTACACAGTATCTGCTTTTTCATGATGTTACCATTGAGTAGAGTTTTGCTGAGTTGTCACCTTGAAGTTGTGCTGCTGAAATTTGTTTCTCATCTTGTGTTTATATGGTCTATTGTGTTTTCCCGAGTGTGTTACCTTTCACTTGATCCTGCTGAATTAGATTTTTCCTGATTTTTGTTTAAAATATTGAAATAGCTTTTCTCTTATTCTTGTCTTCCAGCATGTGTGTAGCTTTTTTGTCATCTCCACGTGTAATAAGCATATAAACATACTGTATATCTTCATTCAGACAATTAATTGAAAGTATGATCAGAACACAGTAGATACTGTATATCTGCTGTTGAAGGAAAAAGGACTGGTATTAAAAATGAAGGCATCAAGTCTTACTGTTGCTGTTATAAAAAATATTTTGCAAACATTTAATCCTGTATGCTGTATGTGAAGAATAGGAATGAGACATACATAAACACATGTTCGACATAGCTGAGAGCGTGTTTTGTCGTGGCTCACTGAACACTTAAGTCTCCCTTTGCCCTTCAAAAGATAATATGGGTTAAGAGCCAGAAAATTTTCCCTGGCTGGGTGATGAATTTTGTGTAAATCTGTGTAATTCTTCCTTAGCCAGACAGATATGTTCAGCTGTAGTGACTTTACTGAGAAGGAAGTACTGAGTTTGTACAGGTTCATCACTGGCAGAATATAAAGGATTTAATTCCAGGACTTTAATTTTATCAAGAATGTATAGTATATTTTTGAAGGGGCAGGGAGCACTCAGTTTATGCTGTAGTCCTTTAGGTGCTTAATAAGAATGATCACTACTATAAGTTCACAGAGACTGCTTAGTTACTAGTAGATGATAATTCTCCTTCCATACGGACTTGAATGAAGTTTGAAGTAGTAAGTAAGATCTGTGTTTCAAAATAACTCCTTCCCTTTGAATCCAAAGTCTGTAGTAGCAAATGCTGGACAAACAGAGAGAGATGAGCTGCACTGTAGTAACTGTCCAAGCTTGATGGAGCCCCAGATCCTTCACTTGTGGACTCTTCCTGTGATCGGCCTTGGAGTAAATGCTTGAAGAGGTGCTGATTCTCTCTTGAATTCCGTACCCAGATTTGCAAAAAAACCCCAAAAAAACAAAAAAACAAACCTCAGGCAAAAAAAATATGTTCCACAGTAACAGCTTTAGTATTTTCGTTAAGCTCTTGCTTAACCATGGGGACTTAGTCTTTAAATGAATCAGATTTGACTCTGAAGTTCTTAGTGATCTTGTCTCTTCTTCTGACTGTTGTCTTGATATTGATGAAGTTGAGCAGCTGGGCATTTGATTTTTGCCACACCTTGTCAGAAAAAAGGAAGTTTTCACTCTTGTCTCTGGGGGAGCCTTGAGATGTTTCAAATAATGCCTAGTGGTTGCCAGTATGTTTTGTAAAGAATGAAGCAACAGCTGTGTTGCTCAAAATGCAAGTAGTGGTGCACAGCCTTCCTTGTATCCACCTTGGCAGTTGGAGCACCTATTTTTCAAGTGGAAGGTCTTCTTGGAGAGCCTCAACCCTTATCCAACCCATAGCCCATGTTTGCTTAGTGGCTTACAGGCTACTCATGTATATGTGAGTGGGAGTTCCTGATTCCTGCAGTTAAGGCTGTATCACTTAACATAAGAGTTAAAGATTAAATGACCAGGAGGGGAGCAGATTTCTCAGTTTAATAATTAAGATATACAAGGGAGAGCAAAGGCTTGAGTTAATTGTCTGCTTCCAGGAATTTTTTTTCCTTACTGAGCAGTTATTTTGTAAATTGCCCTTTGAGTTTTATTTATTACTACTAGTACAGTCTAGAAGAGGGCTCTTGGCTGCATTGTTGGTAAGGAGTTTATTTAACAAAACAATTAAACAAGAACTGTAAGAGATCAGTGTGTTTGAAATTAATGCCCTTGATCTTAGATTTCTATATTTGACGTCTTTGCCAGGAGTGTAACTGAGGTTAGCATCTGAATTAGATGCTGTGGTGTTTTGCTTGTGCTATTGATTACAGTCCCTCTGAGCTGTGGGAGGGCTAATAATCTTTCTTCATGGTGAGAGAATGTCAGATTCTATCTCTAAGGAGAAGAGGAGGACCTAAGAGCAGAAGGTAGCTGGTGCACCCCAAGCCACACTCAGAAGCTGAAAAGGTGAACGTTACAAAGTTGATGGTAGCCAAGGCAGGGTGGGAGGCAGCTGAAGAACACTTAGTGACTCCCTTCCTCTTTCCCGTAATTATGTTATTACAGTATAATATTGCATTCAAACACTGTCGTTTATATTAATTTTTCTCTACGACATAAAGGCACCTAAAATCATGTGATTAACAACATGCTGATTTGCATTTCATCAGCATTGTCAGAGGCTTGCTATCCCTTTAACCAAACAACAGAAAGAGAATCTAGAAGCAAAGTGGGGTTTTCTGTAAATCTTAAAAGGTAAGATGAAAATTGGCTAGCACCTAATTTTGTACTGAAATAAAGAATTTAGAAAAGTTTGAATTTCTGAACTGTCTGATGTGACAACCCATGTGCAGTAACTTTGAGTGTTTCTATACTCAATTTATGGCAATTTATAGCTGTTTGCAGGACCTTTCTACTAATAAGCATACATCAGAAACATTATCAGAGGAATAATTTCTACTTACTTAATGGATTCCAGCATGTTGTTTGCTTCGGTTTTTTCACTGTCACTGTTGTTCTATTGTTACTTAGTTTTTTATTTCAGTTAATAATGTGCAACAGTCTTGTGAAACAGGAATTAATTCTTGCTAGTTGGAGAAAGGGAGGCAGAGTGTAACTGAGTTGCTCAAGATTGTGAAAGACTGAAATGAAATTTGTAGTTAAAATGAAGATTGTGAAGAGAGGGATTCCTCTACTATGTGTGGACCAGATGCCTCATTCTTGAATAAAAATGGCCTTATTAATAAGTGTTGTTTAATACTTCAAGTTTTCTTTTTTGTGTTCTCTTTTTTCTTTGTTTGTTTGGATTGCTTTGCTTTTTTTTTCCTGTCTCCAAATCACAGTAGTCTAATGGAAAAGCTGTGGCAGTGCAGATAAAACTGTAAGGGTATGCTCTGTTCTATTGGCAGCTCATGCTTGTAGAAGGGTGAGGGTATATTTATCTCAAATAAAGCAGCCTGAGAGACCTAATTTTTGTGGTCCTTATCTAGAAGTCAGGGTGTTTTACTATAATATTCTTCATCAGTGTTTCCACTTGTAGATTGGGTCAGGTGTTGGTTTTGGGTTGGTTGTTTGGGTTGGTTTTTCCTGTGTGTTGTTTTGTGGTGGTTTTTTTTTGTTTTCTGCTTCTCTGATACAATGCAAGTCCCATGTTAGATTGTAATCCAGGAGTATTCATAGATAGGATTTTATTATCACTAATTGTAAGCTGAAGTAACTTCTGCTTAGCTCTTACCACTTTATTTGGGGTTTTATCAGCTCCTGTTTGGACTTGAGCTATTTCTCTACAGATCCTGTACTGTTTCATTGATGACCTCATGCAGTTGGCAGGGAGTGGCTGTCTGGACTGGAAGTGTCTTGGAATGCACATTCAGAACTGTGTTTTTCTGAAAAGTGGGTGGAGAGAGGTACAGAAAGGACAGTGGTGGAGTACCACCATCTTTGCCTCACTTTGGATGCTTTTTTTATGACTCACTGGAAATAGTAATGAAAGGCAGACAGGAGGAAAGAAACAACTGTTTGTTCAGAGACCGGGATTTTTCTTTTTGGAGGGTGCTTTCTGAAGGAATACTGTGTGTAATGTAAGAAGAGAGCAACCCAAAATAACCAAAGCAAATAGATGTCACTAACAGTTCTTGGCTATTGCGTACTGTGGAGTGCTTCTTAATAACCCTTATTTACAAGAAATCAGGTTGGTCTTGAGGTGTGATAACTTCAGTGATGTTGTAGATTCCAAGCATTTAGGCCTATTTAGTTTCTAATGCTAAGTGATCAAGGCAATTAGCCTGAAAAATATTTCTGTGTATTTGATGATTAAGTTCCTCTTGACTGTGGGCTTGGTACTCATGTGAAAGCTCTCCAAGACAAATCACAAATCTCTTTGGCAAACATGGCAAATGCAGTAGTATCCTCATCAGCAAGAGCAGCTAAGGGAATTTTTACAGGTTGTTGGTAGTGTTTGCAAGGGAGCAAAGAGGAACCTCATATTTACTTTTAAGGAGGCAGGGAGTAGTGGAAGGAAAGATTTAAATGCCAAGGTATCAGTATCCTCTTTGGTTCAGCTGCGTGTTGCCAGGAAGAGTACATCAATCACTGGGAAAAATCTGGCCTATGTTGCTCATGAATTTTTTGCTCTTCTGTATCTTTGAACTAAAAGTGTCTGTGTGGATAATGAGAATGTTCTGGGACCTTTTAGCTGTGGGCAGTACTTGTTTTCGTAGCTCTCCATCTGAGAGACTGTGTCTCTTCCTGTACAAACCTTACTGAAAGGCATTTAAATAACCACCTACTTTTCTAGAGGAGAACACTCCTGATGTGATAAATTTATTTTACTTTGCTGTTGTTACCTCTCTGAGAGATCTTTCATCTTCTGAGGAGATTCCTTGATTTATTTAGAGTTGGTAGAATGAGTTATTTTAAAGAGAAGTTTTAGTTGGTTTTTTTCCCATGGCTGTCTAATGCCCTTGTTCAGGTGAACTGGATGAAGAGCTGAGGCTGTCTTCCAAGTTTTCTCTTCTTAACCATCTGTGAGAATGCCTGCCAAGTCTACATTTGTAACCGCACTAAAAATATTTGAGATTGCCTCTACATATGAATGATCTGCTGGAGTATGAGAATCCTCATCTTTCAATAAAATTAATAGTATGGTTAGTCCAAAAAATGCCATACCTGTGATGCTGGCAGTAATGAGCAGTGAAAAAGCTTTTAAGCCATAGTTTTGTACTTTCTTACAGATGGCTTATGCAGACACTGTTGGGGGAAAAAAAAGGTGCTGCCCTTTTGCTCTCACCACTTTTTCCTCTGCTGGGGTGCTGCAGTGGCCATGCATCTTTTCCTTGGTACGCCTGTGGGGAATTGCACTAGAAAGGCTAAATGACCATGAACAGAAGCATCTAGGTGTGAAGGCACCACATGAACAGTTGGAATGGCTTGTCTTTTAAAATGCCTGAATTAGCTGCTGGTCATCCAGATCCCAGCATGTTTGCATTTGGTTTTGCTAGACCTCCTTTGGAGGCAGAGCACAGTGAACAAATGCTGGTGAGTCACGGAGATGGTGCCAGACAGAGAGAGTCATTGCTGTTCACAACCAAAGGGTGTGAAAAGCCTTATCCTTATCTGTAACGTGTAAATTCTGCTTGTGCTTGCCAACTGAGAAAGTGCCCGGGAGGTGTGAGGAGGACTTGATGACTGGTCGCCCTCGATGTTAGGGCAACAGGTCCTGGACCTCCTGATGCTTGCTGGGCCAAGTGTAATAGCCCACTCCTGGGTGGACATCTTGAACACCCTTTTCCTGCTTGTCTGATTGCAGAACACACTTCTTGGGCACCAGGAACTTTCTGATGCTTGTGAGTATAAGGTCGAGTGAAACCTTGGGGCAGGTGTTTCAGTTTTTATGTCCAAATACAAATCAGCTTGCCCCTTTGACAAGGTCTGGCAGATTTTGTTATGGTGTTGGTACACGAGTGTAACAGCACTTCCTGACTGTCTACCACATACAGGTTCAATAGATACTGGCTTTAGACCAAGGCTGAAGCTAAGAGCTCTTTCTTTTCTGGGACAAGTGACAAAGATTTAAATTTCTTTTTCAGTTTGTTAGATTTTTCAAAACTATCTGAGTTGAAAGTGAAATTAAGAATGATGCTTCTGGTAGAGAAATAGAGCATTATAGAGCAACGAGCAGTCAAAATGTGTTTTAGTAAACACATCTTGCTCAATAGAATAATTCAAATTACAATCCTGATAGTTTTATGGTAATCATTGGTGTAATTTTAATGGTTGTAAAGATACCTGACAATGTGTCATACTGATATGAGCAAAGTCCTGAGTGTTAACAGCTGTGATTTCAGATTTACTTGCTTTGGAAAACTTTAAGCGACTGATCTTGAAAATTGTATCTCTTGATGATGATCATGTTTCCCAGGATGTTGGTTGTTACACCACTGTGAAAACCTTCCTGTGCTCCTCTTCCCCCCACCCTTCCCTGGGATGTGATTATGATCTTTGAAGAGCAGAATTCTAAATAAGTATTGTTGGTACCTTCCTTTAGACTGGACACCTGCTGTCTGGAATGTGCTGGTGTCCCTTAGTCTTCTTTTGTGAGCCTTGTTTCTGTAGGATGAGTTCTCAGGCAAAAGATGATAATGCTTGAAATTGTGTCAGTGCCAGCTGCTAGACAAGATGGGCAAAAAACATTGATGTGTTATGCAAATATGGACCCTGAGGGTGAGCAAATACATTGGGGAGTCAGGGAAAGGGAGACAGCTTTTCTTTCTTGAGGTTTTGTTGTTCTGAGTGGAATGCTTGGTATTCTGAAATTCACTGCGTGACATAATTTGTCATTTTTGCAGTAGGAAATAAATAGCAGGCTAGCATTGTTCACTCTCATTTCCAGCTTCTGACTGATGGTTATGCTGTGATCACTGAAACTCCGTTTGGCAGACAGTTCTGACCTCTGTATGTTTTCTGCCATCTGCCAGATTCTTGCCAAATTCTCCTGTTACAGCAGCCACATGAATAAGATGCTATCACAAACTATTACTTAAGGAGGTTTATGTTATTTACTGTATGTCAGAAATCCTGGGAAACAAACTACTTTCCACCTAGATAAACGTAGTAATTTTCAACAGAGGGACAGGTTGATCATGTTACAGGTCCTTCTTGTTCAAAATGTAGTTGTCATGGAATTGTGAAACTAGCTAATTAACTACCAAAAACTGAAGCATGTGAATAGTTTTGGGTCTTTATTGCTGCAGGTTTTCATACTGACTTTGGCAGATCAAGAACAAATTTTCCATTTATTTTCTTGTGGGCAAAACTATTACCATATGTTTCATATTGGTTTTTGTTTGTTTGCTTGTTTGGGTTTTTGTTTGTTGTTTTTCTGAGCCCAGACTGGACAACTTTAGAAACTTCTGCATCAGCACTGTGATATTTGAGAGAGTTAGTCTTGGTGCTCTAGGCACTTCAAAAGTGCACAAAAATGACCAAGTTTCGAGAATTTGCCCCCACAGTGTGAGCACTGTGAAAGGTGAAATCACATGTTGAAGACGTGTTTGAAGAACGTAATTTTGGGCCAACAGCCTGCCTGTTTCGTGGCTGTGAGAAGGAGATGTTTGAGGGAGTCTATGTCAGTAGAGCACAGGTTTAGGCAGGCTCATTTTTCTAATTAAAAGACGTTGGTATGGTATGCAGTGTTACAAAGACTGGAGACTAAATCACATGCACCTGGAAGGAGAGTTAAACTCTGTGCCCCTCCAGACCTCATTCAGGAGGAAACAGAGCATGCTTCTTGAAGACAGCACCCTTCAGAAATGTAGTTGGTAGGGGAATGCCAGAATCAAGGAAGGAGTGCTGTGGTACTGACATGCTTGCAAAGAGAAGACTTGCATGATTCTGTCTGATGATCAAGAACTCTGTGGCCAGTGCTCTTAAACTAGTGGCTCAGAAGTTTACCTGGAGGTTCTGCTTGCAGCTTTCCTGCTAATGAAACGGGTGAGGTATGCAGTAAGCAGAATGTGATGTGGTCCTGTGGACAGCTGAGCTTCAGCCAACAGTGTTGGTACCAGGCCCTGATACGAATTGTACCAGTTATTCTTCAGAGTGACTTATCAAGGTTACATACTTTATCTTCTTAGAGTTCTTATTTGCTAGAAGTGCTGCAACGTCGCTCCTGAGGCCTGCACGGTGGGAGTGAGCATCAGCTGCAGACTCAGATGGTGTGTTGGGCCACTGTGTCATCTCAGAGTTGAAAAATGTCACTGGCTAGGTCTGTGTAAAAAAGGAAAGGCCATTGTTTTGGAACTGTAGGACAATTGAAGGTTAGAAAATGTTATTTATATTTCCGGCCCCTGCAAATAATTCGTTTTACCTGGAAATTATTGCTACTTAATGATGACCAAGAAGTGAGCTTTCCTCATTGGTTGATAAAATCACATTTTTTTCCAACTATTGATGCCTTCTGTATTTTGTATGCCATGCTCTGTTTTCTTTTTGTGCTGGAACATACTGCACGGTAGTCCTGTCATAAAATGAGCAGCCTTACCTAGAGGCTTTGTCCATTTTTAAAATTTTCTGCTCTAGTATTTTTGTTTATTCAATTGGGTATTCTTGCAACAGTTTCTTGGGAGATGGATTGCCAGTTCTACTTCCTCGGGCTTGTCTATAGTGAGTCTGAGAGGACAAAAATGACTTGATTTCTTTTCCACACTATTTCCATTGTCTCAGGGTTAGCCAGACTCAACATTTTCACAAGTGAAAGAGCAAAAGGTATGCCATATGATCAGTGTTAAGTTTTTGCTATGTCTAAACTCCAGTTCTGGTTGAAAGATGCCTGTGATACTTTTCAAACATAGGACACGTTTGTGTAACTTGTCACAACCCTCAATAATGCCATATTGTGGGAGAATAAAAAAGTTGGTAGTTGAGATGACTGATGTTGATTTTTTCCAGTCCTTGGTAATGTAGCAGTTTATCCTTCGAAAGCTTGAAGACAACATTACTTGAGAGACTGGCTGCCCAACAATACCTGATGGTACATTTTTAGTGTCGTGTCTTGTCGGGAAGGCCTGGCTCTAAATTGCAGGTGATGGTAGTAGCTGCATGTAGGTATTCCAGAATGTTTTTCTAGGAGGGGAATTTTGTAACAGTGTGACTAACTGATTGGAAAGGTACAATTACTACTTAAATTAGAGCAAGTTTCAGTAAAATTTTAAGTCCAGTGTTATCTATGCAGTCATGTGATGAAACTTGACTGAAAAAATAATTCTGGGTTAAACAGTGTTTTCTGTACTGGTGAGAGGGAGGGAGCATAGTGGAAACAACCAAAGTAGCAGAAAAGAATTGGAAGTTTCTGCGAAAAGCTTACTGGTGGCATATTGTTCTAATGCCTAATGTCTAAAAGGAGTAGAGGTTGTTGCCCAACAGCCAGGTTCCCTGCTCACTGAGAAATGCATTCATCTTGTTCATCTGGAAATTCCACATTTACTTCTGCCTTTTAAGGATGACAGGTGTTGATTTTAATACAGGTATGTGAGCTTTTAAATATAAAAGGTACTGGATGATGTTTTCTGAAAACATAGCTTTGTCCTCTGGCTTAGGAAATGGTTAAGCAATGCCACACCAAGCGGGAGCATTACTGTATGTAAATTGGTCTAGTTTTGCAGTTACATTAACACCCACTTAGGAACCTGTTGAAACAGGTATGAGTACATTGAGACAGCTTATGTTCTAATTATGGGCCGTTTATCTTTCTTTATGGAGATAGACAGAACTCACTGCCTCTGTGTCCTTCCTAAGGTACTAATTAAATGGTTTGGTCACATGTCCCTTCTACTTCCATTTTAGGTCTTCTAGTCTGAAGGAAGTGGGTGTTTTTGGGTGGTTTTTTTTGGGGGGGGTTTTTTTTTGTTTTGTTTTTTTTTGTTTTTATTTTCCTAGTAAGGTAGTTGGGAAAGTATTGTGCAAACTGTTGCTATGATTTGGACTCCTCCTTCATCTGAGTAGCTCTGTGTCCTCTCAGGAATCTTTGGTTGTAATGCTCTATGGCATGCAAGTGATGGTATCTTTTTGATAATGGTCCAGAATTTTTAAACTTAATGTCATGCTTATTACATATTCAGTTAGTATGTGCATTTTTCTAGAACTTAATATTCAAAAGCAACGAAGTTTTTTGAGAGGAAAGCAGCAAAACCTGGGAAAACAGTAGTTTTAAGAAGAACTGAGTTTCTTTTTGTAGCTTTGTACAGATATTGGCCAGGTGTTCCCAGAAACCTTTTCTTCCTGGTGAACACTACTCCTTATTGCTTTTCTAGGTCCTGCTTTGGGTTGCAAGCCCCCCACCCTTTTCTTGGTCTCAGGCTGCAGTCCACAGTGCACTGGTGTCTCATTTGGGATTTAAAGTGCACTGGGTTGAAGCAGGATCATCTACTTGCTTGTGTTTCAGATCAGTGCCAGTAATGTGGGCTTATCATCCCTGTGTAGCCAAATTCTGGATCTTGTTTGCCTTACACTGTCAGCTCTGTTTTATAGTGTGGACTGTTGCTATTCTGGGCCCCTGCTGCCTTGAAAGCCACCTTTCTGTGATCTTAATTGATCCAAGGCTCATCTGTCCTGTGAGAGCTTTGGAGTTCAGCTGCAAGTGAGGCATGATCTAAGTAAGACATGTTAGAAAGTGGCCTGTGGTTGTGCAGGTCCCTTTTTTAGAGACCAGAACAGCCAGGCAGCATCTCTTCTTTAGGAGAAACTGTAACTGAGCTTGCGGTTTACAGCCTCCAGTGGCTTGTACAGAAGAAATATCAAGGTGAACCTCTGTTTTGAGAACAGTGATTTTTCAAAACGTTTTGCTGTAGTCTTTATTTTTGTCATGAGGTCTGTGATACCATTAAATGAGATGGAAGGCAACAAGGGAAAATGAGTTATGAGGAGAGGAATGCCTGTTCCATGTTTTTTCCCCTGTTCTTGAAATGTATAGTAGGATGGGAGAAGATACATAGGAAGATAGACTTGAGAACATCATCAAACTGAAAGAAGGTAGGTTGAAAGTAGATAGATTAGATTGTAGGGAAACATTCTTCACTGTGTGGGTGTTGAGGCACTGGAGCAGGTTGCCCAGAGAAACTGTGGCTTGCCTTATCCCTGTAAGTGTTCAAGGCCAGGCTTGGATGGAGTTCTGAGCAACTTGGTGTAGTGGAAGGTGTCCCTGCTCATGGCAGAGGGTTGGAATGAGATAGGCTTTGACCTTTCTGACCCAAACCATTCTATGATTCTGTGAACATTGTAGGGCCTCTCTGTGAGATGGTTTAAAAGAGCTTGAGTAAGTGGCACAAAGCCATGAAATAACTAGCAAATACTTAATGAGAGTAAAGAAATGCTTGTGAGATAGACCAGTACAAGGGGAAGATTTAAGTCAGTTAAAAGGACAGGATGGCCACTATGTCTAGACCAGTACAAACTAAGTCGTGGGCTGAAGGAGAAACATGAATATGAGATGGTGTCTTAATTACTTTTGAAACTCTGGCTAGTGAACTCTGTGCTTCTCCTTAATATTTTTTGTGAAGTGTTACCAATTAGCATTTTAATGATGCAGACTCTGTGGTAGTGTAATATCTGTTTTCAGCCCCTAGTGCTAAGTTGAATACTATGCTTGAGTATGACAGCAGCAGCAGCATGAGACTTGTTAGGCATGGGGTTGTGTTCCCAAATTGGAAATACACTCATGTGATCAGCTTTGTTGTTCTTGCACTTCCAGATGGATGGAGGCCTGTTTGAATGAGGAGTTGCCTGCCACAACAGAGCTGGAAGAAGGATTGAGAAATGGAGTCTACCTGGCAAAACTAGGAAACTTTTTCTCCCCTAAAGTGGTTTCTGTGAAGAAAATCTATGATAGGGAACAGACTAGGTATAAGGTGAGTGCTGTTGACCATGGATACTTCTTTAGATAGATATCTAAAATGGGAATATGTACACATGGAACTTCTGTGAGAAAATAAGCAGAAAGTTATTCGTATTAGTCTTACCTGAGAAACTCTGCCTTCACTCTAGAACAATGGTTAAGTGAGGGGTGGGTGGACTCTTAGCTTTATATCTAAGCTTGCACTTAGGTGAAATAGTTTGTCATAAACAGTCAATATAAGCATATGTAGAAGACTACTGACTTCTTTCCTGCACAAGTGCTGTTTTCACTATCTGTGTTAATGAACCTCCCTGCTGTTCTTGACCTCTGTGATATTTTGTTTCTTACTGCCCTCCCTCCTGTTTCTGCCGATTTTTATTTCAGGCAACTGGTCTCCACTTCCGACACACGGATAATGTAATCCAGTGGCTGAATGCCATGTCTGAGATTGGTCTCCCCAAGGTAACTTCTGTCTTGTACTCTCAGAAAAGCTTTGCATTCTGTGGAAGCATTTGCTGTTATAAAAAAGTGAGCACACTTAGTCTACTTAATTCTTAGATTTCTAGATTTGTGTCCCTATAGAAACTCTCTCTTAAAACTTGCTGAAAGATTTCATTCTGCTCCATGTGTGAGAATGACTAGGAGAAAAATAATTTATCCTTTTGTACCCTAATGTATCTTACCCATATCCCTAATATTACTTATCTTGCATAATATCTGCATTACATCCTTCTTGCCATGCATTCTTTTGAGCAGTATCCGGGCTACAGTTTGATTGTGGAAGTTGTTTTAGAAATCAATCCTAAAAGTAGCAACACAACAGAAAATATTATGTTGTCAATTTCTTCAGGTCTTCCTATGAAATTTTCACATAGAGGTGAAATGTTCCTGGTGTAGCCTAATCAAATATAAATTACTGAGTTGACTAGAGAAATGGCCAGATAAATTTCTCTGGGCTAATAAACACAGTTGCCTGATAATACATGGAACTGTGGTAGCATTGGGCTGATAGTCAAGTTTTTTTGTAGCCATGTTATGCATAGTCTCACCAAAGCTGGCGTTGTGCAGTTTAATCTGATGGATGTTTTCTTTGCATATGGGCTTGCAAAATTGATCACTTCAGTTTTGGAAAATACTTTTGAGTAACTTGTTGTGGTTTACTAGTTGAACTTTCCTGGGATCTATGATGATCTTACAGAAACACATTTGGGGTTAGGAAATACTGAAATATGCTGTTAGGGTGGTTAGGTGAAAAGAAATGAGGAGGGATTTAGACAGAGACACGTTAAATGCCAGGTTTAAGGTAAGATTTTCAGATGTAAGTAGGCTTTGGGTAGAAGTAAATGTGTGAGAAGATGTTAAAGAAACTGGGCTGGGGTTCAGTATATTCACAAGAGATACTGGTGCTTTAAGTGTTCTCCTGTGCAGAACAGCCAGGGAACTGATGCTGTGGAATTGAGGGTCGTTCAGTTGCTCTTGCCTGTACAGAAAGAGCAATCCTATTTTGTGCTCATAGGCAACAGCAAGGAACCTTCAAATAACTGGAAAATAACATCCTTTGTCAGTACTTCTGAAATAAATGAAACTTCAATATCAGCCCCTTTTGTTAAACTTTGAAGAGCTTTGTGTTTGAGACTGTCTGAAAGCTTTTGGGTCCAGCTAACTGAAAATATAGTATACAGAGCACCTCAGTGCTGGTTTGGGTTTCCCTTTGAAGCTGTCTGTTCTCTTGTTTCTCAACCACATTTAATCCAAACAAAATTCTCTTTTCTCTATTCTCCTGTAATTCCTTTTGTCATCCTTTGGCTTTCACCAAAGTCCTTGCTAATACCTCATGACCCAGTATCTTGGTGCACACATGAAAGAAAGCTTCTACCTGTTCACATATGTAGAACTTGGCAGGAAAAGGGGAGCTCTGGTTTGGATATTAGAAACAAAAGGGAGGATTGACACTTCAAGTAGCAGAAACACTGGTCCAGGCAGAGAAGCTTGAAGAGTTTTGTTCCGTGAGCTGTTTCTTTAGTGTAATGTGGAAGAATTGGGCTAATGTGATTTTTCTATATAGGGTGAGTGTTAATTCAGACTGCTAACTTTGTTTTATCTTTAGATATTCTACCCAGAAACAACAGATATCTATGATCGCAAGAACATGCCACGCTGTATCTATTGTATTCACGCACTCAGGTAAGGAACACAGGACAGAAACCTGATTGCTTCTGAAATCTTTCTGCAAAGCTGAAAGGCAGCAGGAGAGAGAGCTGAACTGAAGGCTAGATGAGGGCAAATTTTCTAGCACAGCAATCTCATCAGGTTGGAGCAAAGATCCATGAAGCCAGTGTTTTGCCTTGGGCAGTGGCTGAATCAGATCCTGAAGGAAAAAGAACCAGTCAAGTAAATTGTGATTACTACCTTTTCATTGAAATTCACACCCTCTCTGCCATCCGAGGCAGAGCTAGACATTCTTTAACCAAGAAGGTAGTGAGGCACTGGCACAGATTGCCCAGAGAAGCGTTGGCTGTCCCATCGCTGGAAGTGTTCAAGGCCAGTTTGGACAGGGCTTGGAGCAGCTTGGGATAGTGGAAGATGTCTCTGCCTGTGGCAGTGGGCTGAGCTGGAACTAGATGATCTTTAAGGTCCCTTCCACCCCCAGCCTTTCTGTGATCTCTGTTGAGCTAGCATGACAGGCAAAAAGTAGAGGAGTTGCTTTTCTTCTCCCAGTCCCATCTGTACTCAGCTGTGTGGGTTCATCCCTCCTTTGTAGCAGTTCCTTTTCTCGTCAGGCCGCACGTAAATACATTAACCCCCTTTGAGTAATCCAAATCAGCCTAGTGAATACTTCACTGTTGGTGATGCCACACCTCAGTCCTGTGTCTAGTTCTGGGGTCTCCAGCATAAGAGAGACACAAACATGCTGGAGAGAGCTGAAGGAAGGGTCACTAAGATGATTAATGGACTAGAGGATCTCCCCTGTCAGGACAGGCTGAGGCAGTTGGGACTATTCAGCCTAGATAACATATAGTGCTGTGGGAATGTCAGCAGTGTGTGCAGCTCTCTGAAGGGAGGATGCAAAGGAGATGTGAAGCCAGGCTCTTTTCAGTGATGTCCCATGACGTGACAAGAGGCAAATGGCATCATCTGAACCACAGGAGGGTCCCTCTTAAATCAGGAAATTCTTCATTTACTGTGAGAGTGACCAAGGAGTGGCACAAGTTGCTCTGAAATGTGGGGTCTCCACTGTAGGTGATCCTCCAAAGCCATCTGGACATGATCCTGCGGAACTTGATCCTATGTGACCTGGTTTGAAAAGGGAGCTTGAACAACACAAACTTGAGAGTGCCCTTCTAGCCTCAACCATTCTGTAATTCTGTGAAGACTTCATAGTGGTGGGCCAGTTACTTTCAGCTGAGGGGGGAGGAGAGGAGTCAGCTCACTCTCTTGGCGATTATCGGCTGTTATATTGGCTTCCCTGTCCTTGGATCTCTATCTCCTAAAATTGTATCCTTGTCAGAACCACAACAAAAAATGAGTAGTTCTAATTATTTGCTTGTTTTCTTTTCTAGCCTGTACCTTTTTAAACTGGGTCTTGCCCCCCAGATTCAGGATTTATATGGCAAGGTAGACTTCACAGGTAAAAAAAACCCAACACTCATGTATGCTGCCTCTATCTCATACTCTGCCAGATCAGTTGTTAAACACTTGTTTAGGTCAGTTAAAGGATTGTTACTGTTGATATCCTAAATGCAAATAAAATTATAAATTAATGGCTGTGAGGAGTTCACTAATCATTTACTTTCACAAATAATGACTTAACTCTTGTCACTGGTGTAAGATGCGTAAGCCTTGCATCCATCTCCTTGGGAGAGTTTCCAGTTTGGAACTTGGTACATGGTTCTGACCTCCTGTGACAGTTTAGAAGTGCCATCAGCTGAAGAGGTGTTTGCCAGCTGATCTGCAGGCAATGCTAGCACAAGGTCGTGTGTCCACACGCCTCCTCAAAGTTTCACTTCCTTAATTTTGCTGAAGTGTCAAATTCCGTGTTTTGCTTTAGTGAGGTTCTTTCCTAAGGGCATGCATCTGATTTAAAAGGTATATAAACTTTATTTCCCTGCAAATTGGTTGTTGATTATACCTATAAAATGTTTAACTATTAGCTCTCTTTTAGAGTTGTATGGTATTTAGCAACCGCATCTCTTGACGCACTCCATTTGCTTCTCTCTGTGTAGTCTGTTTGTGGGGAAAAAGAAAATCTTAAACTACTGCTTGTGTGTTTTCCTGACCTGTTGACAACCACAGTTGAGGTACCTCAGAATGGAGTCTGTTTCCAGCTCCTCATGAGAGTTCTCGCATTGTTTTCTAGTAAGAAAAACTACAGAACACTCCCATACGAGTTTCTGGGAGACGTGTAGGTTTTAGGAAAGTCTGCAAAATGTCTTAGCATTTTCATTTCTTTTGTTTCACTTACTTATATTCAAAGTATTACGTAAATGGTAATTGTCATCTATTGTAGCTGTCCTAATTTTTTTTTTTTTAGCAGCAGTTAGTATAGCAGTGCTAATGCATTTAAACCCATGTAACACTGTTTTAATGTATGTTTCAGAGGAGGAAATCAGTAATATGAGGCTTGAACTGGAGAAGTATGGTATTCAGATGCCTGCCTTCAGCAAGATTGGAGGAATTCTTGCAAATGAACTTTCTGTGGATGAAGCTGCATGTAAGGAAAAATGTCATTTTGTTTGATTATTCAAATCAGCAGATCAATTAAGTGTTGGTCTTAATGCTGCCTGTGTTAGGCCTAGTACAGTCTTTCTGATAGGCCTTTTGGAAGACTGGGAAGATGTTTTTATTCTTTTCCCTTCTGTATTTTTCTTTTTTCTGGAGCATGATGACTCAACTACTTCAAGTATTGTAACTGGAAAGTAGGCCGCTATTTTTTTCAACAACACAAAGCCGTGATGGAATGAGAGACACTTTGTAACTCTTTTGCTTTCCAGATAATTTCCAGATAATTTTTCTGCTCTTCTCAAATAAGGGATTCTTGGTTTCTTGATATTTAACAGTGCTGTTTTGTTTGGGACTAACTGGCAGACTGTGGCTTGTTTTCCAGTGCATGCTGCTGTCATTGCCATTAACGAAGCAATCGACCGTCAGGTTCCAGCTGACACTCTTGCAGCAATGAAGAACCCTAATGCCATGCTCATAAATCTCGATGATCGACTGGAATCCACTTACCAAGCCACACTCTACAGAGCAAAGCGAGACAAGATGGAGAATGCTAAAAATAGGGTAGCTCAGTTCTTCTTTCAAACTATTTGCATGCATTGCTATTTTGTATTGCAGTGTAAACTGCGGGGAATTCACCGAACGTGTTACGGTGCTGTGTGTATAGTCGTAGGTGGGTTTACTCCTCGTGGCATTCCATTACGTTCCCCAGTAACCCATCTCTGTAGAAAACAGGCAAGAGTTAGCTGTGTTGGTCTGTTTAGCTGTCTGAAATATGGGCCACGTAGATACAGAATTCCTGTCAGCGTTTTTATGTCGGGAATGCATCCTTCTATTTTCATACACTATAGATACATTTTTCCAATAGTGATATGATGAGTAAAACTGACTGTTGGTGGAAGTGGTCCATGGTGCTTTAGAACACTGTATAGCACGTGCCTAGCTCTGTGTACTGCTTTCTATGTTCTGGAGCTCTACTGTGTGTTCAAAAGAGCCATTACACTGAAATAAGATGTTTCTAAGCTGTCTGTATCAGAGTTTGGCTATAGTTACTTTAAAAGTATTTATGTCTAGGGCTTCTTTTTGCACGTGTAGAGGTAGTGTATCTATGGCCTGTTGCAGCTCTATGGGGGTAAATAGTTACCCTTTCTGACCTTTTCAGTTAGGAGGTCTGTAAGGGAGAAGGAAGCTGTAGAAACCCTGATGAGTTTTTATTTTGTCTTCAGATTGCCTCAGAAAGTTCAGATAGAGAGAGAGATGTCTATGAAGAACTCCTGACTCAAGCTGAGATTCAGGGGAACATCAACAAAGTGAACAGTAAGTATCATATTATAGTAATAGTCTTAATTAAAAAAGTATTTCAAAGTGAAACCTGTGTTCCTCTTTTTCTGTAATGCTGACAAAATTTAAACAGATCCCCTGTTTTTGTGGGGTTTTTTAGTGGTGGGGCGGTTTGGTTTTTTCCAGTAGTGTGGTTTTGTTGTTGTTACTTGGTTTTGGGTTTTTTTTAGTCATTATTACTACATAGTTGTAAGCTTAATTCTATCCAACTTCTGTTACCCTTCCTTTTGGAAATGGATTGTCTGTGTTGCTGGGCCCTTCAATTCTTCATCTTGAATAGTGCATGCCATTTCCAGCCATTAGCCTGTTTTTCAAGTACTGCTTCGTAATTGACTCTGGAAGTCTTCCTTTTGGATTACATACCTAACATGCTATCTGTCACGTCTAAGAGTATTTCTTTCTGAGTGGTAGGTTATGTAGACCACGGGACTTCATCAAAACTCTTGTTTTTTTCTCGCTAGCACATGCAGCCATATCAAGGATTGACCTGGCTTTGGAACAAGGAGATGCATTAGCACTGTATGAAGCTTTGGCAACACCAGCCCTGGGACTCCGAGGATTGCTGCGAGAAAATTGTGACTGGTATTTCAAGCAGTTTTTGAGTGATAGGCAACAGAAACAGGAGGTATGAAAAAATGTAGATCACCCTGATTTGTGAGGTTTTTCCCCTGTTCCTGCCTTTCACCATACAACTGTGTACTAATCACTTGATATATACCTGCATTACAGTTTAGTGTTGGCTAGAAGAAGTTAGTGTTAAGAGATGGAAGCATTCAGTAAGCCTGTGTATTATTTAGGTTTTATCTCTGCATGTGAAAGGTCAGTTTAATGTTTGTATCTATGTGTACATATAATTGACCAAACCTTAAACTACTAACTTGTATGTGGCTAGAACTATTAAAATTAAGGTGTGTCCTCCCTCATTTTACTGTTGTCAGTGCCCAAATAATTTGGATATATGTGTTTTATTAACACCTATCAGGTAAGCATGAACTACTTTCTCTGTGGAGAATACCATCCTACACAACTTGCAGGCATGGTGCTTAGGGACATGGTTTAGTGGTGGACTTGGCTGTATGAGGTGTATGGTTGGACTCAGTGGTCCTAAGGCTCTGACTTCAATGATTCTGTGATTCTACCCAGGTTACTCAAGCCCTCCTGCCTCCCTAGTTATACTCAGTCTCATTTTCTATTTGTATTTGTGTAGTATCATATAGTCCAAGAAGCGTGTATATGTAAGGCAAAGCTGTGTATTGTCCATTTTGATGTTCTGCTAACTCTTTAGTTGCTCAGAGGTAAAATGCAACATTACATAATGGATTGTTTCATGGCAAACTGCACAACTGCTAATCTCACTCCAGCACGCAGCTCATGTACAGGGAGTCTTTTCCCACAAAACTGTGCCTTTTGTCTTAAATACTTTATCAACTTGGAAGCGGTCTTGCCTTTAATTGCTATGTTCATGGGACTACACTTCTGATATAAACAAGATCAGGTTGTACACTTAGGGTCTTTCAGCACCTGAACTGAGAATCTGGTGAATAATTTCTGATTTCCTTATGTATATGGCATTCTTTATTTGCAGAAGCTATATGGTATTAGAGTGTTTTAAGTTAAAGTGCAGTATTTTTATTGAGGTAACTGAAATAAATAACATGATATTGTTTCACCTTCAGAGTTCCTGTTTTTTCTTTAGGCTGGCCTTGCAGGTCCTCTGCAGAAGGAAGAGTTGCAGTTGGGAGTGGATACTGCTAACAGGGCAGCACAACAGTACCAGCAAAGTAAGGATCAGCAGAAGTTATTGCAGCATAGTGACCATGGATGTGATCCAAAAAATGGGGCAGCACAGTATTTGGGTCTATTATGAATGGTCATTATGAATGTTCTTCAAGTACTCTACAGCTGGTAAAAGCATTAAAGAGAGGTGGTTGCCCTAATTATTTGTAGTGTCTTTTATCCAGCTCTTACAATGTGGCTGGAGATAACAGCATATAATTTGAATTAAGAGACATAGAATTTTTGCATCCACCTTAAATAACCTCTTTTTATTGAATACTTTTATGAATTTTTGTGCTGTGGATCTGTGAAGAAAATCTGGATTGCTCCAAGAGATGTAAAAGATGGGTTTATCTGCTGATCATTCACACTGAGCCACAGAACCTTTACTGTTTCTGAATATCAGGTAGCAAATAAAATGCAGATCATTTGCTGATTGTTTTTTGATAGATGCTTCTGAGACCACACAGAGCTCTGACTGTGCAGGAGCTGTTCACTTTATGATAGGTAGAAAGGAGACTACCAGAGATTTGAGGAGAGAGAATTTAGAATACAAGAGGAAAATAGCAAATGCTGAATTAAATAGGCAGCTACCTTCGAAGTACCTCACTTGTTAGGTGTGGAAGTCCACATTTGTTTACCTACTTGTGGTGTTTTAAGTTAGCCAGTGTGTACCCGCTATGGAGTGCCTGTGGTACTGCCTTGAGCAGGGTAGAGGTAGAAAGGAAGAGAAAATCAGTATGATTCACCCATCCAAAAATTTGCGATGAGGCTTCTTACTATCAGAATACTGAAATGGTAAAACAGTCCTTTGATAACCACACAAAAAGGTGAACTAGTATTAAATATGAGCTTTGTGTGTTTTAATTGTCTTCAGTAATGGAAGACTAACTAACTGGGGATGTATGGATCCGAGAGTTTGGCTCTTTCCCTGCAGTAGGGTATTATTCTTTTTCTAGTTAAGTATCTGAGTAAAATAAAAGTGCTGTTATTGTAGGAGTCTCAACTGTCTGCCTTCCTTATTCTTTATGCTCTTTGAATTTCTAGGACTGGCAGCAGTAGCCAAAATTAATTCAGCAATTCGAATGGGTGATGCTGAGAAGACTGTGGCAGAAATGATGAATCCAGAAGCCCAGTTACCAGAGGTTTATGCATTTGCTGCAGACCTTTACCAAAGGGAGCTGGCCACCTTACAGCAACAGAGCCCTGAAGTAAGTATCACCTCTGTTATTTCTGGAACTTGGCATGGGTCACTGGGTCTACCTTGTCTGTTTTCTTAAATGCATTCTTTGGAACAAACCTGTACCTGTCTTGAGTCTTCACAGAACTGCTTTGGTGTTCAGTCTGTTCTGATGTGGTTCAATCCTTAAATTTTGATCTAATTGGCCCTGTAAGACTGTACTTCAATCTCTTACTTGGTGCTCTAGCTTTGTTTATGATACTCACCTTTGTACCTTGTTGCCGTAGAGGTTGTCCCCTTGCCTGGTTACATGTCTGTTCTGACAGCTCCATCGTTTTCTATGTGCAGCAATAGTTTGTATGGAGCGAATAGAATTAATTTGTTGTCCTCGGTGTATGCAGGGTCTCCTCACCCATACAGAACTATGTGTTGCTGTAGAGATGCTGTCTTCTGTGGCCCTGATTAACAGGGCTTTGGATTCAGGAGATATGAATACAGTGTGGAAACAACTGAGCAGCCCTGTCACAGGCCTTACGAACATTGAGGATGAGAACTCGCAGAGGTGAATAATTCAAGGAATCATACCTGTCCCTGATGTTGCTTATATTCTGTGACTTCATTAATTTTCTTTTCCTTCTCTTTAATTTTACATTATTTCTACATTATTTGTTACAGTATTGATTTTATCTCTGCTGCCTCTTGCATCTTGTTTTTGCAATTACTGTTTCTTACTGGTCTGATTCCCGTGCTGTCTCTCAATGCTTTCTCATGGATTTCACATTAAAGCCATGCTGTAATACCACTGGGTTGTCACTAGTACTTAGGCCAGCTCACCCACCATTTTCTTTCCCTGGACCCTCATTCAGTGTTTCAGTGCTTTTTGGCAGTTTTGTCTGTTTGAACCTACTTCACATCTGCGCTGACCGTCCTCCACACAGCATTTCTCTTTCTCCGCATTTTCAGTTTCAACCCTCGTGTTACCTCTCCCACTTTCTGTACAGTTCTCAAAGCTGGGTTGTGTGCTCCCTGACCAGCTTGTTGCAATGTGATACTTACTGAGTTTGAGTTTTGTTTTCTGACAGATACATTGATGATTTGGTGAAGCTGAAAGCTCAGACAAGTGCAGAAGGAAATGAATTTATCTCATGGAATGATATCCAGTCATGCATTGATCATGTGAATAAAGTTGTGCATGAAGAACATGAAAGTGAGTTTTTCTTTTCAGTTCATGCTAGACTGATCATAGCTTATAAGGAGTGCTAAAATTAGGTGTGTGTCAATACAAAAAGTTATTGATTGACTTGTAGTTGTGTCATACATTAGATACCTGGGAAGATCTTAGTTGTGAGCAAGGCTTGGTGATCTGCACTATGAAAGTCTTGATTGCAGGACTGTTTGTTGACAGAGACATCAGGCAGTCAAGTGTGTTTGTGATATTGATGTCAGTATTTCAAAACTGTTCATTAATCCTTTCAGTGTAAATTTCAACGCTTTTTGGATTGAAAATGTGTTGTCTGGTGTCAGTGTCTAGGATTAGTCTAGAATCTTCTCATTTTGCTTCAATCCCCCAAGTTTAATGAAAGCTAGTATTACCAAAACCTCTCAGTTAGTTGTAGCCTTGTCTTGGAGTGTTCCATCCTCCTTCCTAATTTGCTCTGTTCAGTAGAAGATATTTTTCTTGAAGTCTTATCCTTTCTTTCACTGCAGCTTTTTCCCTGTTCAGGTTTTCCTCTTCTTCCTTTCATTCCTTTTTTTTGAATCTGCATCGGTCTTTCTACCTGCCCAATATTTCATTCCGCGGTTTAGTTCCCAGTATTTAGTTCCCTAGTGGGAAGATGTGCAGACACCCTGTGAAGTGACAAGTGTCTAACACGGATCACTGATAAGACTCCAGCTCTGTGGGTGCAGGAACACTGATATTTGAGCTCTCACCAGGACCATGTTTCTGAAGTTAATCCTTCAGCTGTTCTGTGTGTTGTGCCCTGCAATGGAACTGCTCAGTGTTTCCCTACAGGGCTTATTGACGTGGAAACCTTGTTTCTTTGCAGTTACCTAAAAGGTGTGACTGGGGAATCGCCACTAATGCATTGCACTCACTCACAGGCATTTGGTCAGTAGTCCTATATTGAGGAGAACAGGAAGAGGTATGGTATGTGCACACATAGACAGTGCCAGGTTCAACAGGGCTTGGAGCAGCCTGGTCTGTAGTCTTCTTGGTCTAGTGGGAGGTGTCCCTTGCCCGTGGCAGGGTGGCTTGGAAATAGGTGATCTTTAATGTCCCTTCCAACCCAAACCACTCTATGCAGCAAGTGTGAGTACTGAAAATTAAATACTCATGAAGGAAAAAAATTATTGATGCAAGCTGAAAATTGTGAATGAGTTTTAACCTAATTTCTCTGCTTCTATCCCTGCATATTTTTCCTTTCTATTTCTCAGTAGTATTTATGTTTGCAATGGTAAAAGACTAGGCCTGAGTTATGAAGTTATGAAAACTTCATCAAAACAGAAAATTGGAATAATTCTTCTTGTGCTAAGACAGTATTAGTTGGCTTAAAATCCGGAGTGGAGATAGAGGAGTCCTTGAAAATGGTACAATTGAACAAACTTATTCTTCAGTAGACCCTTGTGACATTTTGTTTCATATGGGTTTTTTTTCTTTCTCATTTTCATTAAGGGTTCTTAATTTTTGTTTATGACCAATACTGAAAACCTCCTGGGTTTGACACTCAGTCTCAAGCCACCTTAGTAATATTTATAATTTTGTAATATTTAATATCTCAGCAAGGCTCAAAGCCTTGCATCATAAAGTGGGAGAGATTTGTCACAAGTGTGGAGGTGATGCTAAAGTTCATGTGGTCCACTGAGACAAGCAGGTGTCTTCTGCCACTCCTTGTTGTGTAGTTGGTGTTTTGTGTTTCACCTTGAAAAGCTTACACTGTAGGGAGGGTTAACTTTAAATTAAAACCCCGCTATCTTGGTTAACTTGTTTCCTGCACCTGCAAATAGACACTGTGTTTCCTGTTTGGGTCACATGAGTAGATTTGTTGCAACCATACAAACAGGGCACCACATCAGTGCAGTTTCAGAGTATCTTTTCTATGTAAGAGGTCACAGTGGAATTCTGAAAGTTTGTGTAGTCCCAACATCCTGTTTCTTTTAATGCTCCTTATGTAAGAAAAGGTGCAGAAAATCCTGTCATGAGATAAATTGTTCTCCTGGGGAATTTCCTAATTCTTTGGTCTGTTTCATATATGCCCTTATGCAGAGATATGTTATATCTTTTCTCTGTGAATAAGTTAAATTAGTCAGAGAAGGTCCTCAAGCTATACAGCCATATATATATTTTTTTCTGTGCCCTTTCCTAAGTTTTCATATCTGTGTTTTGATAGAAATCATGCCTCATTTTAGTGATGCGGTTCTTGCAATGTCCTCAACATATGTTTTTCCCTGATCTCTACTTCATCCAAATATAATCTCTTCCCCAAGATGTTCTGGTTTTTTTGTATGAACTTCTGTTTTTGTGAGACTTGCATGGAAGAGTCACAATCTTTGAATACAATAACCAAAGCTGGAGATCCCCACACTGAGCTCCTTTCTTTTATCTAAAAGGCTTTTTTGTTCTGCACTGATCAAACCATGATTGGATCCTTGTTTAAGCAGGGAATTGAATGAGATGAACTCTGGGATTCATCGCAACCTGAGTTATTTTGTGATTTTCAGGAGATGGTTGCTATAGATGGGACATGAATGATGTAGACTCTGCATTTAGCTAACTGTAAGGTTTTTATTTTGCTGAATGGTAAATTTTACTGTACTTGAATAGCATCCTCTTCTGATAGTACAGCTCATACTGCGTATATCCTTAATAAAAGAGTTTTCTAAAATATGAAGTTACTGTATTTTAAATGGTATTCCATGCAAGTCTTTAGTTTCATGTGAAGATTTCTTTCTGGAGAACCAGAACCTTGGAATATTGTGAACTCTGGCCATTTGGGCTTTGATAATGCTCTTCTAGAAGCTCTGAGCTGGGTGTCTGAGGATTCAGTTTTGTCCCTGCATGTGGTCTCCCTGAGTGATTTTTTTTGTTTTTAAACTTTATTTTTTTAATTGCAATGCTCAGGAATTATGACTACTTTAGGGTGGAGAAATAGTCTTGGTTTCTTTACTAGTAAATAATATTTTGTGTTTAACGTGGTTCTTGGCTGTTACTTGATTTAGGAAGGACTAACTGCACTTTTCTTAGGAAGCAATGGTTGTGATTATTGTTGACCAAAAATGGAACTTTGTCTTTCTACCCCTTTCCATTCCTCCCTAGGGATTTTGGCAATTGGTCTTATTAATGAAGCTCTGGATGAAGGGGACACCAAGAAGACTCTTCAAGCCTTACAGACTCCTGCAGCAAAATTGGAGGGTGTAACCCCGAAGGTAGCACAGCATTACCAAGACACATTACTTCGAGCCAAGAGAGAGAAAGCACAGGTGAGTGCAGTTAAATGCACCTCTTGAAAGACCTTCACCTTAGTGTTATTGGATTCTTACTGGTCTTGAAACAGGAATCAAAATTGGCAGTGGAGAGGTGGGCATTCTGCATATCTTCAACTGATCTTAACCAGTCAGTTTGGATCTTTCTGTACTAGAGAAAGAGATTTCAGCTAACAGTGTGAATCTTCGTGAACTTCGGAGATGGGTATAAGGATATTAAGTGCATGTGGTGGCTTGCTATATCTAATCTCAGGTCCCAAGTGAGATATGTATCTTTTTTGTGAAAAAATAATATGCATCATCTGTTTTTGCAAGGAAACCATGTTCATTCCAGGAGTACTGAACTTCTGAATGCAAGTTTTCTGCAAGCTTAAGTATTTTTTTCTAATGTTCTTCGTTCAGCATAGTTACAGGCGTAGTTATATACAGCAAAAAGAAAGTTTCTGAAAGTGGAAAAATCTGTAAAGTGATAAATTAGAAAAAAGATGTGAAGCAACATACATGCTACCAGCAAAATGTATGCTGTTGTTCACCTGGTGACACTTCCATAGCTTATGACTTTTTTGAGCAGAAGTTGTCATTAGCCAAGGACTTGTACCTACTTAAGCATAGTTGCAGCTTTCACTAACTGAAAGGTGTGAAGAGAGGAAGAGCAAGTTTCATCTTACAGGTACAAGAAAGGATGATGAGTGCACGTTTGTACGCAATTGATTTTTGGGTAGTATGGATAGGACACTTTTTCCTCATCTGTTATCTGCTAGAGAAGTAGCAGATGTCTGCTTTCAGTGGCTTGAGACTGTTTTGTTTTCTTTTTTCTGCTGTGGAGCTCATTGCTCTAATAGCAATGCACAATTTTGTATAGTGGCTAAGGTCTAGATTGTGTTAAACACTTTGTTTTTGACTAAAGTTAAACCAGCATGATGACAATAGCTGAAAACTCTATGGATTTCTGATGAAAATCATTAAGCAGCTTTCCCAAGGGCCTTGACAGGGTTAATGTTCCTCAGGATCCATTTTGTGCTGAAGCATTTCCTCCCGCTGAGTCAGAATGAAACAATGAAATCTTTTTATCCTGTGCTTAAACTTGTGCCAGACTGTGCTGGTAACTTCTCAGTTGGTATGAAATTACCTTATTTAGGCATAAGTAAAGGGCTTCTCCCAGCAGCATGGGAGTAATTCCAGAAATAGAAAGATCATACTATAAAGTAACGACATGGGGAAAATAAGCATGATCTGAAGTCGACTGTTATGAAGTAGTGATTTCTGTACCTTGGGGCTGAGAGGGATTGTAGTTCACCTGAAGACGTTCAGTTGCTTACTCGAATGGGGAGTGCTGTATCATGCATGTTTCTGATGTGATAGAGAAAAAACCAGTAGACTCTGTAGTGTGTTGCACTGTGTGTACCTTGTGGAAAGCCTTGCAGCAGTAGAACTGTAGGAAAGCACGAGATGATTTTGGTAGTCTTCGGGTTGACTCCTGTGGGTAGATCGCACAGTACAGTTACAGGGATTATTCTCCCCCACACCCTGGACAGGAATTTTGCTGTTGCTGGTACTTTTGTGGGACTGTTTGGCTTTCAGATGAAATCTGCCTGTGAAGGTCGTGTTAAGCTCTTGAATGAAGTATCATTTAGGCAGTTAGTTTCAGATCTGCTGAAACAGTGGGAAAAATACAGAAATCATGTAAGGAGATGTTCATTTTAAGTCTGGCCTTGAAGCTCTTGAACATTGTAAATAGTGGTTCTTTTGTGCAGTGTGATGATTATTCCATTCCAGAACGAAATGTTTCCTGTGTTCTGTTTGTATGAGGAAAGTTGTCAGAGGAATGGCAGTTGCATCATAGCATTTCTTTCGGTAGTTACCTACAGGAAGCACCAGTGGGTGGGGAGAAGCTTATGCTTGGCAGCTGCTGGGTCATTGTTCTTTATGTATATTTTGGGACTTCCAAAACACTTGTTTCTTTCCTCCTCTCAAATTTCTGCATGTAATATTAGCTCATTTGGGGGGATTTCCCAGCCAAAATACAGGAGTGATCCCTGCTCCTTGACAATCAATCTGTTAAAATAAAAGACTTAAAACATGGCTTTGACTGCTGAGTGTGTACACTCATCCACAATATGTTCAATGCTTTTTGCTCTGCTAGTTTGTACAGCTTTGTGGATTTTTGTGGGCATGGAAATGAGCAGCCTGGTGTGGCATTAGTTACCCAAAGGTTGATTAGTTTCAGCACAGATGTGCATCAGCAGTTCTGTGTAGTCATCTTCTGTTGAAGGACTAACTTCCTGGGAAGTCATGTCCTCTTAGCTAGTATGGCTTTAGGACTAACTGGTACCGAGTCCCTGGCCTTGTGTTCTCTCCGCTTATTAGAGTGATTGTTATTGATAGAATTTCTTCTTTGTTCTGTTTCCTGAAAAGATTTTCTGACTGGGAGAAAGTATTGAGTTTGGTAATGCCATAGTAGTTTCTGCCAGTCACAAATACACGTGATGTCCTTGTGCTGGAGTCAGCTAGGAAGACTGAAATACTTCTTACTCCCTCTGATATGGAAAAGTGCTATATTCACTATTTCTGATTGTAGGTTATTTTACTTTGCAGACAGTGATACTTTTCTCCTGATATTATATATTTTTCTTGTCGTATTCCCTTCAGGACACACAGGATGAAACAGCTGTACTATGGCTAGATGAAATTCAGGATGGGATTCATAAGGCTAACAAGGACACAGAGGAGTCCCAGAGATGTAAGTATTATTGCACAGTATTGCAGTTAATCCCCATTACCAGCCAAATACCAGCTATTTAAGGAAAAGTTGGGAGTTAAAAATGTCATGTAAATGCGGCAAAGGAAACCAAATGACCCTACAGGCTTCTGGTGCAGGTGTGGCTTTTTGAGGAGTGAGTGTCACATTCTTCAAATACTACATTTCTTCTGTTGTGGGGGGGTATGTATTTTTTTCCAGTTTTGCATGTGACCATTAGCCCATGTTGCCTCATTGAACAAATCTCTGTCAAATTGTTTGTCATTTGCAACTAGTTGTGTGTGACTGTGGGTAGGTAGTTAGAAGTGAGAATGTTCACACGCACAATTGAAATGGTGTTTTCTGGTGAGCATAGCCTTTTATTTGTGTGACGTACTGCTGTCTTGTCTTGGTTCCCTTAGGTATTACCAGACAAACGCTCTCATGTTTTTCAAATACAGAGGGTACTACACATCAGTGATACTCACCTTTGCTCCTTAACGCAGCTTGCAGGTGGACTGGTCCACCCATTGTTGCACCCCAGTCTTTATAACAATGTCTGCAGAAACAATTAAGTAATTACTACTCTAGTTGTTGAAAAGGCCTCTTTTTAGTTGTGACTGGCTCTGCCAAAAGAAACTATGTTAACTGAAACAGATGTCAGAGGAGAGCTGTAACTTTGTGTGTTGAAAAGTTCTAGTGGTAAATCAGCACCATACTGGGATTTCAGGCACACAAATTACTTGCTGTCAGGTGCAGTTCTGCACATGGTTGGACACTCTGTACTGAAGAGGCCTCTGTACTGCAAGTTGTGTGGTTGGGTTTTTATTTATATTTCATGTTTATGTACACTTAAAATTTGTGTATCTTACATACACCCCAGCTATAAGGGTACGTTCACGTTGCCTTGCTCTGTTCTGCCATTCTGTGCTTGCTGTGAGTTACTGAGCCCCTGAGCTAACCTGCTTCCTCGTGTTATCCAAGTCTCCTTAGGAATTCTGGCCATTAATGAAGCAGTGGATCGTGGTGATGTTAGCCAGACCCTGAGTGCCTTGCGTTCCCCTGATGTTGGGCTGTACGGAGTCACTCCAGAATGTGCTGAGACGTACCAGCAAGAACTGTCAGAAGTCAAGAAAAGGGCAGCAGGTACACCTTAAGTAGCTAACTGTTAGTGAAATAAATTTAAGATTATTGTACATGGTATTGAAACCAGACGTAAAAAAGCCCCTGGGAAGAAATCTTGTGTTGTAGGTGGCAGTTGTGGATGCTTTGTGAAATAAGGGGTTTTTTTTTCAAAACAAAGTGGGTGAATAGTGTAATGTTCTCCACTTGTAGAATGTATTGTGTTTAGGTAGCTCTCTAATATTGAGGTCATTATGGAGTCAGAAACATTCCTTTCCTTGCTTGGAGGAAGAAGAGTCTGTAAAGTAGATTTCCTGGTTTTAACATCTGTATGTGTGAAAGGTAAGACACTTGTCAGATTTTCAGACTTCTAACTGCAGTTTCTACTCTTAGGAGGCAATGGCAGTGAATGGGTGAAACACTGGGTGAGAGGAGGCTATCATTATTATCATAACCTGCGGACCAAAGAGGGAGGATGGGATGAACCAGCAGAATTCGTGCAGAATGACACACAGCTGTCACGGGAGGAGATACAGGTAGAGTAGATAACACATGCCCTTTCTCTGAAAAGTTGATGTTCCTACCATTCCCACCCTTAATGCAGCTCTAAGATAGAATACGTCAATGCCATAGTCATGTCAACAAGTTAGTAACTCATTTGATTTGCTAGGCATCATCAGATTGTGTGTCCTGTTTCAGAAAAAAATATCCTGTCACTAAAAGAGTACAGGACCACGATGTCACTGTTTTTTGAAAGACAACTTTGGAATTTCTTGTAAGCACAATGTGGAAAGCTGATGTAACGTCCTTTTTCTTGTATTTCCATTTTCTTTTTCTGGTTCCTCATCCTGTCATAACATTAATTCAGAGCACCATATCTGGAGTCACTGCGGCCTACAACCGAGAACAGCTGTGGCTTGCAAATGAGAACCTGATTATGAAACTTCAGGCTTGCTGTCGAGGGTATCTTGTTCGCCAGGAATTCAACTCAAGAATGAATTTTTTGAAGAAGCAAGTCCCAGCAATCACTTGCATTCAGGTAGTGATACCCTTTAAATTCTGTTCTGTACACGAGCCTATTGACAGTTCTTGTTCAATTCAGTTAGTTACAGCACACAATTGTCTCTGCCTCATACTGTAAATTATCTAAAAACATTTCCTTCTCCCAGTGAGTTTTGGTATATTATTTACTCTTAGGTGTCATATATAGTCAATCCAATAATCACATAGAATTTGGGAGAGAAAAACTTATCTGAGGAAGCTTTACCGATTGTGTTTTTACACGTTTCGGTGTTTTGGGGATAGGGCAGTATGAAGTGTGTTGTATGTGTTGATGGTGATGATACCATGAGATGCATTGCTGCTGTGACTCGTCGTGAATTCAAGAGAAACATCATGGTTTTCAGTATTCTTGTGTAAAATTCTTCTGCTCAAATTTGTCCAGGGATTTGGAGGATTGAGGACCTGAAAGAGATGGTAGGATAATTCAGCATGAAATTGGGTGCATTTACAGGACAGCAACAAAAAAATTCTCTCTGTGGTGTTGTAACTGAAATGCGTGCAAATGAAATAGTTGCTTCGCACGCTGTTACTGTTTTATTATTTCAGCAGTATATGTCTGTTTCTGCCTAAGTAGCACATATTCTGCCTCTATATTTAACAAAACCTCCACACCCACTCCCAGCTCATTAAAATAACACTCTCTGCCTTTAAATGTAGTCCAATCCCTTGCCTGACTTCTCTTCCCGAGTGTGGATGGCCGCAAGTCTACTCCAGAGGCTTAAAATGTTACATCATTGTTCTCACCAGCAGCAGCAGCTGACACAATCCCTGTGTAGAACAGTTTCTGTCAACTTGACTGTTTCACTATATCCTTGACCCCTAACTGTGCTTCAGAAGGCCCAGGGTCTTCATGGGGTAATTTCAAGTCTCTCATGATTACAGCTGGAAAATAGTTAATGCTTCACACAGTGTTTCTCTTGGACGAGCATGTCTCCTTCATGTTTCATTTAGCCAAAAGGGCAGTTGGAAGCTGAGGAACACAAAGGAGCTCAAATTTGTAATTACTTCTAATTAGAAAAGTAAAGTGAGTGTGCCTATTTTGTTTTCAGTCTCAATGGCGTGGCTACAAGCAAAGGAAGGCGTATCAAACCCGTTTGGATTACCTACGTGCACAAAAGGACCAAGTAATAAAGGTAGTGCAGGTTCCCTGCTGACTTCTTTGGTAAACCTTTGGGGTAGTGAACTTCGTAGGTGAGGTTTCTATCTGAATGTTTTGGTTACCCTTCAACAGATTCAGTCAATGACCAGGATGTATCAAGCCAGAAGACGTTACAGAGATCGTCTGCAGTATTTCAGAAACCACGTAAGAGGCTATCTTGTTAAATGTATTCTGTACCTGACTTTGGTACTGTTTCCAGAATGATGCCAAGTGCTTTTTTGTTTCTTAAATCCTAGATAAATGATGTTGTAAAAATTCAAGCCTTTATCCGAGCAAACAAAGCACGAGAAGACTACAAAACCCTCAGTAAGTATTGCCAAGAGGATAAAACTGATGTGCCTCGAATCTCTGTTTGTGAGGGAGCATAGATTCATGGAAGAGATTCCCCAACTCTCTCTGCCTGTCTCCATAAAAGAGATGCTCTGACCCCCTGATCATCTTTGTAGCCCTCCTCTGGACTTGATCCTGCAGCTCCACACCCTTTTTATTATGTTGTGGCCCCCAGAGCTGAACACAGTACTCTGGGTGGGGTCTGATGAGAGTGGAGTAGAGGAGGAGAATCACCTGTCTTGACCTCCTGACCACACTGCTTTTGATGCAGCTCAGGATGCAGTTGGCTTTCTGTGCTGCAAGTGCACATTGCTGGGTCATGTCAGGGGGATGAAGTTGATAGGGCAGTGCAGGGAGTAGGTAGTTCTTGAGGCTGAAGGAGAACTTGATTCTAGCTGTCTTTTTTTTTTTTCCGCTGAAAAAACAACTATATACACATATATATATATGTATATATATATGTGTATATAGTTGTATACAACTATATGTGTATAGTTGTATACATATATATATGTGTATATGTTGTATAGTTGTATATATATATATATATATGCATGTATATATACAACTATAGCATTGCAGTTAGCTTTGTCTGTGTGGACTACCCTATGCTAATACTGACTTTGTTCTTGATTTACTTCTCTTACAGTTTTCTCAAAACAGGAAAATTAAAATCTCAGAAGCTGTTTAGACATGATAGTACTAATTTAACTCTGGGTGCTCCTTGATGTGCTGTTTAAACATAGATAAGGCATATAATTACTTCTGTTTGCCATGTCCTGGTGTTGTCTGTTTTCTTGCCTATTTTTAGTTAATGCTGAAAACCCACCTATGGCTGTGGTTCGGAAGTTTGTCCACTTGCTCGATCAGAGTGACCAAGATTTTCAGGAGGAGCTTGAGCTAATGAAACTGCGTGAAGAAGTTGTAACCTTGATCCGATCCAATCAGCAACTGGAAAACGACCTTAATCTCATGGACATCAAAATTGGCTTGCTAGTGAAAAACAAAATTACATTGCAAGTAAGAAATGTGTCATTGGGAGACCAGCTGCACATTGAATTGAGCCCAGTGGTATTTAGCATGGAGAGCTCCTGGCCTCAGATGTCAGTTGCTCAGGCCCAGTGGAAAACATTTCCCCAGACTCAGAGTTTTTACTCCCAATATGTTCTTAGTCCATTCCACTAATTTAGTATGTATCCCTAGAAAGAAAACTGTAGGAAGAGAAGAAACAAGTCCCAAAGCTAAAAAAGGCAACAAGACTACCTTGATCTAACGAATGCAACAGATTTTGTATTTAAAGCCTTTGAGAATTCTTTTTTGTTGCTCCTTTGTGGTTAAACAAGTCACATACCACAAGCTTGCAGCAAGGGGGGTGATTTTGGAGGCAGGAGGCATGCTTGTGCTGCTTGGTTGCTTGTTGGTTAAAGGAAGCCCCCTCTATCTAAGATTGGCTGGTGTGATTAATTTCACAAAAAAAAAAAAGGCTCTTCCTGATACAGCATTGTCTTTTCTTCAAGCTGAAGTACTGGTCAGCTTTTCATGTGGTCCTGGATTCATTACACGAGGCTTCTCTGAGTGCAAAATTTCAATTGGTGTAGTGAAATTTATCTTAAAAGGAAGCTGCAGTGGTTGGACTGGTGCTTGCAATGAAGAGTGCCACTGCTGTCAGAGTATATGGAGGTAGTGAGCTAACTGAATATGGGACAGTATTTTTAAGTTGTAAGCCCAGTTTAAAAAAGGAAAACATTTCCAAGCATCTTCAGAATGCGACCAGCTCTGATAGTAATTGCTGCCAAAAGTGACTAACCCTTGTAGGGTTTCAGAAAAATTCACAAAGTCAGGAACAAAGCAGAACATGTACTTCCAGTTGGAGAAACTGCTGCCGTACCAAATAATGCTTCACTTTAATAGCCCCAGGCATTCCTTGACCCTGTGTTTCCACATCCAAGAGAAGTGGCTCTCAGATGCAACTGTTTTCCAGTATTGCCAGTTAGAAACTTCTCAGAGTGAAATCTGTACCTATTCTTTCTTTCCAGGATGTTGTTTCTCATAGCAAAAAACTTACCAAGAAGAACAAGGAACAGCTCTCTGACATGATGATGCTGAACAAACAAAGGGGAGGTTTGAAAGCACTGAGCAAAGAAAAGAGAGAAAAGCTGGAAGCCTATCAGCACTTGTTCTACCTCCTTCAGGTAAGCAACTTCTTATGCTGCTCAGTAACATTTTGTCACAGAAGCTTATATGTCTTAGCACAGTCCTTGCTTATGCACTGTGGTTGTCATACAAGCAGTAAGATTGGAAAAGTCCAACCAGCAACTGTTTTGAGCCACCTTAGTTTTTAGCAACACCAGCAGGGACATGCACACTAAGTAATTTTTCTTGTTGTTGTAGACTAACCCAACCTACTTGGCCAAGCTGATTTTTCAGATGCCTCAAAACAAATCCACAAAATTCATGGATTCTGTCATCTTCACGCTGTATAACTATGCATCCAATCAAAGAGAGGAATACCTGTTGTTGCGACTTTTCCAAACAGCACTGCAGGAAGAGATCAAGTATGTGGTAGCATACGGCACATTCTTGCTGTTGAGTCAGTTTTGGCAGTTCCTGAAATTGAGGCCATTTTCTTGTTAAGTCCAGTGCGTATATGCAGATAATGCTAATCTGTCCCTTCATTGTCCTCTTCCCATTTCATATCTGTTAATGTCTATAAAAGAAGAATCAAGTATGTCCATTGAAGATGAGGGCTTTTCACTTCAATCAAGATTTCACTGCTCAACATGGCAGCTACTTTTAGCTGATGCAAAGTCATGCTAAAATTCAGTCTAATCTCAATTTTTCAGTGTCTGATTATAAATATGTCCAACAAACTGCAAACTCAGGCTTTACAAGCCAGGAAGAGAGCTAAATCTAAGCTCTCTGGATTTCCAAAAGCTAATGAGGAGTCTGAAATCTCTGTTGTTTGGTATTTCTATTTCATGTCAGTATTAGAAACTCTGGCTGTCCTCAAGACATGTTTTGTTGGATTGGTTAGGCCTTAGGAGCTCAGTGTTACATGACTTCAGCTCTTTACAATGCAGAGTGGCACAACTTGCTGTGAGGATGAATATTCAGTGATATTTTTGAGGAACTACCCTTAAGCATTTTTGGGAATGCTTTTTAAGCAAGATGGTATATGGCCTGAAACAAATAACAACTTCTAAAAAACATTCCCCTCCCACCCCCTAAAGTCATGCTTGGAACAGTAGTCCAGGGAAGTGTCAGCAGTGACAGACTTATGCATACCTCAAATTTCATATAGATTCTTTCTTCTTCAGATCAAAAGTAGACCAGATACATGAAATTGTGACTGGGAATCCTACTGTTATTAAAATGGTGGTAAGTTTCAATCGTGGTGCCCGTGGTCAGAATGCCCTGAGGCAGATCCTTGCACCAGTTGTGAAGGAAATCATTGATGACAAGTCACTTAATATCAAAACTGATCCTGTGGATATTTACAAGTCTTGGGTTAACCAGATGGAATCTCAAACGGGAGAGGCCAGGTATGGGACCTGTTTATACTGTTTCTCTAAACATTGCTTAGCTGCTTTGCGTTGCTCAGTTAATCATTCAAAACCATCCTTGGCTCCACTGCATGCATCTGTCCAACTGATCATCTCATCAAGACAGCTTTCATCTGAGAGTTCTAAAGTTCATGGTCTGGTGATGGTGCTGAGAGTATTGAACAGGAATGTCATTAGGTGATGGAAGAAGAAATGCTCTTTGGTGTTTTCCTATGTTAACTTGATAGTTAGCTATGAGACGCCCTCTAACCTAAAAGAATGAATTGTAGGAAAATGTACTTGGGAGTCGCTTCCATGTCAGTCCATGTTCATGTCACACATAGCCTGTGCAAATAGATCCTATTTGCAAGCACGCAAAGCTGCTCTTGCTGGTAGAAAGCATCACATTGCAGTTCTCTTGGTCCTAACATCTTTCTAATTAATATCAGCCACTGATGACAATTGTATTGAGCTATGTGATTTTGTGTAATTTTGGTTTCTTTTTCTTCAGTGGTTGTGATTTGCCTAGTACTTGAGGATTCTATTGTGTTATTGGGTTTTTTTAACATACTTTAAAAAAAAGGAAAAGCCATAGAGATGAATTCGTTCCTCCATATTTAAAACAATCTGCAGTCACATACCTTTGCACACTTCATGCAAAATTCTGGACATGTTAAAAATGCAAGTGAAGATGTGTGTTCAGATTCTTCTCTGTACATGAGATTTAGGATATGCCTTTATGAATTACCAGCTTAGTCTGTCTGTTCACTGGAATACTATGCCATAGTTTCAGCTGATAGAAAAAAAGGTAACTGTTCATTTGGCACTGTTTCCCACCAGCAGCATGTTATATTGATTTTATGGATGCTGCTCTAGCTTCTGCTTGTGTCCAAATTTTCATCATCTTAATACCCAAATGCATAGCTTTCTTCTTCACCAATCTGCAGTCTGAAGTACCGCTATGTGTTATGGGTGGTGCTTGTTTTGAGTTAGCTGTGTCTTTCGCACAGTGGCCGTTGCAAAGGAAAGTAAAGGAAGTAAAAACAAAATAATTTCAGCTCTGATGGTGCCAAACAGGTTAATTAAAGGCAATGCTTAGCTTTTGGCAGTGAAGTGAATATAAACTTGTTTCTGTGTCAGGCTATACATTCTTGAAATGTACTAGCCTGAGTAATATTCTCCTTTATATGTTGGACTTCTTCAAATAGCAAACTGCCATATGATGTTACACCTGAGCAAGCCCTAAGTCATGAAGAGGTGAGGACGCGCCTGGATGCCTCCATCAGAAACATGAGGACAGTGACAGACAAGTTCCTGTCTGCCATTATTAGTTCAGTGGACAAAATCCCGTGAGTCTGATGCACCAGTGTTACCCCTGAGAAGTTGCAGGTGTCTTCATGCTTGCAGCAGTCTTACTTGACCTTTTCTTTCTCTCAAAGTTACGGAATGCGTTTCATTGCCAAGGTCCTAAAAGACTCCCTGCATGAGAAGTTTCCTGATGCTGGCGAGGATGAGCTTCTAAAGGTGAGGATCTGTACACCTTTGTGAGTAATTGTCAGCCAGGTTGGCTGTGGCAAGCACATCTCATTCTTTTCTCTTCTTAGGTGTATGTGTGGAGAGGAGCACGTATAAACTTATTTATTTACCTCTACAGATAGAAAATATTTCACATCAGGCTATTGATGTTAGCTTCATACACATCACTTGAGATGTAATACATTGTTTAGAAGGAGGTATCCTGTTGCTTCTGTTTTGCATTTAGTATCTTGGGCATTTGGTCCTTTAGGTTTCTTGACTCGGGGTTACTGTTGCTCCTAGAAAGTAAAGCTTGGGTTAACTAGTATGATCACAGCCTGCTGCTCCTTCCTTAAAGAGACAAGTTAAAAAGTCTGTATGCAAAATTCTGATATTCCTAATGCCCCATCTGTAACACACTAGGATGTTTTGACAGCAGTATGTAGAGTCACTTCCCATGATGCCTAGTCAGTTTCGTATTTTGCGTTTCAGTTGGTTTGGAGAACTAAAAGGATCCTAATATTAGTTGCTCTTTGATGAGTACAGCATTGGGGTTTTCATTGAAATTTCTTTGGTTTCATGGCTTTTGGTAAATTGTGAATTTATGCCCGTGAATGCTTTACTTTTTAATACAACGTAGTTTGGTTATTAGAATACTTGACAACGTCTCTTTAAGCTTTTCTGCCTCTACTTCATTAAAAAATAATTACCAATCTGAATGCTGTTTTCTTCTCTCTTCTAGTTCTGTGCTTTCCCATTCTGAGACATCGATTCTTTCTATGCAGGTGAATTAATTTCTTCCATCTGTAAATTTAGGTGGAAAACTGCAGTTTTTGTTAATCCTCATGGAACCAATGTAACTGTCACGTGAAGGTCAAAACTGCAGTTGCATGCAATAACTACTTGTAGATTTTTTTTTTTAGCAGCCAAAGATACCCATATAATACACTGCTCTTTTTGCCCCACAAGTTCGAAAGTTATTAATTCAGTTTCTTTCATGGATGTTTTGTTCTTTTTACTGGCAGCAAACAGTTTGACTGTTAACAGTCAACAGACTGTTAACATCCTGTGGCGTAATTTGCGGGAGTACAGCAGAGCCTTGCATAAAACACTTGTCAAAATGTGACCTCGCTGAAAGCAGTTGTTAATTTCTGGGATTGCTTAGCAATGGCTGGGTTTTTTCTGTGTTTTCAACTGTTTGTTCAGACCCCAATCTCTTCCATGCATTTAAGTCACATGGCAAGGAGGTAAAGCCAAGATTCAGTGTCCTGGTCTTCTGCAAATGAGCATGTGGTGAGACAGCTTTTGCTTTAAATCAGCATGGTGGTTTAATACCTTTTCATTGCTAGAGTTACTTTTGGCAAAATATCCAGTACAGGATAGAAGAGTATTGTGAGCATATGGATAATGTGATAATCTCTATTTGTAGTTCTTTGAAATGTATTGCTGCTCACATTTGATTAGGTAAATTGGATTTTTGAAGCATCAAATGCCATTCATCTTCTGTACTTCTGATTTTCTTACTTCTGGATTAAATGGTTTCTCAATTACTCTTCCTAACTAGGGGTCTGTGCCCAAATATGTTACTGGCTTATAGAAGAATTACTCTGGAAGAGAAAAGGGCTTTGGACAAGGAATGGAAAGTAATTTCCTCAGTTTAACTTCTTGGTGTGCCATTCTTCCTGCCTGTTTTTGCTTCGTCAGAGATGGCAGCCAGTGCTACATGCTTCTTTAAAAATTAGCTCTTGTTCCATATTGAAACTTCGTTATCAGATTCCTCTATACTGTGGTCATTCTGCCCTCTGTTAGGCTAACTCAATTACATTTAATTCTCCTGACAGACTGTCTCATGCTCAGATCAGTAGTTCATTGGTAACTTGTAGTATCTCCTGTCCATACATTTTTGTAAGTTAGAGTTCTAAATCTTTAAGCATAGGAATATCTGCTGCTCTATTGTCCCGTGACTCAGGCTTTCCTCTGTGTTGACCACCCTGTTGCATCTTTATGATTTTTGCCTTTTTTTTTTTTTTTTTTTTACACTCTAGATTTTTTGGGATGGTGTGTGCTTCTATAGAGCAGAACCTTTCTCTTGGAAAGAGGCTTACAAGAAAATAACTTATCAAAACAGACAGTAGTTTCAATAAAATTCAGCTGGATCCTGTACTGTTGTTTACTGATGCGTTTGTTCTCTACTTTCCCAGATTGTTGGCAACTTACTCTATTACCGCTACATGAACCCGGCCATTGTCGCACCAGATGCGTTTGACATCATCGACCTCTCAGCTGGAGGTCAGCTGACCACAGATCAACGCAGAAACCTCGGTTCCATTGCAAAGATGTTACAGCATGCTGCCTCGAATAAGATGTTCATGGGAGACAATGCTCATCTAAGCGTCATTAATGAATACCTATTGCAGTCATACCAGAAATTCAGGTAGAAGACCATAGCTAATTAAGCTGGGAAGTTTGGCAGAGGGTGACATTGCAAGTAAAAAGGGAAAATAATAAATTTTGAATGTGGAAAATCCTGTCTCTGTCAAATATGCAATCTGTTAAAAATAAGAGATTTCACTCCAGACTGCCACAAGCATCAGTGACAACAGCAGATAAAATGTATACCTGGAATTCATGAACAATACATTGAATGGTAATGAGATTGCAAAGTCAATAGTTTCGAGTATCCAGAATAAAGATTGCTTTTGCACTTACTTATTACGGTACTTTTGATATGGGCAACCAGAATGGATGTACATTCTTCTGTCCTATTTGAACCCTGGTTCCACTTGAAAATCTAGTGGTGATCAGGAATGAAGCAGATTGACATTTAGCTATTCATGTAGTTGAAGTAAGCTTTTGTTCAAGAATTGTCATCTTGCATCTCCTGTGTTTTGGAAAAAAGGTGACCAGAGGTAGTTGGGGGAAAAGGACGATAATGCAGTGGGGTCAGGGGAACGAGGTCACTGAAGCCAGTTCTTGTCAATTCTGATAATGAACAAATGTCAACATGGCCAGTATCAGTGACTGAATTTGCTAGGTTGCTTCTGATGTGTTAAACTAAAGCTGACAAACTGTAGTATGCAATAATGTACCATAGTTTAAAGAGGAGAGACTATGCTTGAGATTGTCATGGGGAGGTAATACTCTTGATGTATCACATGACTCTGAGAGTCATACTGACTGTTCTCTCCTTTGTTCTGAAGGCGTTTTTTCCAGGCTGCCTGTGAGGTTCCTGAATTGCAGGATAAATTTAATATTGATGAATATTCTGACTTGGTGACTCTCACTAAACCAGTGATTTATATTTCTATTGGTGAAATCATCAACACACACACTGTAAGTATACACTAATCACAGTTGCTCCTTATAAGCCGTGTTTGCGAAGAAAATGCTGTTTCTGTCTGAAACACAAAGATACCAAATCCAAGGCTGAAAGTTGTCATGATTGTAGTTTGTAAGAGCTTGTTGATTTATAGAATCAAGTAATTTAGTTATGGCTTCACTGAATTTCTTTGGAAAGTATTGGAGTATGTGATATTAGCACAGCTCCGAATGTTGATAGTGCTGCTTTGGAGTTCAGTGATATTTTTCTAAAAGATACCAGCCTAAAGTAATGAAATTTTATTGTCTAGAAAAAGATGTACATTAAAACATAACTGTTTTTTCTGTTCATCTAGTTGCTCTTAGACCATCAAGATGCAATTGCTCCTGAGCACAATGACCCAATTCACGAGCTGCTGGATGATCTTGGAGAGGTTCCTACAATTGAGTCCTTAATAGGTAGTCTAGTTTGTTCTGCTAAAGTAATATGTGATATTACCTTAAATGACTTAAAATGCGGTAAAGAAACAGTAAGAAATCATTACAGGTCGTTTGGGAGGATGTGCTCTAAAAAGCAGCAGCAGATTTGTTGCAGTGTATTTTCTCTGCAGAATTTATTGCCCTGAAAAAAGCAGGGATTCTTTCTCTTCTCCCCACCCACCTCACCTCATCCCACTCTAGAGGTTTTTAGAAGAGAGACAGATATTGACATACTTTCTTTGTTCCATTACACTGGAGCAGTTTTTCTGTGCTTGTGTCCCTGTTCCAGCTTGTTTGCAAAGATCCGTCCTCCTTTCTGGAGATCTGTTGGTGTCCCTTTCAGAGTGTGGTAATAAATGTATTAAAGCATGTGTTCCTTTAGGAGTCTTTGGCATGTGGACAAGTAACATTTTTTCCGCTCCTCTAGAGTTTTTTTTCCATAAGAAAAATAGAATTTTATCCTCTTCTGGTTGGGGAAAGAAGGAGCTAACACTACTAATCTGTGAAACTTGTGAAAACCTGAGCCACAGTTTACTGCTTCAGGATATAACATATACTGGAAAGATACACAAGTTTTTCTCCTTCCTTGGTTTCTATGTTGCAGTGATCTGAAGTTTCTAGTCTAGTAGGGGGGAGGGAGGCAAACCAGGCACAGTTTTTGGAAGGGATGCTCTGACAGCAAACACCTTGAAGCTGCTTGATGACAAAGGTTGGAACCTTCTAAAGGAGTGATTGCTTGCACATTTCCTTCCACGTGCTGGCAAAGAGCAGAATGTAGGAAGTGTTACCTGGACAAACACAGAGCATGGGTTTAGCTAGAACTTGTCCTTCTTCCCTATTTCATTTCTCCTGTGTGCATTGTGTCACTGTGCCTAGTATGTCAGAGTTAAATCTTTCTGCAGCCCTTTAAAAAATGGGGGAAAGGTTCCAACAATTGTTCTGGTGGAAGTTCATATGCAATTAGAGCAAGAAAATTTCTTTTTGATGGGATAGCTTACTTTGTGTAAGAGGAGATGACAAGCGTGGTTGCTAACAAGGGCTTTGCAATTAGCTTGAAACATTCTAATGAAGACATGGACATACAGCATCATCATATTTTTGTTTCTAAAGTACTTTTGGCAGTTCAGCCACTCTTCTCAGTGACATACTGAGATACAGTGTGGAATACAAGTAAATCTTAAAGCATACGAAGTGGTGATTTTGTGGTGCTTTTCTGGCCAGTGCATTCTCTTACGTTTGTTATGAAAACGTCTTTAATATATTCAAGATGATGTCTTTAAAAGTTGGTTTGGGTTTTGAAGTGTCCTTCTGACAGAATAGAAAACAGTTGAGTTTTTCTGTGATCTGTTATGCAGGGAAAAATGACAAAGTCGTAACAGTCAAGAAGGTAAAGAATGTGATTTAATCTTTAAACTCTTTCTGCTTGGCAGGGGAAGGTTCTGGCAATATTAATGACCCCAACAGGGAAATGCTAGCAAAGACTGAGGTTTCTCTCACACTCACTAATAAATTTGACGTTCCTGGTGATGAGAATGCAGAGATGGATGCAAGGACAATTCTGTTGAAGTAAGTAGGGGGTAACCACTTGGTATGTTACTCAAGGAGCAACTAGAGCTTGAACAGTTACTCTGCATGTGAAAATAAAAAAATTGAGGAATAATTTAAAGAAATGTGGGGGGACTGTTACTCCAAATACACTGAGATTGTAGCCATGTCCTTTTCAATGCTGTGGCGTGGTTTTTAATAGATGAAGACTAATAGCCTTTTTGAGAAGCATAGGTCTTACTACCCTAATGGAAAGAGGGCAATGGACTGTCAGGGATTTTATTATTGCCAGAATCTTTATTCTGGAAAACTTTTTACTGATAGTGACTCTTGGCTAGTTTTAAGCAAATCCCCATTGCTGAGATGTATAGAGCAGTGACCTGACATGCAGATGCATGTTTACCTCCTCTGATGCATTCCTGCTCTGATGTTAGATAGTATAATTGAAAAATCTTCGGCCTAGGCAGACAGGCGATCTCCCAAAAGAAAATTTTGTCTCCAAAAATAACTTTAACTGGACTTACTAAAAGATACATCAGTATTTTCCTACCCACCAGAAGAAGGTGATATTGATTTCAAAAGTAAAGCTCTACCAGCTGCACTGGTAGTCATCTAAGTTGTGGATGATGAGGAAGGTGTGTATGTGATGCATTTTGTGTGATTCCAGAAATAATTCCAGCCTGACTGCAAAGATGTTATTTGATTTCATTGTGTGGCTTAAGGAGAAAAGTGCACCAGAGTGGACACCAGCTGGGCTTAAATCTCAGCTCAAATCAAGGAATGACCCTGTCTATCACCAGACTGGAGTTGAGATCTGCCTTGTCTCCCATGCACATAAGAAAATAATCCTGTAGAGTTTTTTGATACCTGTTGTAGATCATTGAAGTGCACTTATGGATGGATAATACTATAGAGCTTTTCTGGTTACACAAATTGGCTGTGGCTGCTACCTGCTTCATCTTACACCTTGAATGCAGCTTCTGTGGTCCACATGGCAGTACTGGGGCTACCTTGTAATATATGGGGTAGCATCCTTGCTGTTTGAGGGAGTTTGGGGGAGCAAATTGAGCGTATTACAGAGAGGAATCTCTCGGGGAGCCAGTTTCCAATAATGCACTGTCCAAAATGTAAAGTGCTTCTCAGGGTTCTGGTCTGGTCTAGACTGCTCATCCAGAGTGCTCATCCAGTAATAATCTGACTTTAGATAATCAGTAACATTGGTATTGTTGCACAACAGAAGAGTATTAAAGGCCTTTCTGTTTCAAGTTTTTTCTCCTATTCTCCTTGATTTCTTTGCAGCACAAAACGTTTAATTGTTGATGTAATCCGCTTCCAGCCAGGGGAGACGCTGACTGAAATTTTGGAAACTTCAGCTACCTCAGAGCAAGTATGATGTGGTTTATCTGTGCTGGTTTTAGACTAGGAAATCATCATCTATCTAGATAAATGTGGGTATACGTGGGACTCTCCATTTACGTATTGCAGTGAAGCTGTCTCCACTGATGATGGAGCAGGGTGTAATGATAATCAGGAGCGTGTACAATGGAAGTAAATTGTATGTGTGAACCTTATTCCTGCAGTAGCTGCTAGAAACCACACATGTAGAAGACCATTTTAGATGGTAGGTAGGCTTCTGCTGGTTCCCACGTGTAGAATGTGTTCATCAAAATGTGTTCATTTGAGTCAGTGTGGGAATCGCCAGGCAAAACTCTTTATCCTGTGTTATGCCAAAGATCACACAACCTGTTTCTGCTTCTTTTTGTCACCTTAAAATTGCTCTGTTTATGAACTTGCAGTTTTTTGTTTTCTTTTTCTAGGAAGCAGAGCATCATAGAGCTATGCAGAAACGGGCCATTCGTGATGCTAAAACTCCTGATAAGATGAAAAAATCTGTCTCTGTGAAGGAAGATGGCAACTTGAATCTCCAAGAAAAAAAAGAAAAAATCAAGGCAGGCCTGAAGAAGTTGACAGAACTGGGGACAGTGAATGACAAAAATAAATACCAGGAACTAATCAATGATATTGCGAAGGTATAACATTTGGTGGTTTCCTAGTAATCATAGTGGAGTTTTCCCACAGTTTGCAGCTTTGTGAAACTGGCATGAGTTTTCAGGAGGAGAGAAAGGTTTTTAGTAGCTAATTTATAGACAAAAATCATACCTTTTGTTGCAGCATTTCCACCTCTTGGAATGTGGGAAGTCCTTTATTTTTATACAACGTTTCTGTTCTCTCAAATGACTGCGTTGCCAAGGTCTCAGGTACTTTCCGAAAAAACTTCATAGCTTGGAGGGGAAGTCCTGGTGTGTGATGTATTTTTCTGCTCCATTTCACTAACTAAGGTAGTGCCTCTACAAGCTTATTCACACAAGGAAGTTTTGCCCATTTAAGACATCCTAACTGTTGTTTTTATTTAAATGTGCCCGTTACAGAATACCTAAATGGTAAGGAGGGGCAGCTGTTAAAAATTTACAAAAGAGATCCAGTACTGTTGTACATTGCTACAGTGACAATGTATTTTATATCACAATGTGTACTGAAAAACTATTGGGAAATGTTACATAAGTAAGCCAACTAAATAATTGCCTTTAGGGATCTGGTAAGAATTAATTGTACTATAGATAATACGTGTCACAAATTAAAGTAGCAGTCAATGAATGTAGTGGGATTTTGTTGAGGTATTAAGGCAAGTGATGCTTAAGGGCTGACTAATGAAGAAAAATAATGAAGTCTGTCTGCTGCTATGGTTACAGTGCTTGATTTGTAAGATACTTTCCCTACCTAGTGGTGGCAAAATTGCTCCTTTTATATCCTGTGCTGTCAATGCCCACTCTAATCTTTGCAACTAGGACAGAACTGAAGTTTGACAAACAGTCATCACAGAGAAAAAGCTGTGACACTTAAACTGGGGCAAGTGCAGCTGAGTGCTCGAGCCTGTAGCATGAAGCAAGACTAAGCAAAATCAAATGGTGTGTTTCAAGTACTCAGTGGCTCTGGGACTGAGCACCTGGAGAGCTCAAATGACTGTTAATTCTCTGCCTGTGGTGTAGGATATCAGAAATCAGCGTAGATACCGTCAGAGAAGAAAGGCAGAGCTGGTGAAGCTGCAGCAGACATACAGTGCCTTGAACTCCAAAGCTACTTTTTATGGAGAACAAGTAGATTATTACAAAAGTTACATAAAGACCTGCTTGGATAACTTGGCCAGCAAGGGCAAGTAAGTATCTTGGAACCATAGAACCATAGAGTGGTTTGGGTTTGAGGGGACCTTTAAAGACCATCTAGTTCCAACCACCCTGCCATGGGCAGGGACACCTTCCACTAGACCAGGTTGCTCCAAGCCCCATCCAAGCTGGGCTTGAACAATTCTGGGATGGGGCAGCCACAGCTTCCCAGGGCAGCTTGTCCGGGGGCCTTGCCACCCTCTCAGGGAAGCTGTTGGCTGCAGTTCTTTGAGTGCAACCATCCGGTTGAGTCCTTATCCATCAAGTGGTCCATCTATCAAATCCATGTCTCTTCAATTTAGACACAAGGATGTTGTGTGGAATGTTGTTCAGTGCCTTTCACAAATATGGGTAGATGGTGTCAGCCACTTTTCCCTCATCCAAAAATGCTGTATTAACCCCGTTGTAGCAGATCACCAAATTGGCCAAGCACGTGAGTGAAGGTATATTGGCTGTCACCAATTACCTCCTTATTTTCCACGTATCTTAGCATATCCAGGAGGATCTTCCCAGTCATGGAGGTGAGACAAACTGCATCTTCTTATTTCCCTTTTCCAGTTGGTAGGAGCTTCACTGGACTGCCCCATTTTCTCAAATATGATGGATAGTGGCTTAGCCACTTCTTCCACCAGTTCCTTGAGGACCCACAGACACATCTCATCAGGGTCCATGGACTTGCACACCTTCAGGTTGCTTAGATGGTCTCAAGCCTGATGACCTACAGCAGGTGGTTCCATGGCCCTGGAAGTGCTTCTCACAAGAAAGCATGTATTGCTAAGAACTGTAAAGCCATCTGTTCAAAGCTCCTCATCCAAGCTCCTTCTCACGGCGACAGTTTTAGCATAAAGGTTTTAGCAGCAGTAGGAAAATACAGGGAGACGTCCTTGCCATGAAAAAAGACAAACTTTAAAGCGTTTTTGGTCCCTTTGGGAGAAGGGAGTGCAGAGAGTCCAGTGCTACGAAGCTTGCTGCCCACATACGTCCTTGCTGCTCAGTCAGTCTGTCCTGTCATCCTTCTTAGGAACAGAGAATGAAAATAACATAACTACCTACAAGGAAACCCTTGATCACAAGTTGTCCCATTTTTTATGCCAAATCAAGTCAGCTGTTACAGTGCTAGACAATTCAGATTTTCTGGGGGGAAAAAAAACGTCTTCTCCAGTGAGATGTGAGAATGTGAACCCTTTTCATCTGATCTGGGCTACAAGTGCTTTGTAGGTAAACTCACTCGTAGAAGTACATCATTATTTATCGTCAGTCATAGTTCATTAGCTATACTGATTCTACCCCCTTTGCCAAATAGGACTGAGTATTTACTGCTCAAAATGTCTTCACTTGTTTGAGTGACCGTCTAATTTGTTTGGTTTGTCTTTTTTCCCTAGAGTCTCCAAGAAACCTCGAGAGATGAAAGGCAAAAACAGTAAAAAGATTTCTCTGAAATACACAGCAGCTCGACTTCATGAGAAAGGAGTGCTTTTGGAGATTGAGGACCTGCAAGGTAACCAGTGAGTATCTTTTTAAAACTCTTTAGAGCTAAATAACATTTTTGGAGGAAAAGGAAAATAGGTATGCTGAATTCTTGTCTTTTTCTTAGAACTAGTCTAGGTGCTGATAGTTGAGGACCAGAAAATCTGACATCTATTTGAGATTGTGTCGCATTGTCTTGCAATTTTGTTCCTGGAGTTTTAGTATTGTTGGTAGACTTAGCTATTAAAGCCGAAAAAATTGTTTTGATTACCTAGGCTGGCATCCCTAGGGCCAAGAAACCTTGCATAGTGATCACTCTTCAGTTCTCTTTTCCTGGTTGAAGCAAAGCAATTCTTTGATTGAGAAGTGTAATGTGATTTAAGCATGACATTCTCTTTCCCCCAAACCGTTCTCTGTCACCCCCACAGTTATGGAAGGGTACCTCCTTGGGTTAATAACTTCCGTTGTTGAAAAATCAGCTTAATGCTAGCTTGAGGTTCTCCAGGTGTAGTTTGCTAGCCTTGAGAAGCTGGCATCTCTGGTGTGGAATATAGAGGAGCTGCCTGTTACTAGAATTTTTCCAACCCTAAATCATACTTTGTGCACTAAATGAGGCATGAATGTGCAGCACTAAAATAGACTGTTTAGGTTGTACAAGCTAAATAAAATTACCCTGTTTCCTGCTGTGCTTGTGTGAAGATGTGATCTACCAGCCATAGAATCTGTTAGGCTTCCATTCATCATTGTATTGAGTCTGGTTGGCTTTTACAGGCTCATTCCAAATGGGGATAACAGAATAAAGAGTTAAGGACAGAATTCTTAGTAATTTATCTTCATGTTTCATCTCATATATTCCCTCCCTGTGATTTTTCATTTCTCAAATTTCATAGGTTTAAAAACGTGATTTTTGAAATCAGTCCAACAGAAGAAGTAGGAGATTTTGAGGTTAAAGCAAAATTCATGGGGGTACAGATGGAAACCTTTATGTTGCATTATCAGGTAAGAACTGTCCTATTTATTAGTGTCATGTAAGTTCCTCTTGCCAGACTCTTCATCAAAATAGTAATGACACGTTTTTTGCCTAAACAGTCTGAAAAATGCTCTCAAAAATAACCCATTTGTTGCAGGCGAAACGGATGCAACATGTACATGGGATCCAAACTGCTTTTTGTTTCTTCACCAATGAAAGCCTGATGTCAGTCTGTGTTCTTAATTACATTTACACATATGCACACAAAACACACATTTGCATTTTCAACAATTTCCTGCTGCAGCAGAGAGCTTTAGAGTCTGTGGCAGCAGTCACCTGGGCTTGTGTGTGATGGCTTCCGCCAGTCGTTATGTATTGGTGTTCTTTCTGCTACCCTATACTTCCCGTTTCTTTCCAGTTCTTTGGTGTCCTCCTTAGGTGTCAACCTTTACTTAGGCCACCAGAACAGGCGTGCTGACTGACTTTTTCCCAAATGGTAGCCTGTTCTTCTTCTCATGCCAGTAATGTTACACCTGATGTCTCTGTCCTGTTCCTCCACTTCTTCAATCACCCTCTGTCCATCTTGGTCTTCATTAGGTTTGTTAGTTGTGGAAGCCTCAGGCCTGTCAAAGCAGATTGTGTGCAGGAACACATTGCATTGCAGTTAGTCCGTGCCACCTAACTGGCTGCTGGGATGGACAGCCGCCTCACACCTGGCGTTTGCTTTGAGGTGCCTTAGAATGACTATTTTTTACACAGTAAGAGTAGATCTTTAGTGAGTCTTGCACTTTTCTGTCTTACACTGTGTACTTTTTCACTGATATTCCTTAAGATCCTACTGTTCTACAGGGTCTTTTATATTCTCTGTAAGCTCTTGAGGATTCCTCACTCATTAAGATATCCTCTTTGGCAGGATCTCTTGCAGCTGCAGTATGAAGGTGTTGCTGTCATGAAGTTGTTCGACAGAGCAAAAGTGAACGTCAATCTTCTGATCTTTCTTCTGAATAAGAAATTTTATGGGAAGTAACCAACCTCTGCCAGCAAGGCTGTGAAAGGGGAGATGGGTAGAAACCTGCACAAAAAACTTTTAATAATGTAGTGATGTATCAGTATATTCCCACCCTGTGCTAATTGTATCAAATGTATCATGAAGGAGGACTAAGAACCTCTTGGGAATTGACAGCCCTGATTGCTTCTGCAGGGAGTTGGTTTCTTGTTTATTTATAATCTTCAACTTTGAAGATCCCCTTTAAAGAGGTTATTTTAGAATGTATTTTTACATGGGTTTGGGAATTAAACTAATATTAGAGTATACTTAGGCCATCTGAATGCTTAATTTGCCTAATTGTGTGCTTTGGGAGGCTTAAATTCTTGTTGCCTGTGCAAAGAGAAAGCTGGCAATGTATAGAGGTCTGTTAGCCTCTTCTTGAGAGCCAAAAAAGGGTTGCAGGTTCTATTTGGACTCCAGTTCTTCTCAAGCAGCAGTGACCAATATAAAACACGGTCAAGGTCCAGATTACCCATTTGTTTGCAAGCTTGCACTGGTAGAGGTGGCAGCAGCCAGCTGCCAAGATTAGAACTACTGCAGTCAGGGTAATCAGCAAGCATCATAAACAGTTACTGAACTGTTTGTGATCATGTACCACAGCCACATCTAACAGCTTTAGTGTCTCGTTGTTCTTGATTTGCTTCTGTTTATCACACTGTAGTAATGTACAGGTGCCCTCTTAAATGGAGGAACCGTGGAATGTATTTACTAGTGCTTATAGATAAAAAGATTTTGTGGAAAGGGAGGGAAGCTGAAAAAATGTCTTGAGACATGTTTTCAATGTTGCTTGCAAAGCATTTGAAATGTAAAATTAACTTTTTTTCCAGTTTAGAGCAATGTTCTATATATCTGTGTCTGATGCAATAAATGTTAGGCTCTACCTACAGACTTGTCCAAGGAAGAAAACGGTCTCAAGTAGATTAGCTTTTAAAAAGTTAATTTTTTTTAGCTATACTCAAGTTCCTGTTTCTTTTATTATGTCATGGGGGTTTTGTCTGCGCTTTTTCACAGTGGTGGTGGTGCTGGCTGTTCTGCTATATCCAATAAAAATGCAGAGACTCTTAAAAAATATAATCTGACCTTTAAATTAAGTTGTTTCCCCCACTTTTTTTTTACCTTTTTTTTTAAGGGTCATATCTCTCACAAACTTCAAGTTGGCCTGCTTGTTCAGGTTACTGTTCAGAGTTTAAATGAACTGTTTGATCTATACTGGGGCAGTTCTTTCAGCTTAGATCTTCTTTTCTCATGAAAGCCACTCCTAGTATTTGGAATGGCTGTGTCACTGAGTATAACTTTCCTGCAGTTCGCTTGGAAGGCAGTATGTAAACTTGCTGGTGTTTAGACTGTATTTAAACATACTCTAGTGCTGGTGCATGTGTGGTCCAACATGGTAACAAAAATTGCTTGCCATGCCCAAGAAAGATCATCTGAAACAGGGACAGGTCAGAACTGGATTTCCACTGGAAGAGGTTTGAAATGGAATAAAAGACTGGCCTTGTTTTTTTGGGGGGGGGAGGGCTTGTTGGTTGGTTGGTTTTTGGTTTGGTTGCCTTTTGCATCCCTGTGTTCCTGCTGCCCAAGGTCGTCGTAGTAGGACTGAGCTCTCCTTGCTGCCCTTTTCCTGGACAGAAGCAGGCTCGAGGGCACCTCCCATGGTTGTTCAGCATGCTGGGGCTGAGGGGCAGCCCTGTGTCTGAGGGCTCGTGGCTCTTTTTCCAGTGGGTGCCCTGGGGGGTGCGGTGGCCTCGGGGGTGGCGGGG
>VZRQ01002448.1:331136-413227 GCA_013397975.1 Machaerirhynchus nigripectus
AAAAAAGCCAAACAATCAAAAAGCAACATTTGTGTAAGTCAGTTTTTCATATACAGTCAGTCTTCACTGAAAACACACCAGGCAGATGCAATGTGAGTATATGCAACCATGAAAAGCTGGAATTTTTTTTTTAAGAAGCCCAATGGAATCAGAGGGCCCAACACAGCAAAGCCTTAAGCATGTTTTTACATCCCTTTTGAGTCAGTCAGGACCAGGCTCAGCATAAATCCAGAGCAATTCCAAAGAAATAAACTTACTCTCATTTAAGCCAAATTGAATTTGTGTTCTTTTCTCTGTTCACAGAAAGTGATTTGGACTTGTACTGAAGAATGGTGGCTTTTGAAACACGTGTTCCAAAATACTACATAGTGTTATTATAGAAAGGTGCTCAGTATTTCCTGCAGACAGAAATCCCTCTGCTTTAGAGATTGTCTGCCATTAGCAGAGCTGCATTTGCAGCAACTCTTAAGTGTGTAACAATTGTTCAAGCTAAGAACCACCACTTTAGCAATTACTAAGTGTAATTCTGCTATTATCTGAGAATAATGCCAATAAATTGGTTTCTGTGAAATACCACCAGCGTTACACCTGTGCAGCTCTCTTTGGTTGCCATGAATGGGATTTTTGGCTACACAGGGAGTGCCCTACAAAACCTATCAATGTTCCCCATGTTAGGAGATGGACTTTTCCCTGCATGAACTTCATTCTGTAATGAATAAAATGAGTAAGAGCTCGGAGTTTGCTCAGAGTAACATTTTACTGAAAGCCAACAGTAACTATGCTTGTGTACACCCAGGCTGCAGCAAATGAGAAGTCATTCAAGTTGACCTGATGTGCAATGAAAAAGAGGTAAACTGATTTTAAATACTCAGTGTTTACTACAGGCTAATACTGGATTCATGGAGAGTTACAGAGGACCTCCTATGCATGGTGACTTATTTTACAAAAGTCCATTTGCCAACGGGAGTTTTAACCATCTAAGACTTCTGTCCTTTTACAATAGTACTGTGAAGATTTAAAAAACAAACAAACAAAAGCTTATTTTGTCCGTCTAGACTATGCAAACTGAAATACAACTTAATTCTCCCATTGGCTTAAAAAGAAACAGGATGACGACCCTGATTTGAATAAGGCAAACAAGATGAAGCTCACATCTAAAGCATGGGATTAAACCCAGAGAGGGAATGAACTCTGAGAATAATTAAAAACAGGCAAAGCAATCTCTTGATACTCTTTTCTGTTAAAAATATCATCAGTTATACAAAAAATGGAGAGCTAATATAGGAAATTACTGAAAGTGATACGTAGAATTTTCAGGTTTCTCCTACAATAGCAGAGCTCTTAAAAAGTAACCAACTGATACGCCCTGTTCTGCACAGCACACACATTCCCAATTCTGGATAACTCCTGGAAGATGACAGTACTTTGCATTTGTTAAATATGGAGGAAGTACCCAACTGTAGCTGTGGGCAGACTGAGCATTCAGTTCTGGCTCCAGGTCCTGCAGACCAGGCCTTGCTGTGGCAGCTGAAGGGCAGATCCTCTCTTACAAACACCATCACCATGGCAAGTCAGTTTCAAGGTTTTCTCTCTAAGTTTTGATGCTTTTCAAGTCACATCAGTGGTAACATTTTTGCTTTTTTTTTAAACACAAGGGTTGCACATACACTCATTACACCAGCCATGGCTCCTTAGTTCTTACTACACTTAAACAAAATCAATTCACATAGTGTAACACTAAATTCCACATTTATGTTCATCTTCCAGAACATATTTAGTAAAATTCATAATTAAGAAATTATATTTTTTTCTCCAGAACCCAGTTTCTACAGACATAATCTAGAAGAAAAACCTGGAAAACCTGAAACCAGTCTGCCTGTTCTGTTCTGCCAGCTCTTTCTAGGCAAGTGGAATGAACAAAGTGAAAAACTCATACTGTTAGACAACCACAGGTATAAACTTTGAAAAAATTATCATCTGTAATATCATACTTACAATTACATGCATTGGCTTCAAGCATATGAAATATGTAAACTTTTAAATTTTGCACTGTTCCAATCATGACGGATTGATTCTGCTGTTCAGTTCAATAGAGACATTATCAATTTCTACAATTTTTTCTGGATATTCCTTTGCTTACCTTGTTGGAGTTTTCCATCATAAGACAAATCTCTCACAAAATCTTGTGATATATTAGTACTAGGCCATGAATTTCGAGGAGAGGATTTTTGTTCTGTAGCAATCATGACTGTGCCAAAGGGAAGCACATGAATGTAGACTGGATTCTGGAGAAATATTTTATATTTGGTTAACATAAAAATAAAGAAAAAGACAGAATAATTAATGCCTAACTAAGCTTGCCTATATGCTGAGGTAACCTTAAATATCTTTGGTTTTCTTTATTTGCTGATAAGAAGTACCTTGATAAAACATTAAGTGATGAATACAGTTCTGGATGCACTGCTCTCTAATACACTGAGCATTTTCAACTCTTTGGCTATTGAACTTAAAGCATCTATGTAAGATTGGCAGATTTTATATGAAGTCTGTTTCTCTCAGATTATCCATAGGTTAAACTACAGAATGAGTCTTTGGAAGGAAGAGTTTAGGATTTATAGTATTTACCTGTAACAAGGATCATAAAATTATATCCCATTACCAGTACTTACAGCAAACAAGTCTTTGGAGAAGCAGTTACCATCTGCATATCAGCTCTTTCTGAATGCAACTAACACAAGAGGCTACTCTGAAAGATGAAGTGTGAAACTTCATGCTACAGTTACACATTCTTACTCTAGTTTTGATTAATTCACACTTTACCTAACTAAAAACAGTACTCTGCTGTACACTACACATTCTGCCTGACAAGACCAAAAATAAATCTTTGGTGAAAAGGTTTTCTTTTTCTTCAGCAAGTAGATAAAAAACCGTTAAAAAATATTTTTCTTAATACTGTACTGTTCATCAGCTACGTGCTGGAGAAAAAAAATTACACTTGAAATTCTTTGGAGATATCTGCTGGCATTAGAACTTTCTTTAAAGGCTCTTGTAACAACAAGGTAGTTAAAACTGTTGAAGCATACAACTCACCTATGCAATCGGCTACTAAAACCAAGAAGCCCTATTGGTTTTTGTTAGTAACTACTCATACAATAAAATGTATTCAGCTCTTCAAACCTATAGTTTTTTAACTAGTTCAATTCCTTTGGGACGATATGTGGCTTCCTTCTCTTCTACAGGAAAGTCTTTGGTACAAGATCATTCTTCAAGCATTTGAATCAACACTGTTAGGGAGAGATGAATGTGTACTGTGTGCTTCAGGACTGGCAACAGTTCCAAGGCAAAGAACTCCAGGAACCAGAGCCTGATTCCTCAGCACAATCCAACCACAGGAGTAGGGCTTACCCACAACTTCTGACCATCTACTGATACTGAGGAGCAGCACAGGAGTCAGCCTGGCACACCTGGAGGTGACATCTCAGCCCCAGTAAAGTCAGTGGGAGTTCTGACAGACTTAAATAGAGCCAGGAGTTCCTATGGTTGATTTCTCACAACATTACATTTTAAACAATTTCTTTAAGTAAAAACATATGCCTAATTTTTTTTTCCTTTTCTTTCTTTCTCTTTTTAAGTAGAACAGGGAAAGAGGAGGAGTGAGAAGAGGACTGGATATAGATACAGGCAAGTTTATAACATTGGATGATTCCAGCCTCCTCCCTGTCTCTCGCTCTCTCCTATTAAAAAACAAAACGATACCCTGTCAGTTTGCTCCACGTTTCCGTGAGGCAGCTTAAAAGTAACAACTGTTCCCTGAGTACAGGAAAAAACAACAACAAAATCCAAAAAAACACTAGAATTATTTTCAAAGGAGGTAGTATAAAACAGGAATTGCATGGGTTTGAGGCAGTAGCAGTACTCACCTCTTTTCAACAGACTCTTCAACTAAAGCTCTGGCTTCTTTATTTCTCATCCCTAATCAGAGTTTTAGATTGGCATATAGGTAAAGTCACTCCCTGAGCTAAAATTCCTGGCTAATAGCACACTAGGTGAAGGCAAGGAGCAGGTTTGCATCCTAACAACAGTTCTGAGATGTACTACAATGCTAGCACTGCTTATCAGCACTCAAAGATGGGTAAAAATGAACTATAAACTCATGTTACAGTTTACTTAAAACACCTAAGAAGCATTTAAGGCATCTTTCTGTACTCCAAAGGAACTTTATGAATACTAAAAAGGAATAAGGCAAATCAGTAATTTTATAATATATAATGCAAGGCACCGCTGCTAAGAAGTACTGTGATACTGGAATACTCATAACAATATAAATATTATCATCTATTCCATAACTCTCAGACAAAGCCAAGCTGTTTGAAAATGCTGAGTACTTCTTCATTTTGCTATGATTTTTAGCCTTAACTGTGTATACAGGGGCAATATTTGTCACACTGTGGGGAATCCACCATGAGCCCCAAGGATACAGCATACATGCTGCCAGCAGCTGCTGACACAGGTTTCTGGGGGAAAGGCACTGTCCTAGGCTTACTGAGGGTCTAAGAAATCAAGAGGTACAAATGATTTCATGTGTATGAAAGTATATATGTATATATATATGTATATGTGGAAGTTCCAGTTCTCCCAGTTTTTAACATATTCTGTGTCAACCACATTAAATCATAACATTTTATACTCTGAGGTTTCCTTCTTTTTAAAGACAGAGCTTCAGCTAAACAATCTTGTCCACCAACCTATACAACTCCCTGATCACTGCGCACATACACACACACACACTCTCTCTCTCTACACACAGGTGGGGTGGGGGGAATGAAAATAAAAAAAAACAAAATAAAACAACACTACTAGGAAGTATCATCAGTTCCATAGCTGAGACCAACTAGAACACAAATGAGGTAAAGCAGTCGTCATTCAGAGTTCACCTCTCGGCAAACTGAGGTAGATAGTCAGCAAAAGGGCCAACAGCCTTCCCTTTGCTCCAGTGACATATTTTTAACTTTAGTCAGAAATCTTCACTCCTTTCACATTTTTTGACCACTGAACATTCAAAATGAGTGAGCTTTAAAAAAACAAACCAAAACATAGGAAAAAACCCCAACATTCAACAGAACTGCGGATCACCTGCTAGGTTAGTCAGGCTTTCCACCATCAAACTTTGGCTCCCTGTTCATTGTCCTTCGAACAGACACACGCAGAGCGTCCGGCGCGGCCCCGGGGTGTCAGTTGGGCACCGCCGGGTGGATCTGCAGAGGGGAGGAGGGAGCGTGGGCAGCAACAAACAGCAGCGGGGCCTCCGCGCAGCCGCTCGTGGCCGGGCTCCCCGCGGCCATCCCCGAGTCACTGCCGGCCAAAGGGCTTCTGCCGGGAGGGGTGGCACTCGGCACGGAGGAGAGGTGGATCTCATCGTTGGACTCGTGAGAAAACCTTCCGGAGTCGCCGGTCTCGTGGCTCCCTTCGCTGTTGGCCGAATGCTCCGTGTCGGCCACCACGCTGAAGGGCACCTGGAAGTTGGACTGCTGCCCAGGGGAGCCGGGGGAGCCGTCCCGGCTGAGCAGCACCATGGGGCCTGGCTGGTACAGACACATCACCTGCGCAAACCTCCTCTGGGGCTGTGGAAACGCACAGAGAAAAGAGCCTCTGAAAAGCTGAGCCATAATTTGAATTTTTACTGCACTTTCTGTCTACTATTCCACCCGAATGCTTCTCTCAGGGCTTTCCTACAGGAGTTTAAAAATAATCAATCTCAAGTCTTGTTCATATTTTTCCACAGTATATGAAATAATCCTTCTAGATAAGCATGGCTAATCAAAAATTATTTCACTGGAGAGATCTGAAGAGTATTTTAAAAACACACTTGGTAGAGCTCCCTCCCATCCCCTCATGCATATTCTTTAAGCATTACTCCTTGGGTGATAGCAAATGTTTTTCATATAGAGGCATAAGAAATACACAGCTGCTTGTGGAAATACTTTTCAATACGAATTTACGACATGGATATCATGATTTTCTAATTTTTAAACACACAAGAGCACAATACAAGTTAAAATGCAATAAAGAATAGTTACATGCTCCATAGGTGTGAATTTGCATAATAATGTTCCAGATTTGGTTTAACAATTCAGTTTTAAACTGTTCTTTTTCTCAGCCAAATAGCAAATGTGTCGAGACCAACAATTTCAGAAACCAGACAGTTCTATTCAAGTTCTCAATTTTCTCAGTACTCTGGGTATACAATTTAGTTTTCCTCTCTTGTTTCTCCTCAGCCAACAAGAATTTTAGCTGCCAAGGTAGGAGAGGATTCTTTCTATTTTAATATTATTTTCATTTATACATAAATATTTCATTTGTATTTATATTTATACAGAGTCTCTGCAGAAGTAGTTCATCTGATACAAAGTACACAGAAATCCTTCTGCTCATGAACACAAAGGCAAGTAACCAGTTAACAGTAGAGTTACAGTGTCTGCCAACTGTAAAGAGTCAGTGTCCCAACAACATCTACTAGAAAATGAAATTTCCGTAAGAGTTTACAATGGTGAGATAGAACACCATTAACCTCACACAACTGAAACCATCCAGTTAATCCTAAAACCACTGAACATGCTTTTCCATAAATAGAAAACTACCTATGTTCCTTTGCAAAGAGGGTATTACAGTAAAGATTGTGCATCTCTGCTCATCAGAGCAATTACCTCCTCAGTCTTCACCTTCTTAGCATCGTGGAAGAACAGCCACCTTTTCTTGCCATTAGTCTTTGTGACAGGACCATAGCTGTTAATAATCAGATCAGATCCTCCCTACAACAGAGGAAGATGCAGACATTTATTTTAATAAATTTCTAAGATACTCCAAAGTCTTTTTCTATTCCTACCTATTGGTTACATACTGAAAATGAAGACAAAGGAAGCCTTAGTGGTGCATTACATTTTTGTGGTCTGGTACCTATCAGTACAAGTCAAGAACACACCCACTGACTCTGGCAAGCTTTCTGTCCAGACCCAAAGCTGCAATACTGCAGACACACAGCAAAATATTCCAGCTACTGCTCTTGCTCTAGTACTTAGAATGTGGCCATTCATGGGCAGTGTCTGTGCCTCTACTGGGTCCATTTCTATTTCTATTTCCCAGCTCTTGTACATATCCTCAGGGAGCAGCTGCACTCAAGTTTGCAGTGTGAACAGAACAAGCCTTAACTCAGTATGTCTGCATGTGAAAGGAAGGCCACTGTGGTGTTGTCACACTGGACTGAAGATTCTACTCATCCACTGGTACATCCTGCTACCTAGGCTAATTTATAATTTGACCAAGTATGAGTTCATAAATTGCAACATTGTCTTACCAGTAAATATACAGAGAAGTAATACTTTCTGAACACCTGCTTAGTGCCATAGTTGACTAGACTGTGCACAGGCACTTACTGAGTTCAGTGCTGACAGGGACTCTCATTTATCTCCTTGGACCAGCAGAGGCCACCGAGCAGCCCCGAGTCTGCGGAGCCTTTATCCTTTGATGCTGTGCCAGAGCCAAACTCTGTAATCCGCAGAGTACAGTCGAACACAAACGTACTGAACCAGATCTCCAGCTGAACTTTCAGATAAATCTTGAAAATTTGAGCCTGGATAGCCAAGCTTGTGCTTGTCCCATTAAAAAAAAAAAAAAACAAACCCAAAAAAAACCGAAAAAACAACCTCCTGGAGGTTTGTCGTATACATATTTTACTTTTATAAGGACTCTGATGTTATAGCAATGAATTCTAAAGGAAGATTTCTGATCTGGGAGTTAGTAAAACTCACAGTACCTTAGCATCAATGAAGCTGTTTCCCACTATCATTGGCAATAAGGATTCTTCATTCTCTGCAATTCCTTCAATATTCTTCTCCACCTCATTAGGGCTGGCTAATGAGATGCTGGTACGTGACAGCTGGTCAGTGCTTTGCTGCGCACGCTTAGGAGCAGATGCTTTCCTACACAATGTCAAGTAGGAATAAAATTGACCCACAGGAATACAATACAAAAAAAATCAGGGATAAACTTTGAAGTTATTATTAATCAAGTAATCCTGGTACATTCTTGGCATTTACATTTTGTTATATGATACTCCTAACTCACATGGAATTTAAGTGTTATTGCTTGTGATAAAAGTAACATCTGCTTCCAGTTAATCATACATGGTAGGCTACAAGCTTATGTGCAGACAGGAATTGTCATGATTAGTAATATTTCTTGGAGGAAGTAACCACTAATGACATTAAGACCTTTTTACCGTGCTGCACAGAGACCATCTCCCAGTCCATATTTTTTCCTGCATATACGCTAAAAAGCCCTTGTTACTGAAAAACACTTTCAGAGAGTTTTTTAATTTATTATTTCAAGTGACTTATATTTGTTCTGATCCCAAAGTTTTGGGCAGAGTCACTGGGCCAGTTTATACCCTCTAGCAGCTGATGACAGACAGACAGTGGCTTGCACCACTGCAAAGAAACTGCATCATGGATCTGCTTTAAAATCTGCATCATGGAAATCCTTTCTGTCAGAGTTCCTCTTGTCCAGCAACACCCAGGGGGTGAAAGCCTTGCAAGCCAGGTGTGGGCAGGCTGGAGTGTTAAGCAGGAAGAGCAGATGATGTACAGCAGCATGCTTCTCTGACTCAAAATGGGGGTTCAGCTGGAAACATGCCTCATACTTAGTTGTCACAGTACCACCACTGACTCACTCTGTGGGTTCTTCCTCCTTTTCATTGGAGGAGGGGCTCAGGTAGAGTAGGAAGAGCCAACAAAGTGCTTTGTTTCCAATGCTGGTAGAAACAGGTGAAGAGACAGAGTACTTCAGAGAACTTGGTGCTCTTGGAGGAGAAGGCACGTGCCAAGAATGAGTGCCCTGAAAAAGAGCTCAGTCTTCAAGAACAAAAACATACCTGGCTTTACTGCGATAAATTAAGATCAGGATGCAGATAAGGATGCAGGTCAAGGCTATGCAAACCCCAACAACAATGCCAGTCATTGATTTCTGGTCCAGATGGTAATAGTCAGAATAAGCTGTATCAAAAAGGAACATAGAAAGGCTCAGTAAATAAGAAGAATTAACCCCTGCTCCCTGTCAGGAAATTAATAGGGTTACAGTTACAAACACGGAGACAAATGCTTCCTTCTAATGAGATTTCCAGGCCTTCTCTGTCATACATTTTTATGCTTTTGAAAATAAAACTTGTAGACCAGAGGAGTGTCTGGTCAGTGCAGTCCTGGTGTGGGAGGGGAGGAAAGGACTGCCTCCTGGGACAGACCCCGTGCTACTGGTATCTCAAGCCAGATAAAGGACTTAAAGGAAATGCCTTAGAGGAGTGTCAGCAAAGTTACCGATGTAAAATTCAAACCAGTTACATATTCTCATTTGAAAGGCAAACTTCCCATTTCTGAGCAGCAGAATTAGACAGTTCTGAGTTGAACTGAGATAAAAATTCCAAAAGTATTTCATTTAGAAGAAGAAAATGCTACATTGTTAGGACTGCCTCACATAAAACAGAATGGTTTACCCAGAAAGTGGTTACAGCTAAAACAAACAGGGATCTTTTCTTCCCAATACTAGTGACAGAGTAATCAAAACATTGCTACTGACTTGTGGAATCTCCAGAATCCAAGCGTTTGGGTCTCTGGTTAGACTCTGATGTCTCCTTTGGCAGGACAGAAAATTCCACTGCATTTGAGAAGGGTCCTTCTCCCACTTCATTGGAGGCTGCTATTTTAACCAAGTAGATGTTTCCTGCTACAAGGTTTTCCAGCAAAGCCATAGTCATTGCTCCTAGGAAAATATATGATAGACAGTTTCAGTTAGACAAAATTTTGGGAGCAGACTAGGATTTAGACATTGGGACCTACACTTTTTTCCCAATACCACCTCTAAATTTTGCTTGAGGATTGTCATCACTTTGATATATTCTACCCTGCACATAAAAGCTACAGAATGAACACTGGGCTTGCCCTCTCACCCCTTGTTTCCTTTCTCTCCATTCTATTTGAATATAGGACACTGTGAAGTGCCAGTATAGTTCAAAACCAAGATTTAAGTATTGGCTACAACACACAGCACACTATCCCTAAATCTAGCACCAGCTGCATTTCAGTGTGACAGCCTTTATGTTGTGATCACATCTGTGAGGAGATGCACCCAGCCTTAACCAGACTCTCAGGCAGCAAAACCAGAACGTTAAACCCCTCTCATATAGAACATATGTGCCTCTCTGCCACCCACCATACCTTGAACATGAATGAAAATTGACATAACTAAAGAATCCAGGTTCAGTTTCAAATTTCAGGTCTAGTTGGTTAAATTAACATGGCAGCTTTGCAAGACTACATTATGCCACGGTTTTAAAATAAAATTAAACCCTATTTAGACCTGTGTAGGCTTCCTTGATTACTGTGCATCTAGGAATATTACAGAAAATGTCTTTTTCATATACTAGGGATTCATTTCTTAAAAGTCCCTGAAGGGCAGAAAAAAGATTAAGAACATAAACAGGATTCACTACCATTGTCCTCAGACAGGCAAAACTCCTATCAAAGTCAATGAGAGCTTTGCCTGCCGATGGGCTGCAACTACTGCTTAGAATTGCAATTCATTTCTAAAGTGCCTGTGTTTCTTGCTACCGTAGAAATATACTGCTTTTATTTCCCTAAATAGAGGCAGTTACAGAACTAAATCTATCTCTTGTTCTCTTCCACATATTCCATTCACTTTCTCAGACTTAAGTCAAAATTTCAACTTTTAAATCATTTTGAGAAGTCAAAATTTATTGCATCATAGGAGCCTATAAAATATAAGGCTATATATATATATATATGTTTTGTTGACAGAAAAGATTATACATTTGGCAAAAAGGAAGCTACTTCCAAAGCTATTTCAGTTCTTCCGTAAAAAAAACCCATTAGCTGAAAAGCATTTGAAGTAAAATACGAGGTCTCTGTAACCAAAGGAGCTGTAATATTTAGCATCAGCAAGGGTGAAAGGTCACATTTCAGTATCACAGGCTCCTTCCCACCAGCTCCTTTGCAATCTGCTGCATTGCTACAGCACGTGAGCACTTGGTACTGATTTACTGCACACCTAGTGTGCAAGGGCTGTAACTTCTGATCCATCTAGGGAAGAAGGGGGAGGGTGGCTGGAAGATAACTCACATCATGAATCAGCACCAAAATGCAGTTATATTTTCTAGTTTTGCCAGGCCTAACACAAGCTCGTTCAATTTACAGGGTGGATTGGGAGAAAATTCCCTGCATACACTAAAGCCCATGCAAGGACTTTTATAGGCTGCAGGGTTGGTTTGTGGTGAGTCTTTTGTTTGGTTTGGTGTCTTTTTAAATACTTTTTTTATTTGAGAGGATTTCTCTGGAGGTATGAGAATGGAATAGGGTCAAGATTTCACAAATCTTCTGCAGAACAAGTTTAGCATCAAGACAAAACAATGCTGTTTTTTCAATAGTATTAACTGATCTAATCAGAATAAATGCACTGAAAACCCAAACCTTGCTTCTACCTCAAATTATGTGTGAAAGGACTATCACAGAACTGATCATGGTATTTGGCCAATTTTATCTCTCCATACTAATTTCCTTTCACAGACTTTTTCATCTATACTTTAACTAAGAGCTTAACAGATTGTCCTAGTGTGCCAAGATGCCTGAATTCCACACCATGCCTCAAACCCTAATATATCTGTCAAAATACAAAATTTGTGGCTCTAACATTGATGGACACAGTAATACATTGAGATTTATAGCTCTCCCTTTGTTCATTCCCTCCAACACTTTCAGTATGGGAACACATGAAAATGTTTACTGTTACTGCCATCCCGTCATCCAAAACCTCTGGTGAAACACTATCAGAGATGCTGTTCAGTTTCACAGGCATGACTAAGCTGAAGGAAGTATCTGAAAGCAATTCAGCCACTTTGCTGCATGCAACAAATACAGTGTATCATCACCAGAATGACAAGATTTAGTCTTCAAATATAAGCTCTCCAGGAATTTAAATCTGCTGGGTTTTTTATTGAGCAAAAATTAATAGTAAATTTGTCCTTTAATATGACAACTTTATATCACTGTTTCTTCCAACATTTTAGTTGGACAGCTTTATTTAAATTACTGTTCTGTTGAACAATTTTAATAGTGAAAACCCATGGGCTCATTCTTCCTCTGTAGTTAGACCTGATTGCCATTTCAGAGACTAGTTACTCCTCACAAATTTAGTTTAATAGTAATTTTCCTTTTACTCTTAACAGCTGCCCATTCTATTTGAGGCCAGCCTGACAAACACCCTTGTGCTGCAGCAAAGGCAAGGTGGCACTGCCACCTTTCAGAAGGGCTGTTGGTCCTACGTCCTCTCTTCAGGAGCAGCACGAAGGACAACAGCTCTGAACTAGAACAGCTCACTCTCCATGATGGTGAAATGAATTATCCTCTGTGAGAGCATACTCATTAAGTTTTTGGAATTGTCTCCACAGAAAATTTACAGCCTCACACTCTGGGGACAACTAAGCTTTCAGCCAGGTAACAACACAGAAGAACAAAACAGTGACTCTTTCAGGGCAATCCCCTTAAACAGGCTACTCAAGCACATGACTTTACTCTGTAACACTGAGCTTTCCTCTCTGGTTTAAGACATTATTAGAACATCATCTATTCTGAACTGCCTCTGTCTATTTTGAGTAGCAATGAACAATAAATGCCTTTTTCTTTTTTTCTGGCTACAGTAGAAATCCATTCTTGATTCAGCTCTTTCAAATCCTAGTATTATTCAGAAAAGTGCCTACAAAAATTTATACTATCTCTCCATTTAATCACAGGGATGGGACTGCAGTTCACATCAGCATATCTGAGGTACTGTTAGATTAGCTGGGGCTCAGCAGTAGAATAGAGCCAGAGAGTTAAATTGAATTTGCAGGGTGATTTACTGGGAGTAGGAGAAAGTTCATTCAGCAAACTGAGCTAACTGGATTGGCAGTGATGGACAGAAACACATAAACCCACACAGCCACACTTAAACATTTATTTCTGCAGAGAAAGGCATCTCAGAGACTTCAGATTTGAAAGAGTGCATTTACAAAATGAAACTGTCACAATCATGGTTACAGTGGAACTAAGATGGATGTAATTGGATTTACAAGACATTTTGGTTTGCAGGCACACACTGAGACCCAAAGCAACACAGAGAGCCCCTTCTTCCCTCACCTTCTGAATATGAACTTGTTTTTTAATACATCTTCCCATGGCAATAATTCTAAACTAATTAGAAACTTCTTTGTGAACTTTTACATGAATTTATTTCTTATTGTAGTCCAAAGTTGCTGAAAGTAACAAAGCATCTTATAAGTAGCATCATTGTTTATGCAGTTCATGGGTCTATGATTTTAGTTTACCTTCTCTGTGCAACACTTGCCATTCCCCAGCAATCCAAGACTTCCTGGATGCATAGAGGATAGTGTAACGTGTAACAACTGTTTCAGGACCATCAGGTGGCTTCCAGGAAACCAAAGCAGTATTATCCTCTATCAAAGTCACCTTCACTCCTACTGGAGGGCCAGATGGCGCTGTGAGAACAGTAACACAATGCTGTTAGGCTAACCCAATTTACATGCAATTAAATTGCTCAGAAAGAAACTGATGTGCAGACCTAATGGCTACTGCTACATCCCAGAAACCACATTGAAACAAACACATACTGCTCCTCAGAGACCCTGTCCTGTTAACTCTGAGCTGGTCAATAGCTTAGATTCTGTAAAAGCAAATTTCATATTTTTCCTTCAACTTGGAAAAGAAACAGTTACTGACAACCCCCCCACTTCATTACCCTGTGAACAGGTACCTCCCAAACACTGCACTGGTGAGAACATGAAACTGCATGTTTGGATTTTCCCCTGTCAAGCTGCCAGTAAAGCAAACCAGCAGCTAAGGCAGTAGATGTGTAATATTCTTACAATTTCCAAAACTTCTGGGGTTTAAAATATGTTTTCATAATGCCTATGAATCAGCCACACCTCTTCAATACATACTTTAAAGTTTTTATTCAAGTTATTTCTATTCAGTGGCTGCTAATAGTGAAAGCATCACACTTTATATAAAAATTGATGCTGATTTAGAGTAGTTTTTGAAAAAGAATTTCACAGTTCCAAAACAGTGATTTCCCTGCTATCATTTTTCTATCTCTCACCAAGAAGAGCACTATCTGTATCTCAGAGGAAAGGATTTCCCTCTCCTACACACAGCTTAAAATTAATATGCAATTTTTCAGGCCATTTGGATTACAGAACGTTCTTTTGAGAACCATAGGGTCCTCTCCTGGTTCCTTACCTTCTGGGAGGGTAGTGTGGTAGACTACAGGACTCCAAGGACTGGAGAGCTGGTCCACGTGCAGTCGAACTGCAAATTCATACATGGTTTTTGGCTCAAGACCTTGAACTAACATATGAGTCTCTGACCTGGACAGATGAAGGAATAAAATACATTAAACAGCAGCAGCTATCTTGAAGGTCCCAAACTCAGATGATCAGATATCTCAGTCACACGAGTAGATTCTCACTGTCAGTTCAGCACAGGACAAACCAGTTGAAGTCCAGACACGTGGCACATCTGTGTTGCCTACCTGGGAATGCAATTGTACCAGCCCTGGAGCTCTCAGGAGGATGTTATGTCTGCTGTCAGTTGACTCGAGCTCAAGTTTTATAAAGCTTGTTTGCACAGCTGATGCACAAGCAGTATCATTGGCTGGCTCACCAGCAGGTATCCCAAACTCTGCTCTTTCCACACTTGTCCATAGGACACTGTGCTTCAAGCTGGAGTGACAAACTGCAACCAGCGTCACAGCTGACAAGGGACGTGGTATTGGCCCTTGGATCTGCTTCCCAGCTCACAGACCCACAAAGGCTGTGTGGGCAACATCCCCTTCCACTTATGGCCTCCACACCTCATGCTTAGGGAATGAATATGAATGCTCCTTACTCATCTGGTAGTAATATTTAGTAATATATTCACTGCAAAATTGATTCTCTTAATTATAATATTGCACTTTACTATTTGATCACAAAGTCAATTGTAGACATTTTGCTTTACTTTGATTCTGGGGGCAGAGGCAAATCTTTCATATATGCCAGGGTTAATTCTGGGTGTTAACACCCCAATCAAGATTAAATCTCAATTTAAAACGGTCTTACTCTACACCTATTGCTTTATAAAAATCTCATTTAGTATTTTCATCTTCTGTACTGCAGAGGCAGTCACCAGTATCTGCAACAGCCTCATCCTATCACAAAAAGCAGCACTCATTGCTATGCTCCACATTGCACACTAAGAAATTTATAGGGTGATAATACTGTGCCTAATTGTTAAGCCAGGAGTTACACAGCAGCAGGTGGGTTCTTGGAAGAGAAAACCATGAATACGAGGATGGAAACTATTTATCCTTTAAGACAACATTGTTCTTATTTAGACGCTTGAGTAAACTGAAGTTTTGAGGGAGCTGCACACAAGGATTCCCTCAACAGCCCCATGGCCCCCAGCATGGAGCAAAGTGTTCTGCTCCCACACTACTTGGGCAGAGGCTGAACAGCAACCCAAGGCACAGCCCCTTCCCTGCTCAGCCATTCTGTGCCTCACACATTGCTTCTCTGCGAAGCAAGCAATCCTACTCAGCTTTCCCCTGGCAGGCTGCCACACACTCAGGAACATGGCATTCCCACAATGAAATGCTCAAGCCCTCAAAAATTCTCATCTTCAGTCTTAAAATCAGACACTGGACTGAGTCCCATCTTTGCCCAGACAAGCTACCTATAAAACAGGTATTCTCTTTTGTATAGTTGAAGAAGAGCTTAAAAATAAATTCAACCTAGACAGCTAAAAAGACATTAAAAATGCCCGATGATATGACACCAGGATCACTGGTAGAGAATTAAGCTGTTGTATGAATATATCTTAAAAAACCCAAGAAACTGAACTAGCAGTCAATGGGCAAAACACACAGTCCTCTAAGGCAAATAAAAGTTGTTGCTAGTAAAAGACAATTAAAAGAGAGCAGGAAGAGTAGAAACTGAGTGGGAAGGATCTGGAACTGGCAAACCAAGAGTCCTCAGCAGCGCTGCACTCACGTTTGGAGGTAGAGAACCAGGGAAGCGTTCTGCAGCCCCACGGGGTTGCAGCGCACGGTGTAGTTGATGAGCTGAGCAGAGGTGAAGGCAGGCTTTCCCCAGTGAAGGTAGATGGAAGATGAGGTGTTAGCCTTGGCATAGAGGTGGTGAGGAGGGGGCGGGGGCGGCACCATGCGATCACGGACAGCTGTTTAAAACAAAATAGGAACGGGAATTACTTAGTACTTACTTACAGTGCAATTACTTGCACTGTATACAGATACTGGTTACGTTAAGAGGTCTGAGCCCACAGTTTAGATTCAAATCTGCCCTTACCCAGCACTACGTGGTATTCAGACTCTGGAATCTGGTTAAAGCTATCAGAGATCCCTCCTAACCCAATACATGTCACGTATTATTTCTGCAATCCCACTTGTTTATTCAAACACGAAGTTAAAACTATCAGCAGAGACAAGGAAAAGAGATAAATCTCTCATAAGATACAGGACACATCATGCTAGATGAAGCAAATAGCTCAACAAGGGAGGGAAATGTGCTTGGGCTATCTTGTTTCTTCAACTGCACTTCATGAACACAGGACACTGTCTCAGTTGCAGGATGACTAGGGCAGTATTTGTCACTGATATGATCTCTCTTGCTCCCTGTTTTACACTGAATTAATTGATTATTTATAGGTTAAAAACACAGACCTTGGGACCTTGAAACAGCTCAGCTCTCAATAAATTCATCATGCCTCTACAACACTTACAGACACATCCTGGAGTACTGACTGTTTGGTCAGCCTGATAACCTTCTTCCATACTGTTATATGCCAGCAGCCTTACGTGATACTTTCTTCTAGGATCTGCAGAAAAAGCAAAGGAACAATTAGGCCCGAGCCAGACAAATTGATGCTCCTGCAAGTTTGTTTCAAAATTTGTTTGCTACAATCAGTAGCTCTGATGGACGGGCTGGATGCCTGGAAGCCTGTCTTCTCTCCAGCCCTGTGAATTCCCCCGAATCTTTACCCAGAAACAGTCAGTTATCTCCCAATCTCACTTACAATAACCTAAAACAAAGGTTTGTAGCAGAATCAGTGGGAGTAGGACAAAGAGCACATTTTTATCCGTAACAAAGTCACACCTTCACAGCTACAGAGCTAGATTTAATAGTACTATTCAGCATACTGGAAGTGTTTTCAGACCTTTAATAAAGATTTGCTAAAACAAACAGCAGGAGGTCCACAGAAACCAACATTTGTTTCTGGATACACAAGCTGTAAGGAAGCAGGGCAGTCAAAGCAATGGCAAGACAGCACCCAGCAAAAAAATGGGAAATTATTTGCTTCCAGGCTTCGAAGGAGATAAACTGTGAAACAACAGGGATTGCTAATAATGCTTTGACTAGCAAATTCTGCCTCCATATGTTTTCTTGAAAGCTGATTCTGGCACTCCTAGAGGGTCACCATTCCCAGCTGGAAGGATCTCCCCATCCCCTTTCTCTGCCCATGCCTTTGGGTGGCCACATTGCAGTTTGCTGCATCTCTGTTCTGTTGATGATACGCTGGCCTTGGTCCAAGTGTAAAATTGCTACAGAGAAATGAGTTAAGAAGGGGCCTGGAGCTCTCTGTAAGTGGTGACGGCGTGGGGCACGCACAGGAGGCCAGAGTGCAGGCACCAGGATGGCTGCTCTGCTTCCTGCAGCTACTCCCTTGCAACTGCGTTTGCAACCAACCCCTTGCACCCAGCGACGATTCGCAAGGTGGCAGCGTTTGCTATCAATTCACATGGGCTAAACTTCACCCCAGTACCGATACAGGTCCTGGGACATTCTCCTCTTCTATTGGCATGAACCTATTTCTTTTATCAAGACTTTCAGAGGGCTCAGATGTTATATAACTGTGCTCATCTTGCTCATGTCTTTTTTCCTTGCCCTAAGATACCATAACATTACCCCTTCTCAAAATAAGCGCTTCCGTTTCTCCTTTTAGCTGAGATTTGATGTGGCTTCTCATGAAATAAACAGGAACACAAATTCCTGACATTTCTTGACCAGGAATAGGACTGTTTCTGTCAGATCATTGGCTCCCTCTGCAGTCACTGCACCAGCAACACCATCTGAATCACCAAAATGATTGGATATTTCTGTAAAGGTGGCAGAGTAATTTCCTAATAATGCCCATTATAAAATCTTTTCCTATTTATTTTGAAATAGACAATCTTTTTGTGCTGCAGTTACCCATATCAGCTGTAAATGAGATATCACTAGGTAGAGTTAGCATCTCTATGTATTCTATGTTTATTTTGGAAGGTTATTTTACCAAAATCTAAATACAGATGCAAAAGCAAAAAGGCTCCGGTATTTGGATTATTATATTTGAAGTATTTCTTTGGTGTGTTTGACCTTAATGGTAGAATAGGCAAGAGGAGGCCATTCCCATTTTTTTAAGGCTTTAACATCACAAGCAATGTAAATAACAAATATATATTAAAAAAAAAAAAAAGGAAAAAGCCTTTTTTTTTTAAACTAGAGCAAAATTCTCATTTGCTTTGAAGGTTTTTTTCACTTTACAATAGCACTTTTACAACAGATTACATCAGTTGTTCCTAGGCAATAAATTACAAATCAGAAAAAGGAGACAGATACAAACACACAGAATAGTCTTAAGCATGGATAAAAGAAAATATGGAACTCTAATATTGAAAATTCAGAAAAATAGTAAGATGTTATATGTAAAAATTGAAATATTTTTAAAAATTTGTAAAAAAACAAGGTGCATTTAAAAACATTGGGCCCAACCAAAAGGATAAATGATAAAAACCTTTCAGAAGTCCCAAGTGATCTGAATACACCAAAATCAAGTCACAGTGCCTTGCTGAGGAATATTATGGCATGCACCTCAGAGAAGCAGAAACAAACACCTTCCCAGGCCTCTTAACCTGTGGTAGGAATACACAGATCAGCGTGCAACTGAAGTACTCAAAAACAAAGCCAAAATTTAAACCAGAGGTGATCAAGACACCTTTAACATCTCCCTAGGGCTGTGCCTTGGAGGTTGTTAATAAAAAATCACTTGTCCCTGCCATTCTTAGAGCAGGCTCGAGCTGGAGCACTGCTGAGCAGCCCTCGAGCCGCCCAGCTGGCCGCGTGCCCCCGCCCCGCTGTCCCCAGCCCCGAGCGCGGACCCCCGCGGCACTTCCGCAGGACACAGGATGGCAGGCACGGCCATCCATCATCCTGCCGAGCACCTTCAAAAACTCCCTGCCCTTTGAAAGTGCTCACCCAGAACTGATCATCTTCACTGTGAAATGAAGGATAGCTGAGCCCTAGTGCCCTGCTGAGCTGAATGAGGAGCCTGTGAGGCCTGTTTATCCTCAACACTTTTTTTTTTTTTAAACTGAATTCCTCATTAACACTTGATTAAGGAGAAAAGGAAAAATAATGGGATGTGGAAGAAAACAAAAAAATCTAACTCCCACAAAAAATACAAATGTGTTTGAGAAAAACACATTTTTAAAATCTTACTTTTAAGTATCCTTAATACTTTACACACAGAAGAAGCATAATGTTGAATGCCATTCTTCTTACTCCTGTATAACACAAGAAATTTCAAGCAGAATTATCTTCTTATAGAAAAACCCGTTTAAAAGTAAAGTATCCGAACTAGTCCCTACCGTCTGAAAAACAAGGTTATTTTCACTTTGTGATATCATGGTTTAATTGGTAGCAGGACCAGTTCAAGCCAAAAGCAATGCCACAATTTTTAAGCTGTCACACATTAGGGCTTCTATGGTTAAACCCATCTGCAGGTTTCTGTAATTGAAATAGCAGCTGAGGAGGGAGGAGTACATCATGTACTGCTCTAGGAAGGCCTAAATGTTACAATCATCTAAAAAGGAGAGTAGAAAAGAATTAAAGGCAGTGTGCTGGCCAGCAACAGAAATTGATGTGGAACCTGCTTTACAGATTACACCCATAACACGAGCAAAGACCAATTCAAAAACACCACCAAGATGCAGATCCACGTTGATCATCTTTCCCCATGTGCCAAACACAGTAACCAAAGATCTGCCAAAGACCAGCCTCAGTTCCAACAGTCACTTGCTCGTTACTTGTTTTATGAGGTGGTGGGAAATATTTTTTGTCTGAAGTGGCCTGTATTTAGAATATTTTTTATGATTTTACATTTCATTTACAGGCTTATGATATGAATTTACTCCTCAATGGCAATCCCAATACACACCTGGCACAAACACTTTCATCTCGCAGTTCATCAGCTGGATCAAACACTCAAAAGCCAGACATATCCACAGAGAGAAAACAAACTTCAGGAGCTTTCTTATCTTTAACCAGCACAGGTATCTGGAGTAGTTTACACATAAATCATTGATAAAAGATTGGGGATAGCATGGCCACTGGGGGACTGACAGTCTCAAATTCTTGAGAACTCGTTGCTCCATGGATGGACAGTGTGTACCATCCATGCACAGAAGGCTTGGAGGAAACAGCCATGCTCACAACAGACCCAGGAGTAACACATCTCTCCACAGAAAACCACTGCTCTTCAGAAACAAAGCAGGTGCAGTGATTTACTCAGCCCATTAACATAAATTCAACCTAAGTATAAAAATCTCACATCAAGATTTCACCTCTGCATTTTCAAAATTTCTCTGAATCACTGGTTACACCGAATAGTTTCAATTAATTCTCTTGCAATTGCCAGCATTTGTGTAAAGGTTGAAGGCTTGTTACCAGTCTTAAGGTGAACAGGAACAATTTTGTAGCCTATTTACCAACTGGCAGAATTTTTAAAAGTTAACTTGTTTCTGTTAAATATCATTTGCGGGAGTTTGTGCTGTTGGTATTAGATTGTTTTAAAATTGTCACAGCACCTACAGGTCTTTAATAGGCATTTTTATTGTTATTACTTAAATCAGCTGGCGGAAAGGACAAAAATCTACGCTGTTTGTACAATTCAGAGGGTTGGCACAGATGCTGATACGAACACACTAAAGCTAATTAATAAATATTATTACAAGAGTGCCTCTGGAATGCACAGAGATTGTCTTAAAAGACATCACAGGCTGGATGCGAGAAGTTGGAGCAGCTTCACACAGTTCAGTGGATCTGCTGCACACACCTTTTTTGTGTAACCAAAACCTATCAGCATTAAGAACACATGAATAACAGTTCCATCAGAGGCACAAATTTTGCCTCTGGTAACAATACTCCTATAAAATAAGAGTAGGAAAAAGTATCTTATGACTTCTGTTTATGCCTTATGTTGATTAACTTCAAATACGAAAAGAGATACTGTCCCAAATATCACTGGTGACAATTTATCTCAGATCAGCCTCATCTTCCTACAACAGTTTTTGTAGGTAGGTCACTGCTCCCTGGTGATATTCCTCTGGAATCCCATATCCTGTCATTTACTCTCCCATGAAAATTTGCAGTGAGTCCTGCAGATCCAACCCCGGTAGGTTTTTCATATGAGAGACACATGGGGGAGCCTCGTCTTTGTTTTTGGAGTCTTTGAATGGGTTCTACGCCTCAGAGTAAAACTAGAGTGAAGTTAAATACTGCAAATATGAGCAAAAAAATTAAGTTGAGCTATAATTTAAAACATGGATTGCAACTTGGAAAAACATAAAACATTACAGTAGCTGTATTTCAGTAAGAATTCAGATGACAATGATGTACTGGTGTATTTTACTGTCTTACTATATCCCTGAAATATAATTTTAGAGATTATATTTAGCTTGTCAGAAAGCAGACAGGAAGCTCACAGAAGATACAAACAGATTCTTTAAGAAAAATTCTACAGTGCACTCAGACGTTCTAACCCTGGTTTTGTGACAAGTCATTTCATTTCCCAGCATGGAGGGAGAACCACAGCTGTTTATCTGTCTGGATGTGAGAAACAGAGAAACTGCAAAAATATCACAAAGAACTGAGACTTGACTATTAGACTTATTAGCAGTTCTGTTGCTCTACACTTCATTGGAACATCTACATTTTATTGCACCAGCTTGAAATTATTCAGTATTCTTTACTCCTGCTATCAGCCCTGCTTCTATGTAAATCTTCCATTTCTCTTTCAGGAAGACTTTAAGCGGAAAACCTGCAACTACAAAACAGCTGTCAGTCAGAAATACTCATATTCAGCTTTCTCACTTTCTTTTCCAACACTTAGGATTTTAATATGTTCAAATCATGTCTATTTATCAGTTAAACACAGATTAAACATTCAGAGCCTAGTTTTCAAAGCTTGGGGTAATATAAGTGGTCAAGTAAATATATACACAGTGGTAGGCAGAAGCAGCTCCAGGTCCTCTGCCTTGAAGCCATTTCCCAGTGACAAAGGTGCCGTGGGGAGAGGAAGGAACATCTCCAACCGCGGCGGGCTCGTTCCATCCGGTAGAGTCATACCTCATGGCAGCCAGCTGGTGTCCTCATGCACTTCCAATGGACACAGCTGGAAAAACTGGACGCATCAAAGATTAAATGCCTGTATTTGCAGTTAAACAACTAAAACCAGAAACGTGCTTCTAATCACTTTGCAGCTGGTGAAGCACTTTATAATGCAACTACCTCATTCTTAAATTACCAAGATTGCACAGACCAAACTTTTAGAAAAAGTTACTATGAACAATAACACCACTCCCACATTCACAGGAACAAAATTTCCATTTTCCATGTTGTATTACATAATTAAAACCCCCTAAGACTAAAGCAGCGTGACACTAACAACACAGCCAATGACAAATCCTAATCTATGTATAATTCCATCCTCCCTTCTCAAAAGAATACAGAGAAATGCAAATATCCTGATTACATATTAACACTATCTTCAAATCAGTTTATCCCATTCAGATTTTGATAATTTGTCTTCATGCAATTCTTCTGTTCCAGGGAAATTTACAGCACTAAAGGTAAGTGTAAAACATGTAACAGCAGGTTTTATACATTTACACACGAGACACACTCTGGGTAACTGCTCATTCAGCTGAAGCTTGTACTGAGTACAAAATGAGTAGAGCTAAATCAAAAGCGTTACAAAGTGTTTGCCGGTATCAACACAACCAAAATTTTGGCTTTCTGGCAAATGCTTCAGAGAAAGCATCTGTTTACAGGCTACTTAGCCAAGGTTACAAGAAAGTGTAAGATTGCAACCCCTAAAAGCCCTGTCATTGTTTCTTTCAGCTGCTGCATGTTTGTGAAGCTCTGAAGGCCTTGAAAGGAGCCAGAGCAGAGCCAACAGGTCAGGGCTAGATAAAATTAAGAAAGAATCTGAGGTCAGACCATGAAAGGACTTCTTTTTTTTTTCCACCCCTCCAGAACAGTGAGTCCACCTCCAGCAGCCTTTCATTCAGTCCTGATAAGAAGAGATAGCACCCCACAATCCAGATTTCAGACATTTTAAGTCCTCTTTGGGGGAAGGAAAAGATAAGGAAGACGAAAGAAAATGGACATTTTTACTATCATTTACTGTTAGAACACATTTTCATACCTGTTTTGAACATCCCTCAGCAATTTAAAAGGAAAATATTGATAGAAACGAAATTACTGGGGGCTTTGTTCTTGTTTCTAAAAGAATTGGTACAGCACTGAATTTCTAGAGAAATAAAAAAAGGTTTAGTGTCTCGGTGTTCTGAGCCAAGTTCAGTGACTAAAAACCTAGAAATAACTTCTTAAGCTACAGCCAGTATAGCAATTCTAACAGTTGGGGAAGGAGATAAGAAAAATATTTCAGCTTTATTCTAGCTTGCATACAAAATTTAAAATAACACTTTTTTCCTTTCAGTTAAAAGTATCAAAACCACACTACATTCAGAAGGCTGAAAAAAATAGTTGTTCTAAGGACAAAACTTCTGTGCCCAAATGTCCATCTTTAACCCAATCTTTTGTGCTGCTGGATTTTTTGTGTAACCCACAGGTCCATTGTTGGGTAGTGGTCTGGCTGGATAGCTCATTGGTCTGGTCTGCCAGGGTGCCTGTGCTGCCCCCAAGCCCATCCCTTCAACACAATAAACTCCAGATAATTATTCAAAGAAGAGGCCAGCAGCATGGGCTGCTCTGACACCGGGTCACGGCCTTTGACATCGAATCTGGGGCTAGCCAAAGTCTGCTCCAAGCAACAGAGGTCCAGGGGAATTATTAAGGGGGAAGGGTGGGAAAGGAAGAGCACTGAGAAATACTATCCTTAAAAATGTACTTTTGAAGCAAAGTAATGTAAATACAGCAGAAACCTATTAGGAAAACAAGCAAATCTATTTCAAATGTACCAGAGGAAAAGGACAGAGAGAAGCGCATCAAGCCAAACAGAAACATAAAGCTGGGAGGCAGGAGGATGCCACAGACTCAGGTCTGTTCCTCTCTAAAGCAGGTATTCCCTCTCAGATTTTCAGTGTTAGATTTTATTTCATTTTTCTAAAAAATGCCCTTTTACCTTGCTTATACATAGAATTGAGAAATTAAACACAGTTAAGCAACCCTGTTCTACTACAGTTTTTTAAATCGTGGTGGATGTGCAATTGCTAAGCATTATTATTAGTTTCAAATAATATTTAATTTCTTTTCTTATTAAAGGAGCTGGAATTTCAATTGGTTGCACAATTGAATTGATCAAATTTTAAATAACGACCTTTTAATATCCCATTAAAATAGTTTGAGTAGTTAAAAATCACCAATATTTTACATCTCATGCCTTTTTTTCAATTTAAAGGTAACTTTAAACATTTAGATGGAACAAAGACTGTCTGTGATACCCATGTTTTCCTTTGCAAACCAAATAACTGCAGTAGAAACTAAGCAATTTGTTCTTTGTACAACATTGTAAAAGTTTATTTTGGTAGAAACTGGAACATATGACACATGTGAATTGATCCAGCTAAACAGTCTGGCTTTCCACGGCTTTGGATGGCTCTCGCTTATTTGTCTAAATCTGAAAAGGGTCTGTATCCCTTTTGTAGCTTTGCACTATCCCCTTAGAGGGCCCCAGGACAAACAACATCTCACACCCCCTTGCAGTAAAAACATCACCTCTCCTACTGCCCACCATCAGCAATAGCAGCTTCATACAGAAAAGTGCTGGGGGAGGGCTGGCGGGGCAGGATGAATTCCCAGCACAGCATTTCAGCCTTTTGGAGCCCACGGAAACCAGAACTATCTAAAGGTCTCTAATCTTGTTAAAATAAGTGAAGCAAATCCCAAGGATTTTAAGTTTGCTCGATTTCCTCACGGGTGTGGGACATTGCCTCCCTGCCTGTAAGGTCTGCCATCAGTCCCTGTGCTTCTCCTGCATTTCAGAGAACTGTTAAATTGCACAAGCAGAAAGCTCTCTTCCAGTATTATTCTAACAACGCTCTCTAAACCAGCAGACACCCTTACGTTAACTAGCCTGGCTCACCGTTTTCGAAGTGAGCCCTCAAAAGCTAACTTGAAAGCAATACCAGAGGCCTGGACAAACACCTAATTTTGATCTTTTGTGCTCGTCTTTTCTTCTGAGAGACCTTTTCTTTTGTTGCTGCCCAGTGGAAAGCACATAGCTCATTGGTCCTGCTTTGAAAGATGAGAGCACTGCCCCTCAGTCCACCCCTCCGAGCACAATCACTTTAATGGAATTATGTAGAGAGGCCATCTCTGGAAGAAGAAAGGGAGGGCGAGGGGGGAGGGAGAGAGTGTCCGAAGGAGCCGGCAGAGCTGTTACCCCAGTTACTAACACACAGATGTCCACTGAGAATTCATGCAGTGGCCCAAACAGGATGTGCCACCCCACACAACAGGTTCTCTTACACACAGCAGTGAGCTATGCACAAGACACACAACACTGTTAATCAAACATTACAACAGTGGGTCAGGAAAAAGGGAAAGAAAACAACCCACACAGAAGTGCTGCTATAAACACGCCTCAAAACAGAAGCATACTATAAAAGCTTCTTTTCTGTAAGATACAAGAGACTGAAAAGATGAAGTTCCCAGTAGAGACCAACATTTCTGGGTTGCAGACAGGAAGAAAGTTTAGACAATTTGCCTGGCCTTCATGCTAAGAGGAATGCTTCCAGAGGATGCACCTAAACACAATGTAATAAGCACTCCACCAAATTTGGTTTAACATCTGTTTAGGTACCAAGCTCTATCATACATATGCACTGACTGCCTGACATCTAGCATCACTTTACAAACAACACATTTGCACACAATGACAAAGGCAATCTGTTCACAGCGCCCAAACTTTCCCCTGGAGCTATGATATAAATTTTCTTTCAGAACCAACATTTTCTGCTGGTCTGTCATGGACTCCCCATGCCATTTTGACCCTTTTGTGCAGCAAAATGAAAACACTATCTATCATTACTTGCACCACAGTAACTTTGTAGGAGGTGCACGGTTTCATTGCAAAAACATCTGTGGCCTGGTGACTCAGATCTCAAGCTTTAGGAGTTGTGCTGTTGCAAGCATGACTGCAAGATGCAAAAGTTTCTGGCAGGGCAACTAAAAATCAGTCTGGCTCTTTCCTCCTTCAGAGGGTAACAAGGAACTGCACTAAAACATTCAACTTGCTAGGTGTAAAACAAGTCAATCACGACAGCAAAACAAACAAAATACATGTGAGAGAAAACCACCACTATATTTTTCTTAAGGCAAATATTGGCTGCATGGGCTCTACCCAGCTGCACCTATAATTAAGGCCCTAACTTCAGTGGGATGTTCTGTTATTGCAGGTGTCAAGGGCCGTGTTCTGCTCACACAGGGCTCCCTCTCACTGCTGGGACATCAGGCAGCCGAGGGGACAGACAGACACCCACCTGCACTCCTGTCCACGGGCTTGGGGGCATGCACAGTTGTGTGGGCACTGAACTCTTATCATACAGACCCTCTGCAGATGTAAACAAAGCAGCCTCTTAATGAAGCTCAAAATTTGGCACTCATTTGTTGAATACAGGGTGGGGGGGGGCAAGCTAACCTAGACAGCTGACAAATTTTACAGTGAATTTGCTAAACTGACCCATTTGTCATGAGCTGCCAGCTAGTCTGATACATTTACTGCTAATATTACAACTCTCATACTTCATTTGCTGAAGTTAAACCCAGACGGATTAAAAAAACCAAACAAAAGGGCTGGCATTGAGCTTCATTTTCTACACTATTTTTAATATAAATTATTCATTGAAAATCCATCATATAATGCTAAATATTCTCCAGTTCCACACATTAATAAACCAGGAAGTAGGGAAGATAGCTAATAGCATTTGTAAAGAGTTCATCTCAAATGCCTTGGCTCAGCAGGTAATTTCACTATAAGTGTGATGGCACGAGGACACAGCCCTGTTTCCTCAGCCGTGAAATGCATTGCAGGATCTCTCCCATACACGAACATGTCTGTTACTTTTCCCTCACTGTCTTCTTAGAAGCCTCATTCCCTTCAGTGTCTCTGACTGGTTGCATATCTTTGATATTTAGCAAGGGTATTCATTTTAATTACATTTAGATTACGCTGAACAACCTCTCTAATGGCTTGGCACAGCAGTGTTATTTTTAGCCTTTACATTTTTATACAGCACATCCCTCACTTCTAAAACATGCTCGAAAGAAAATTTCCATTTGTAATGACAATAGAAATACCCAGGACCCTACAACATTCTTTGCTCCAATATTCACCACTGTTATATCCAATGGCACACCGGCAGGAGCTATTCATAACGAGCTTTGTGATATGAATTTGAAACACTTATTAAAAGACCACAGTAAGTGACAGCTTGTCACCAGGCAATGAAGCCTGATATACTACATACTTATACTCCTTTTTGAGTGCTTTCAGTATGCTGAAATTTGCTGAAAATACCCATCTAGGAGGCCAGGACAACCTGCTTCTCTGTAAAAATTATAGTAACTTTTCATCTCCACATTGATTCCTCCCAAAACAATATTTCAATGATATCTTGTGTTCATCTCTTTCCAGGCCAAGACTCTGCTCTTCTAAGATAATTTATCAGGAGGATTACTCAGTCTATATTCATGGCAGCAGCTGTGCAAGTTAATGATGTTGTTGCTTTTAGTTAAATAGATGTTAATGGTTTATTTGAAGAGTATTTAATTAAGACCAAATTTCTGAAACACCAGCTCTCGAAAGCACCATAGACAAATCTTGCAGGTGGTGTAAAAGAGGTCAATATGTGCAATCTGAATTTGGACCTCATATTCTCAGGAGCTCAAATCCTTTACTCAGAGTAATTCTCTGAACTGTGGCCTGAGTACCCTTCCACAAAGATGTTTAATGTCCAAACAAAGAAGCATCTAAACAAGAAGAGGAGCCTGAAAGATTTCAGGCTTCCTCAAACGTTCGAAAATCTTTTGCTCTTCTGGCTGACAACACAGCACCTACTATTTATTTTATACTTTGTGGTATTTCATAAAGACAAAAATGTATCTTTCCTCACATGAAACTGGGCTACAACATTTTCCATGTTTTTAATGTATCTCGTATTTATGACAGGTAAAAACGAACTCACTTTAAAGGATGCTCAGAATAACAATAACAACATGGAAAAGAAAATACATCTCTGCAGAAACTGCAGTAGAATTTTACTGTTCTTTTCTTTAAGAATGTTTCCTGTATGTGTAAAGCACTTTCCATAATTATATACATGGGAATTTGTCCTGGCTTAAATTTTTCCTTCAAAATGTTTTAACTTTTTTTAATAAGCAAAATCACTTTTCATAGGAAGTAATGCTACTTTCGTCCAAATGTTTGACCACAGACAAGTTGTAATTTAAATCTTCTGCCTTACCTACTGTATTTTTTAATAGTTTTGTGAAGAACAAGCATTTAATACATGTCAAACATTGTATTAACAAGCTGAAAGGTACGGAGTAAAAGACTAGGACACAATTCATAATCAAGGTTATTTTTGTTAACTTTCCTAATGCATTCAAGATTTAAATTCAACCTATATCAACATCTTGATTGAAAAAAGGAGAAGAAAATTATCTTGATGTGATCGCTCTGCATATGAAGTTTATATAACACTTAGAAAGTGGAAAGCAGTCTGACTGATTGATTGCTTAAGTAAAATAAACACACAGCTACTTAACTCTTAGCTAGCTATCTCCCTCTGTACAATTAAAAGGGTCTCCCATCATTAATTCAGTTTTACAAATGCTCCATTGAGCCTGCAGTTTGATGAGCATTTTAAAGCAGCATTAGCTGGGCTGCTGCTGAAAGAAGCCAGCCTGCTCCCCTCACCCTTCAGCCACTCAGGCCTGCCACCGTCTTCCCTTGCCACCTCCCACCACGTCCCTGTGCCCCAACACAAGTGTCAGAAGTGTGCAAGCACAGAGAGCAGCAGCACAAATTAGCAGGGACAGGTACACAAGGAATGTGGGCTGTTTTCTTCCAAAAGTGCCAGCTTTTGCTGCTTTATTGAGCTCTGAGTTGCTCTTGGATGAATTCTGAGAGCTAAACAACATCCCAAGGCAGCAGAGGGAGCCCTGGCAGCTGGTCAGGACACAGCACAGCCACCACGAGTCCACTTTGTTTTATACAGCCTGGTGAAACTGACCTTCAAACCTACCCAAAAAACTTCACTGATCCCAGAGCTGTGTTATGGGTTTATTAACAAAAACCACTTCCCTCAAGGGGGAGCTGTTATCTAATAGACTGAATCCAAAGCTGGAAAGCTGGACATTCACAGCTCAGTTCTGTCACTGACTGCAGGAATATCCCCACCACGCTCAGTTTAAACCATCAGTACCCGAGCAGTCCATGAAAATGGCCCTTCTCTTCCTTGTGTTTCAGGTACCCAGTGTGTAACATGGGACAGTGAACACTCACTCACCTGTGAAATTCATGGGAATGCTTACTCACTGCTGGAAGAACACAGCATGTGTTAGCACATCTGTGCATCTCAGCACAGACAGAAGAAAACATGTTATTAGCAAAGTGGAAATAAGAATAACTGCCTAAAGTGGATGTTTGCCACACTGCTCCAGGCAGAGTGTTTCAGCTGCCCTGCACAGGGGCACAAGAGGCAACACAGGCTCTGAGGTCCCACTGGCAGACTCCTCCAGTCTCCAGCAAGGGGGAAGATGACCCTTGAGAGACAGATCTTCCAACAGGGAGGCTCAAGGAAAAGAGGGAGGTGTAGGCACTGCTGGGTCAGCTGGAGTACCCTGACTCATGCCTGCAATCTGGATCACATCGAGCAGTTCACTTTTCTGTCCTACAGCTTGAGTGTGCTTTGGTGAGTTTCTTCAGGTATTTTATTGGGTTGGCTGGAAGCAAGATCTGGCTGTCAGTTCTAAAGGAGAAGGATGAATATCTCTGCCTATATGACAGTGATATCAATCACAGCCCATGTGTGCCTGTCCACTCTGCCTGGATAACACACAGACTTAATACATCCAAGCCACCTCTGAGAAAAGTTTTCCAGCACAAACAACTGGTAGGGAGTGCTACAGATAGATATTTCCAAGGCAAGTGATTGTCACCAAGGCAACAAGGGCTGATGGGAAACTGAGAAATTAAACAAAGGCAGGTGAGAAGCTCTAAGAAGGCAGCCAAGACATGAAGAAAGAAAAAAAGCCAAATTAGGCCATTAGCAATTATCATGAAAATAAAAATTTATACAAAGGACTAATACAATAAGAGGTATGCTTGTGATGGAGAAGTGCTGGGCTGAGACAAAGAGGATCAAGAAGATATCCTATTTTTCTCCCAACAATGTCTATAAATACATGCAAACACAGACACACACATACTGAGCTGGGCAACAGGCTGTGAGCACAGCCCTCCCTGCACCTTGAGAGTACAGGGTAGAAAGTCGGTAAATGGACACAAGGCACAGTAGTGCAACATCCACCCACGTGCCTCTCCTCCCCCACACACACCATCCTACCTAACACTTAAAAAAACCCCACATTTTCAAGGGGTATTTGCGTACAGGATTTTATGTCTCCCCCTTTGTCTGAGTATACAAATGTGCCAGCTGTACAAAGACCCCTAGCATGCACAACTGGATGCCCCAAGAGTTAGAAAACTCAAGTCTTTCACAGATCTACCAAACAGGATCAGAATGATTTCCCTGTCCCGGCTTCTACAAGCACGTGCAGTAACAAGTGGTTTTGTTCTGTAATGATAACCAGCTTGAGCAGGGGTACAACATTCAGCTATGACAAAGTTAAAAAAACACCGTAAAAGTGAGTATAGATGTTGAAATACACTTTTTATGCAAATCTTATTTATACTAAACCATCTTCCTAGATTTAAAAAAAAAATTAAAAAAAAAAATTAAAATCCCAGGTTTGGAAGAGAAGTTTTACAGCAAGAGCAGCTTCTTCCAACACAAGATTGTTTTTTTCCCCACTTCCTGCATCCCCCCCTTCATTTGCCACAGAAGTGTGACTCCAGGAAGCCTGAAAAAAACAAACATGCGCTTTTTCACAATTGCATCTTTTCCCAAAATTGAAAACAATGCTTCTGTTAGCAATAACGCCTTCATGAGAAATATATAACCGAGGTGTTACTCAAGGCAGGGAAGCTACCACAAAACATTACCTTAGCTTTAGAAGTGCATTTACTTATCACTAACACAGAAATTATTAAGATCCCCTATTACTATCTTTCCCATAAAACTACAACTGGTAACATGACTCAAAAAAACTTAATGAAAAAAAACTTCAGGATGAATTAAATTAACATTTTGATCACAACATCTGGATTGTTGTTTAACAACAGAAGAAAATAATAAATAAAAAGAAAAAGGGGGAAAAAATTAAGAAATGTAACTAGCCCTGTACAGCAAATGTTTTCTTCTGTCCACTCTGAAGTCTCTTTCATGTGCTAATGGTGGCATTTTTTTAAACTCTTCCCCTTTGACTTACTCAGACCTTTAAGGACCTCACACATCTAATGGTTCCTCACATTCACCAAGAACAATCGAGAGAGGTCTGGGGGTTGACATGCAGTATGATTAATGGACAATGTTGATTTAATTTCCTATAACAGGAGTTTTCTCTAAGCTTTCTCCAAGGAGCAGTTTCTTTGCAATCTACGACTTAAGTATTTTACTAATGAAGTCCAATAAATAGCAAATTAAATAATGCTGTCTCCCAGAGACAAATCCTCTCATTCCAGGAAAAAAAAAGGAAAAAAAAATCACCCACTGTATTTAAAGTTCTGTTTAAGTCTAAAAAAGCTTGTACAGCAGGAATGTACATAGTAGTTCAGTTTTCTGGGGCTCTTTTATTTGGTTTGGTTTATTTTGTTGTTTTGTTTAAGAAACTTTATCACTTATCTGGTCACTCCTGCCATCATTATCTGCTTGCTCATTTTTAGCTTTAAACAGGGGAGTATACATTTAACTTAATTTCCAGTTTCAAGAAATTAAGTCTTTATTGAGTGGTCACTTTTACTTTACAGCTATCAAAATGTATCTATTACATATTCATTTTAACACTTAGAAACATTTCTGAGGTTTTTCATTTAAAGTTATTTACTATGTTCTTGTTGTAAGGAGTGATCAATATGTCCTCTTCTTGAAGCAAATTTTAACCTTCAGCTCCAGCAAATGAACAATGCAACACTATTTGTGTGCATCCTAACTGTTACTCAATCAATATGACACAATCTCCCAACTGAATTCCCACACAGGTTTAGCTCTAAATGGAATTTCTACCCCAGGAACGCAGAGCAGCAGAGAGCATTTCCTGCAAGATTCTAATCACTTTCCCACCATCGAAAAGTTTACCTTTAAATACTCTGAGGACAACACATCTTCCTTCACTACAGGCTGGTAAGATACCTTGCCAGACTGCAAAAAATCTCCTCCTACTCTGAAGGCTTTGAAGCACCTTGATTCCAGTTCTTTGAGTTGTGACACAACAGATCTGATCCCCTGACAAAAACATGCATCCAACTCAGTTATGGGGACAGTTGATAAAGAGACAAAAGTGTCTCAAAAATGGGCACAACCCCTCCATGCTACCGGAGTGGCCCCATGGAACAGAATCTCTCCTGTTGCCTTAGCAAAGCCGTATCTTTACATTACTGCCTTTAACACTGCTACAAGGCATTGTCCCAAACAATGACACTTAGCTCATCCTGACAGCTCCCAGTATCTCTTTAGAGCAGGGCTTAACTTGTCTTAGCACTCTGTTTTGATTTTTTGAAGTACAGTACCCTCAATCTTTATTCTGCGCTGAGGATCTACTCCCTCGCCACGTTCTTCCCCTTTGAAGAACCACTAGCTTGGGAAGTTAAGTCAAGGCATGTTTAAATGAGGATGTCACAACTATTTTCCCAGATAACTGAGTTCAAACTGGACCAGAGCATGTTACAGAAGGTTACATAAAAATATATTAGACAATTTTTCCAAAATACAGTCTACCTGTTTATGAAAGATCTTAACTAAGAGAGCAAGAATGCATCTTTCTGACCCAAGATTAAGTGTTTATCATGCTGACAAATCAATACATTTCCATGAGTTTTAGAGCCATTCCATGACTCTGCAGTTAATTCAAAGAAAGCCTAGAGATCCTCTTCGTAAGGGTCTGTCATACATAACATTTTAATCAACACCAAAACCAGTTATGCTGCTAATGCAGGTGTTACAAATATCAGCATTCCAGTGCCTACTGAAGTTGATAACTGGCTAAACTGGTAACCTAGAGAGGCTTGATGGTGTAATTTAAAATTGGCAAATACACTAAACATTAATTAAAGCTTTTCACTAGAAAGGAACTGCATGAAAGTAACATTTACTTTCAAAAAACACGAATATGGGTAGAAGTTAACTGTGATGTGATTTTAAAAAAATCGTAAATCCAATTTCTTTAATAGAGGTAAATTTAAATTCTGACAGAAAGCATACGACAAAGCAATCTTTCTTTAAGAACAAATATTAAAGTAAAAGTATGCAAAAATGATACAAATCTGCAATACTGCACAGTGCAAAACAAACACTGGCAGAACCACACAGGAAGGAAGGCATTACAGTTTTTTACAGATGTGTCACTTGAACTGCATAAAAGGTATGCAGCATTAGCAGCTGACAGTTAACTGGCTGCTCCCCAGCAAATCTGCTCAGAACAAGCTGATATTTATCTGGGATTCCCACTCAGTCGTGTGCAAGAGTGCTTAAATACAGCTTTGCCCAAGACTCAATTGTTATAATGGATGCCAGGCCAATAAGCTCCAACAAAGGGCCACAGAGTTCAACATCAGCTTCAGTTTTGCCCAGTAAGAATTCAATTTGCAACCCTAGTGAATCCATTTTTCACCTAAACAGAGCAGTGTAGTATTTTCCTTCCATAAGGAAGGCGTGACCGAAGTGGGTGAGCCTGGAATCAGTGTCTGGTCATCTCGTGTCAGTGTATTTGCACCGTGCAGCCTCCTGATATTGCCCCAGTAGAACCCAGCTGCACATGGACCGGCAAGTACACGAGCAGAAATGCTGCACAGGACAGAGGTTTGGTGCCTTTCCTGCCTCTGACGCTCAGTCTGGTCTTCCACAGGCAGGGATGGTAAATCTGAGCATAAAGGGAGCTCTCTGCTACAAACAGACCTAGAGAAATTACTAGCACTGACATACACTGGAAACAAAACATGATGTGACAGTTTGTAAATCACAACAAAACAGAAAACCCAGTTTGATTTCTGTTTACATTTACAGCCTGTAAAATGCAATATGGTTCCTTATATAAAAGAGGTAAAAGCTTATCAAAGCACCATTTGCTTTGATATCTCACGGGTAAAAAAAGTTACAGGGTAATAAAGCCTCCCTCCGTTCTCTCTTCTAATCTATAATCTATCTTTCAAAACCTGAAAGGAAAAAAAAAACCAGGAAAAAATGATATGCAGATATGCCACATCTGCATTTGGAAGACAGACTCATTTAAGAGTGGTGACAGGTCTGTCTTTCATGATTATGGAGCAAGGAATGTGTGTCTCTTGTTTATTGATGTGCCATAGAAGCACTATCATAGCAGGACTAGGCAAGAGCTTGGGTTTAACTACAAATACACATTATCTGCCATGTCTGGGAAAGAGAGAGGGGTCACAGTGAGTTGTGAGGAAGAAGTTGATTTTAAGCATACCCAGTTTACTTCCAGGGCTTTTGGTTTTATTCCTGTGCAATTTGTTGGATTCCTCCTCCCCTCTCCCAGCAAATCCCATATGTTTTAGCTGATAAGTAGTAGTAGCAAGGCTGTTACACACAATCAGGGGAATTGACAGATAAGAGGTTTAGTTTAAGGATGTAATCAGCGTGAGTAAACACTAGACTGACCCAGCTGTAAACAGTGGAAATAAATGATAATATTTGTCCTGGTCACCTACTGAGCTATTACACACTTTCTACTATGTAACAATGTAAATATAATGACTACAGTATATACAGCAGACAGTGCAATCATCTGGCTTTCCAAGCAAGGAAACTGAGCTTTTAGTTGATCTTTATTAAGAACTAAAGTGATTTCCAATTATTTCTTTAACAGAGCTGTCTTTTGTTCAAATCAGTATTTCATTAACTGTGGATGTCTGATCTGATGTACAATACCTCAAGCAGAAAAAAAGTATCTCTGCTATACTAAATTTATATTTTCTTTAATGCCATTTGAGAGCAGTTAACAATGAAATTGTAAAAAAAAAAAAGTGTTTCTTGAGAAAGACCTGTGTTTCTTTCACATCACTTCATGAAACCGTAGGAATGCCTGGCTCCTTGAATTTGTAAGGGAATTTCAAGCTAAATTTCCATAGTAACTTATAAACAAAAAGCAATATCAATTCCCACACACACAATTTTCAGTATTCCAGAACTTTCAGATACAAGTATGTGAGACTACATTTTGACCCTAACAAAACACAGGATAAAACTGAAATTATAGCCCCAGCTTCCAGAACTACATTAACACATGAAATGCAGTTACAGTGCTCCTTCTCAGTACCTCAGCATTTGCAGTTAAGAAAGATAGCATCAACACTGTCAGAGATGCCATTAAATTTTTAGAACTTACATTTTTCAGCACATTCGTTTGCAATACGGTGCAAATGAAACCACTGTGTCCTATCTGACCATTCCATCAACTGCTTTACAAACCTTTAAAGCACTTTTACAGAATCGTTACAAGAGGTGCTTGGGTGATGTTCATCAGGCAGCTTAACTGGAGGAATTCTTTGCACTGATGCTTCTTACACACCCTTATTCAATTTCTATAGACTGTTGAATGACTTTGTCATTTTTGCTGCCCTGGACTAAAGCTTAGCTACAGTCATGGCTGTAACCCAATATAAATAGATCCCAGGGAAATTAAACAACTGAAGGCCAAGCCTCTGGGGGAATACTAAGTGTACTAGGTAGCTGGCTAATTCTTGAGTAGAAGCTCCCTTTCCAAAGAGGAGTGCCATCCAGGGTCACAAAACATGCCTTTGTGTCCTTTAGACTTGGGCAAATTCTTCACTTGGAAATATTGTCCAAGTCAAGGAACACAGGGGAATGCACTTTTCTTTATTTCTGCTCTCTGTAACTGGGAAGAGGCAGAATATAGAAGAGCTTTCAGACAGAGAAGCTTTTCTGATGAAGACCAGAGTTTTTGGAGTGTATCACACACATGAGTCTGACAGAATTAAATTATTTTTCCAAAAGTGCTAGATTGGGGCGGGGATAAATGCCAATGGGTAATGTAAAACTGGGGTAACAGGAGAAGTACCAGGGTCACGATGCACCTCATGTTAACTGTTTAGATGACCCCATCAGCATAGGAGAAGCTTTCCCAGAGAGAAAGCCTGCAGTGTCTCCAAGCCTCTCAGGAATTACCAACCAATTTATTCGTTTAATGGTTTCTTTTATGCAGATATACTCCATTTCATGGCCATCCAATCACTTGGCAGCTTCTGCCAAGTGCCCCTGCAGCCCCAGGCCTGGGAGCCAGCAGTGCTCCCAGCACAGGACACCCCACAGGCTGTCCTGGGGAGGAGCCTTCTCCAGGGAAAGGCCAAGGAAAGTGGCCTTCCACGCTCAGGGCATTTTCACCAAAGCAAACAGACTAGTTTTTCCATCCCCTAAGGTGTCTGTGTGAAAGAAGTTCTGGTATCATCATGCAGCAAAAACAAAAGAGCACCTACAGAACATGTGCACATCTCTGCCAGTACCTCCTGGCCTCAGGGCTTCGGGTGCATTTACTGAGACCCTGTGCCCACCTTGTCACCAAAGTGCAACTTCCTGAAACCCTCACTGTAACTGCCAGCCCTGAGGGTGGTACAGCTCCTGCACAGCAGCCATGGAAGAATGAATTAGCAGAGTGAATTCTCGTTTTCCTCCCTTCTTCTAAGCACAGAAGGCTTGGAGGCGCTAAAGGCACAGGAATGTGTTGCCACCCCCATCACCAGTGGCATTCATTTAATTAATTACCAGCATGACAAGAACTGAATTACGAAGTTCAGAGATTAAGATTTCCAGGCAGCTTGAAAAACAGTTCTTGTGTTACAGCATCAGAATTGATCATGCTTTCTTGAGTTTGCTAACCAAGGAGTTCAATTTGATTTTATCCTCCCAGACAAGCTTCAGATGGGTTCTTCTAAGCCACTGCCATCCTTGTACAGGCTCCACTTTCCTACCAATGATACAGCTGCAAACACGGCGAGCTCTGACAGGCAAACACTCCAGTTAGCACAGGGGTGATACCAACATCATAGAAGCACAGATGCATACACATGTGCTGAAAATACTCTTTGAAAAAAATAATCTGAACACATTTAAAGAGGGAGATGAGCTTCTCTGGACACACTCTTTGTTTTAACTTTCAAGTTTTGCCAATCCCTCTCCTGTTGCACAGCGAGAAGGTTCCCCAACAAACTCTTCCACCAGCAAAACTCACTTCAACTTCTGAACACACATTCTGAACCAATACAGAAACAGAACCTGTACCAGCAGACTTATCAAGTCTCATAATGAAAGACTTTCTGGGAGGGAAAAATTTCTAGACAACAGAGGAATTAAAAATTGAGGCAAAAATGCATGGTATGCACCCAAGGGTCTGCTCCTGTGGTAAATTCAAGTAATAACGGAATTTTACACTGGACTAGGAAATGGCCTGCTATTGAAAAATAAATGTGAATACCTTTAACACAAACAAATATCTATGTGAAACTGTGGATATTTATTTTAAGAATAAATGATCAGCTCATTTAATTCTATTTACGTGGTGACTGTCCTGCTAAATAATCCAGTATAAAAATACACAGAAGTAACTGGGTGGACCTACACTGGAGAAAGAAAGGTCACTTCTCAGAAAACAAGGTAGGAACCAACAAAAGACCAAAAACATGCAGCATAATACTCATATTGCTACATTTCATGTTCAATAACTGTAAACTAATTCACACTAGCATTGCTGATCCTACTTTATCTATCATAATTATCCTTCCATCAAGAGTCCTGTAGACATTTGCAGTCATTTACAGTAGTTATACCAAAGCTATCAACAACAAAGCAATCAACAGTGCTTGTAATAACAATGCTAATGTTTTCTTTGATTAGAGACTACCATGAATTCTCATTTTGTGATGCACTTTAATTGCCACAGGGTAAGAGAAATGTCTTCTTTAAATACACAGATCTTGCACAACTGGCATTTGTACCAACATCTGCAGAAAGCTCCATGGACAGATGTATTGGCATGCTCTAAACATCACTACAAGTTTATCTGCAGTTTATTAACCATGCAAAAGAAGAGGGAATGGTAGGGCAGCCATAGGCCATGACAAAGACATGAAGAGGGAGTGTTTGGAAGCCATATAAATTCAGTGGCAACAGATAATGCATGAGAAACTGCTCCCTCTTTGCCACTGGGAAGCACCTAGGACTTTGAGCATATTCTTTCAAATTAGGAATAACCTTTCCTTTTGACCATATTATCTGACTTATATGACACCAAAAGTCTTAACACACACCTTTCCTCTTCAAGTTTCACACTTGCAGTATTCTACTAATTCCTGGGGCTCATAATGAAGACATTTATTTTAAAGACTCTGTCAATAAATCAGTAGTTTAGTGTCCTCAGGAGAGGCAGATGGATGACAGAACATCAGTCCTCAAAGCCTCTGTCCAGTTCATAAAGAATCAGGTTACTATAGTCACAAAACTCAGTGAGGTGGCTTGCCTTGTTTCACCTCAAACTGTACCAGGGAGGACCACTTCCTAATAACTAATATTTTAAATGCCTAATTAAATAAGTGTACTGGTCCAAATCACTTAGATTATTAACAAGAAATAAAAAGATGAACAAACCTATCCCTTCTTAATGTACGGATGTTGCTACAGTCTTTGTGGGTTTATATATACAATTCTACCTGCTGTATTCTCCACGTGTGCAGCTGCCAGGGGCAGAAGATTGGCTGTGCACTGCTGTCTAAGAAATAACTTGGCATGCACAAGTATTTCAAAGAGGCAATTTGGCAATGGGCAAACACAGTAGTCAGACAGGCACTATTGCTCTGGGAAGTCTGTGCAAACTTTCCAAGCTGCAGTGTAAGTAATCATCTTAGCAGTGGAAAATCATGACCTAATCAATTTTCCTGAGCTGAGTCTTTTGTAGCTGTAGTGATGAATGCCTTTTACTGTAAATGCTATAAAACAAAAAAACAAAAAACAAAAAAACAAAAAAAAGAAACCAGCAAATTAACTTACATATGAAAACTCATATTTGATATACACTTCAAATACAAATACAAACTCAGTACACCCCATTAAAAAAAAATAGATGACTTCTACTGAAGTTATTAATAAAAACTACTCTTCAGTGAAACTAGCCTACAGCAGCACAAATTACACAGACGTGAAAAATATAAATTCCAGCAATCAAATTATATGGAATGTATCATGTTTTTGTCACCATATTTAGATACTGAGAATTATGATAAAGAATAAACACTCAACACATCACATGTACCATGACTGAATGGTTAACTCAAGCACACAAATTATTCCTTTTTGCAATTCAATTAATTGTGACCATGTGAAAGTTGTAATTTTCCAAAGTCACTTTTCTTTCATTTTCTCATCTGTCTACACGGTTAGTGGAAAGATAAACCAACAAAAACACACAGACAGTATACATCCTAATATAATTCTGTAAAACTATTTTCATCTGAGGAGTATTAGTGTACTGAGGAAATCCATATCATGTAGATCACATTGTTAGTTAATCTGCACGTGTTTGAAATTACAGCTTTGTATTGCATAATGAGAGGAAAAGCTTTATGCATTTCTATCCTAGGACACGCAGACACCACATCCTTTCTGTGCTCTCAGAAGTGCTCTTTTGTCTCGCAGCTCTGTTAAACAGTCAGCCAATGCCAGATGCTCTGGCTAGAAGTGGTCACAGATGGTCAGTTGTCCAGTTAACAGACCAGAATGCTCTTCTCAAATCTCCCCTAAAATTGTATCTCAACTGTATGCAGCAGATGAGAATATCTGAGCATGGTCAAGAAGCCATTTGACCTAGTTAAGATTGCAGGTCAACTTTGATAACTTAGTCAAGATTAAATTCTCCACAAAATCACTAAGTAAACGATCTCAACACATTTCAAACAGCAAGTCTCAAGTCCTACATTACCTTTGCTTATGACATGATAGACCACATCTTTTGATAAAAGAAATTCTCAGTTCTGTACATAAACAAAGTACCTTCTACCTAGGGATGATCCCAACACATCTGCACTAACACACATTGCAAGAGCTACAGGAGGAAACAGTCAGGTGATCAATGAGAAGACTCCAGTGGGACTCAGCAAGCTCTGTGCCCTAATCTTTGTGCTCAGTCCTGCAAATATTTACCATTACTCCTTAAAAATATTAACAGGATTATAACATCCACAAGAGCTACTTGCTTCTATGTTGAACAAGTAGTGCTTGTCATGCAGTATAGCTGTGACAAAGGCTACAAGAGAGAAATAAGCTAAAAATAGTAGAGAAAAGTCTTTGGTGTTTTGTATTAATCTTTCACTGTTCCTCTATCAGGCATAGACACAAAAAAGATTTAAAAACCTGCATATTAAAGTGAATATTTAAAAGACATGTCATTTACTAGCAGTTTTTACTAAGTTCTGTATCTTGTGATAAGTAGTTGGGTGTCCTTCCAACTTACACAAGACTTTCAAGATCCGGTTTTCTAAGTGTTGTGCAACACATATTTTGTGAGAGGATTATTCCCTCAGCAGCCTAGCTCAAGTAGAGCTTATTGCAGAGCTTATTGCTGGGAAAATATGTGGCCAAACCTAACACTGTTGCCTTACAGGTCTAATGATTTAAGCTCTCTAAGGTGTCACTGTCTTCCAAAACAGTTGAGAAATATTTTATACACTCACCCAAACCACTGACAGTATATTCCAGGTCACTGGCACCCAACAGAATCGGTCCATTCTCCTGCTGCCCCTCCTCCTTGTAGTACAGTTTGTACCCTTGGACAGCTGCAGTGTCCTCAGAGTCCTGCTGCCACTGCACTGTGATGGTTGTGCAGTTCATGGGCTCCAAACGCAGCTCAGGAGACTTTGGTGCTGGTTTCAGAGAAATATATATATATAAAATAGTCTTATATGCTAGAAACAGCTATTTTTCATGCAAAAATCTGGATGTCCCTCAGTCCAAACTTCACTCCAGACTTTTACTCTAACTCATCTGTGTATTCATATAATTATTTCGTTCTTCTGATGTCTGACTCCCTAGAACCTAAATTGAACAACTTAATTTAGAATACAACAGAATAGAAACAATTTTTAATTCTGCATCTTACTAAATAAATAAATAAATTTATGAGGTAGTTATTTTTAAGCAAAAATGAAAACATTCCAAAGATAATTACAAAGTTACCTCCTGTTTTAAAGTGAGCCAGAGCAAATATGATTAACAATACCATCACACTTCATCAAGTGTTAGTAATTCACTATAGTAGTCAAAACTCAATCAAATCCAAAGCAGAAGGGTGTGGGCTACAGCTAAGAAATAGAGTTAAAAATTCGAATCTGCTTAGTTTTCAAGCTATTTGTGCAAAGTTGAATGTCCTGCTGCATGACATTACTAAATAATAATGAAATTCAAAGCTTAAATATAATAAATTAGACTTCAAATATCAATTTCTATATTCAAAACCTACAAGTAGTTTTTATAATACAGACATACATGCGTTAACTCAGATCATTTATTAGCACATTACACTGCTAATGTGTGGTGTCCTAGTTTGCAGAAATGTATTTTACCCTGAACAAAGTGGTACAGGAAACTCTAGTTCATGTTTGCGAACATGCTCAAATGTTTTCGCTTCTAGACTCATTTTCTTCTGTTCTATCTAATTTGAATTAAAAAGAAAATTTAAAAATCCAGCAACCCCAAAAGGTGTTGTTGCTCACTGCAAAGTATGTTAAGAATTACCTTTCACACTTGTAGCTTTGGGAGTTCGGTGCGAGGTCCACAAAGACGCCTCTCCCCAGCCTATCCTCGTTGCAGCGGTGATACGAACCAAGTACACACTGTCAGGCCTCAGGCCTTCGAGGAGATACTCATCTGAAGTGCCTGGAAGCTCCAGCACTTGGATTTTGGTCTCTGTGCTGAGGCGGAAGGACAGACGGTACAGGACGACCTGGCCTCTCCTGTATTTTGCAGGAATTGGCAGCCAAGATATGAGAATATCTGTAGGACTCCTGCTCGTCAAACTGATTTCAGGAGCTCTCAGTGGAACTAAAAAGGCAAAGACAAAGAGGTAGAAACCAGAAAATGCTTGTCTGATACCTCAGCCTACAGTGAGGTGCCACTAAAGTAAGACAAAATAAGCCAACAAGTTCTGTAGATTCTTGTTTAAGGATAACTTGACCCTTCTCACACTTCTCACCTGCTGCATGCAGCACAGCTTAAGCAAACTTTTTTCTGTAAGGCCCTCAACATTTTCTTTTTATTGCTGCCAGCAGTAATCAAAGGCAATCAACACCTGACTGGTCTGACACACTGCCTGTCAAGGTTAGATGCAGCAGCTCCAACCGAGCCCAGACAACAACCTGCACTGTCAAACACTTGGTGCACGTTTTCTCCCACCACCCATGTAATGAGGGTTCTGACAAAGAGACCAGACAGACAACTAGAAATGGCAATGTTCCATGCTGCCAAAGATTAACCCTGTCAGAATTTATTAATCAGTTCTAATGATCTACACTAAACAGTTTGTTGTTGCCACGATGTTCAGATTAATTAAATCATTGCACAGAAATAATTCAGCAGGGTCTTCTACAAAATTCTTTCTCTACTAAAAAAGGCATGTAGACACAAAAAACCCCAAACTAAAACAAAAGATTAAATTTTTGTCCATGCAGCAAATTTCTATTTCAAATTTTCCTAGAAAATTTGCAGAAGATGCAGTGGGTGTGCAGTTTGATCCACATTTCAGATGTCCAAGAGAGCATCATAGAGACTAAATCCTAGGCTACTGTCAAATTCTCATCATCAAGGGAGTGCATAAAGACCTAGAAGAGTTATTACCATGATTTAATGAAATGTCTTTCAACATAGAAAGAGACTCTGTGTAATACACACTGTTGCCCTGTCAGAATGTTATTTTATTCTCATTCCTCTCATGAGCTGGCTGTCTTGTACTGTGGTATGCAGAAGTCTCACTAGTATCAATAGAAATTTGAGACCCTCAAAAACTGTTGCCACTGCACAATTCAACTCAGTGCAGATAAAAACGTTCACCAAAGTACTTCTTACCATCTTCGAGGGTGTGCTGAGTCACATGGTCTGACATCTGACTGGCTCCCAAGGGCATATAAGCTACAATATAGAAGGTGTAGTTGCTGGCTGGCTCCAAGTCATCAATAATGTAATGGGTTGTATCATTTCCAATGACCACTTGGTACTCTTCGTTATTTAAACCTGGTATAAAACAGGGGTTAGACAAACAAAAATTCCTGAAAATCCTCAAACATCACAGTATCCTGGCTTTAAGATCTTACGAAGTTAATTTTGTGTGCTTCCCCAGCCTACCTCTAGTTTTTCAACTCTATTAGGCAAAAGCTCTTTTATGCACAGGAGTAACTGTGTCTTGCTGTAGTATACGTTGTGGTGTTTCAGGATTTTTCTCAATAAGGGATGCTGAATGCAACTCTAAACCCTATTTAGCATTAGTCACAACAAACTGTGCCCAATGTACAGTAACACAACGGACAAGCTCTAATAGCCTTATCACTCATACCCACCTTCTAAATCTATTTGTTTAGAGTCAGGGGTTTTTTTCAAAACCTATTTACAGAGCCTTTCTATAGCAGACTGCGAGGAATGTGAGGGCTCCACTCCATCAAAAACAAAACAAACACCCTCCTGCCCCCCAAAAGAAACAAACAGAAAGAATTTATTCAGCAAAAGGATCTCATTTTAGCCCTGCAACATCTATTACATTTGATTGACACGTTTTTTATTTTAATTTGGAGAAAGGCCAATAAGAACAGACCAGAATAAGCTTCAAAAATGTTTGGCTCCTTAGCAAGTTGTTAAAAAGGAAAAAAAAAAAATTGTCAGCAATTCACTAAAATATGCACAGCAGTGCATACAGCAGTCCTTGTCTTTGTTGGGCTTTATTCCTATAAAGGAAGGCTATAAAGTGGACCAAGTGTGGTGAAAGCTGCTGTGTTAACGAACAATTCACACCAAGTGCACGTCAACTTAATCAAAACTCTGTAAGAGCCAGCTCCTCCTCTTCACAACGGAATTTATAAACAAAACGAAAGGCAAATTCCACCATTAAGTTTTCCCACATTTATGAATTAACTTGATAGCATTTTAATTAGACAAGATTACGAGCATCTCACAACAGACTAGTTAATGGCTTGTTAATTAGGAATTGCAAGGCACGATTTCTGACCTGCTAAACAAGATCCTTGAGCTCAAATTAAAAGGACTTGTTCTCTCATTGAATGGATTGCTAGGCCTCATGCAGAGGCCCTAATGAAACAGCCATAATAGAGAACAAGGCTGGCCTTCCACCACAATCAGTGTTCCCTTTGTGCCTTTTCTAAATCACTAACAAGGAATTAACACACTCCAACATGCACGCTCATCAGACCCTTATTCTTCTTGCTACTATGACCCCGATTTGAATGTAAAATATTCTGCTAAAAGAAACAAAAAACAAACACACAAAACCCACACCTGTTAGTTTCTTCAACTAGCTTGATTAAAACACTAACTTTTTTTTATATAGGGAAGAGAACCTGAACTTGTTTTTACAGTGAAACATCAGAGTACTTGAGCTGTGAAATGTAACAATAAGTGATGGTATCTTTTGTATTCAAAGCACCTACCACATCGTGATGTCTACAAAAAAACCTCTTTAAAACTGCATATGATGCATGAATTATCCAATTCTGCTTTCTGTTTAAAGTTTATGGAATCATAAACATCAGTACAACTCAGGAGACTTGGCAAGCACTGTTTTCCTTTGGTAATACTCTGTTCTTTACTCACACTCACAAATGAGGTTCCTAACTAAAACAGGAGAGCAATATGTCTATAACTTTTTTGTTTATACATCTAAGTTCACAAGAAGCTTCAAGCAAAGATAAAATCTGGTAAAGTCAGATACAGCTGAGATAATTTTTAACCCACATTAGGGTCAGAAACATGGTGTGAGGGTGGAATGGGGAAATACAAGCTGAAAGGAATAATGAAAGCAATACATTAATACATAATTATCAAGAATTCTTAGAGAGTAAATAAGATGTTGACAATGTCAACAGTCTATGTTAGCACTTCTATGACCTGGTATGGTGTGAATGTCATCAAAAGATTTTCCTTAATATTTAATCTGCATTTCTTTAAATGTAGTTGTTTCTAAATTTACATTAGAGACATGAGATAATTTTTCACAAAAGCGTCTCCTAGACTTTCACTAATGCCTCTGATGGGAGGGCAACATCTTCAGAAAGGTTTACAGGCTATCATTCTGTCACTTAGAAAGCTATTATTTTTACAGAAGTTCAGCCCACTAGCCCTTGAAGCTCAACATTTTTCTACAAAACGAGACAAAAGTGGGGTTTATGTTCTGATGCAAAGTTCTGATACTATGTAATCATGTTACAAAATTAAAAATGCATGCAGATCACCTACATTTTGAATCCCACCACTATAATTACTCCTCTTTACACAGCCCTCTCCACTCTCCTTGTGTGGTTTTTTCACTAATGTGAAAGGATGCACAACAACATTACATTAAATAAAATAAATATCACAAGACAGAAAATATTTTAAAAATGGTTATTTGAGGAAGTTCAAATAAATCAGAGGTTTCTGTTTGGTTGCTTGCTTTTGTTTGAAGTTTGTTTTGTTTTTTAAACCAAGACAAGCTATAGTCTCATTTCACAAAATAGAACCTTTAGATAAGCAAGCAAATAAGGCAGGGACTGCAAAATGATTTTTGCAAAAAACATATTCCAGAAGATACCTCCTTTCACTACTGTGCAAGAGTATTTCCTGCACAAATACACACTTCCCTAAGGACAGTTTCCCAGCTTTCTTTGAAGTTATCTGGTCTCTGCTCTCTACAATTATCCAGATAACTTATCCAGTGTGACTTTATTCATATTAGCTTTAAGAGGGGATTGTGAGCACAATACCTCAGTGACTGAAAGAGTAGGGGGTAATTTCCCACATCTCTTGTTCTCATTATCTTTTAAAACTCTTTCCTTCCTTCCTTCAGACAAAATTCTCCTGTGTCCTGAAATATCCCACTTGCAAAAGCAAATGTGACTATTCCTGCATCAGTATTAGAGTAATTAAGCTGTCCTTCCTGTCCTCTGCTTAGCAGATGGCAGGCTGGTATTCCACACAGAGCTGAGCATCTGCAGTCCTGTCCTTGAATAAACCACTTACTGAATAGAAATGGAAACAAAAATCACTCCTAGAAAACAGAGCTGCAATGCAGCTTTACTTGAAGCCATGCACCTAACAATTTTTCAAGTCATTAAGACAACACCTTCTGCTTTTGAAAAGTGCCTGTTTCCTACCACCTTATATTACCTTAACTCAAAGCAATTACATTAATTAATTAACTGAATTAATACTAAGGGATTTTAAAATGTCTAGTTACTAATTTTTATTCAAACTATCCATTCTCTTCTATACAGGAACTTGTATATCATTTCAGAGACTGGGATAAGCCATTCACGGCCATTCAGCACTTGTGTTTGAGTATTCTTTTCTCATTACAGGACAATGAGGGGTGAAAGAAGAGCAGATTTTACCATCTGGCCAATATTCCTTTTAAGAGAAGGTAGTTAAGTCAAAGTATCAACTACTCTGCTCCAAAATACATGAAAGGCAACAAAGTCACAAAAATTTGGGGATCTAGACAAAAGAGCAGTCCGTGGTGAGAAGTTCAGCTCTGTAAGCCTCCAGGACTCCGATGCGTGCTCTGCTCTTCCCTGCCGAGCACACACAGAAGAGAATAGGCAGAAGCTCCTGCCGAGGACAGAGGGAAGTCCAGAGAGCTTTGTGGAGGCCCCAGGTTCCAAAGTCCACTCCTAACTTCAGAACTTGCTCCCTGGAGCCATCAGACACGGGTAAGTTGGAAGAACACTCAGTCCCACAAATGAGAGGATGTGGCAAAAGCATTTTCCCCCGAGCTTGCCTGTTGACTACAGTATGCATTTATATGCTGGAATGCTCTGATGCAGCCCTGAATATGAACCATTCAAATATGACAGTCTTTGCAAGGACTTTTAAGTTCTTGTCACATACAAATCATTAGACAGCATTTAAATCAAACTGCTTACCTTCTGCTTTCATGTAATGCACGGAGTATGCAATCACTTTGTCTGAATTATACAGTGGCCTCTCCCAGGCCAGCAGGATTGCTGAGCTCGACATGGTTTCAGCGTGGACGTTGTAAGGTGCACTGGGCCTGTCTTCTGACATAACCACAGTGAGCCTGGCCCTGGAGAGAATGGAGCCCTGGCTGTTCTCAGCCATGCACTGATAAATGGCATCGTCTTCAGGAATGATCTGGTTAATCACCAATTTACTGGATACAAAAGGAAGAAAGAGGTGGAAAAGAAGATCACATCTTGGATAAACTTAGCTCCACATAAGGCAACCACAGTTATGTTTGCCTCTGCTTCCTAAGTTTAGCATAATTGACTTACATGCCACAAATTCTTCTATTAGAAATGGATGCACAGCAGTGAAATTTAGCACCTTGAAGTGTTCTGCAAAACCTGCCATGTTTCTGTTCATGCCTGCAAAGCCAGGCACAGTGAAAACAAAGCTGCACATCTATTCCCTTCCTGCAAAAAGCAGAACCTTCAGCTTGTAATTCTTGAACCAAGCTTTAATATAAACTGCTCACTCGACAGAAGTAGTGGCAAGATTCTGCTACTCTGTAAATCTGAAGTAACTCTGTGGTGAAACTCTTTAGTTCAGTCCTGCCCACCCTCCCTGCCAGGTAAGGCAATTACCACATAAGCTTTACTGATTTTAGGTATTAACTAATGTGCATCCACCACTACATTTAATGTCCAGTTTCAGGTTTACTGGAGTTATCTCTTGACTGGCTATATTTAGCTACTGGAATGTCATCTTTTGGTAGCACATCACTAGCACAGTTCTCCTACAGCAATTGCAATCTTACCTGTTGTACATTTTTATTCTACCATTGGAGTGTATTCTCCTTCCATTTTTTAACCATGAAATTTTGGGGGCAGGATTTCCTTCTGCTTGACAAGCAAAACGAGCAGTACCAGCTCTAGGCCTTGTTAAGCTTTCTGGCCATTCCACAAATGAAGGTGGAGCTACAGATAAGTTACAAAAGGAAAAAATAATTTAAAAACCAAGCCCCTACAAGTGCAAGGACAATAGCCCTACTACTACTACTAATTTTCCAAATTAAAACTTCTCAAGCCACTCAAATACACATCTACACATGCAGAAAGATCATTCCTTGTAAACAAAGCACGTTTGTTTAAAGATACACTCTCTGCACAGAAAGTATTTTTGTTCATGCATTAATGAATACAAACAAATCAAACTCCAGACTATGACACACTGTCCTCTCATAGATACACGTTACATATTTCTGCTTGGTTACAGGGTCCTTTTCTGTGTTGAAAGCCTGTCTTCCCAGAGCAAACATTGCACCTGGGTATCTCCAAGTGCTAGTTCACAACTCAAATCTTGAGTATCTGACACTTCTCATCTAAGTCAACAGACAGAAGAAGGCAGCCACAGTTCTGTGATCTGTTCAATCTCTGCAGTCTCCCTACAGTCCTTGGTGCATGATGTTTGAGATAAAATGCCAGCCCAGTACATAGCAGAGCTCAGAAAGACAGACACAAGGTGTTCAAACACACTGAAAATGGAAGCAGGCTTACCCAGCACAGTGAGAGTTGCCATTGCCACCGTGAAGTTCCGAGTGCCAGGAATAGTGGCCCGGCAGACATAGATGCCTGCATGCTGCACCTTCACATCAGAGATCATCAGGTTCCCATTCCCAAGGACTCGGGTGTTGAAGACATCAATGGACTTATGGTCTGTTTGAGAGAGCAGCAGAAGTGGGTTACAAGGCTGTTCATCTAAATAACTTACCTGAATTAGGTTGTGTATGCAGTAATGGCTTAAATTAGAGTATAAAAGTCAAAAGGTGCAAAGGAAATCACAGCTGAGCTTTCAGAGGTTTCTATTTTGCATTTACTTTGCTCTTCACTAATTCCTGACCATTCAGATGGTTGGGCCTCATCTTCTTAAGTGGTTTATATCTGAAATTCACCACCTCAGCTAGAAGTTAATCTCCCCAGCTGCCTAGCACTATGATTCAGTTCATCGCTACCAACACCCACAAAATCTTTACAAACAGTGATCATCCATCTCCTGAATTATGCTGCAGATAAAATTAGTATATTTGATTACCATGTATTTTCTCCTTTTTCACAGTAAATGCTCTATGACTATTAGATGAACTTTTTTCTTACTTGTTCTTCTCTAAGAACCACTGAATCAACCAGTTAATACGTGTTTATTTCTTACATTAGAAGGAGAAATGTAGGAAAATTTTTCATGGTTGGCTTCTACATGTACAGTCCTGACTTCCACATTTACATACATGTTGGAATGAAAACAGAAGTTGTTTTCATGAAAAAAATGTGATAGTCTGCTAACTGTTAATATTCTTACTGCATTCCTTCTTCTCCCCGCCCAAGCTGACTATCCTGGTTTTGTCTATACCTATTCATAGTCCAAGTGGCCCATTACATTGGGTGCAATCACATTCTCATAGGGCTTCTAAGAAGAAGAGTGGGAGAAACACAGGTCTGTTTCATGGATGCAGCCACCCCAACCTGCCCCCACCACAGATTCTGCTCCAGTCAGGGATCCCTGGAGGTCAGCACCCTGCCTGTCCCTGTGCCCACCCTGTGTCGGGGCCAGTGCGGGACTGACAGCAGAATCAAGGAGTCCAAAGCTTCAGAAAACCTCGTGGCTTCTTAACAGCAGTGCTGAAGCATGGAACTGAAAGTGTTTCACTCATCCTACCTTAACCTACTAATCTTTACCTACTACACAAAGCCTCAGAACAGAAAGCTAATTGCTCAAATCCTTTCTTTCCAGTTTTACTTCCTCTCCACAGGCTGAAGGTCGCATGCTGTAATTTTAAGACCTACCTAACCGGCTCCATGAGATGATTGGCTTTGGATTCCCTGTGGCTACACACTCCAGTATGACAGTTTGATGAAGAGATGCTGTAATGTTTTGAGGACCAGCTATTATAGATGGCTTGTGAAAAGGCTTCAAGTCTGAGGCTTTGCAGAGATAAAAAAAAATGGTAAGAAGTGAGCACAGCTGAACAAAAACTCAATTAATATGAAATAAAACTATTTCTTTTAAGGATGCTTAAAGTTACGTTTACACAAAAGCCTTATTTCAGTAATTGTGGAAACTTCAATTGAACAATATTCTTGGCACAAGATACAAGCAAGCAAAATTATTTGGACAAATGGTTCAGGGACACCTACAGCTCGTCAAGGCATCTAGGTGTTTTTGCTATACTGTAAGAAAGAATATGATGCCATTGGAAAAATATCACATGGTAAATACCTGGAATAACACTCAGCACTGCCTCAGTGCTTTTACGTCTATTAGCTGCAGTTGTGGCAACACATCGGTAATTCCCAGCATCCTTCTGCTCAACACCATAGATCTGAAGCACTCCTGTAGGCAGAGCAGTTATCCTGCCACAGAAACAAAAAAAAAATAAAATGCAGATAAACATTCAGCCAGTGAACACCACCATGGAATTAACTCCTTGATTTACAAACAGCCATTGCTACACTGACCTGGGAACAGCAGGCTGGAGACTCAAAAACATTCCCGATACATGACTCACCTTCCTGCCTTTCTGAACTACAGGCAAAATTCCCCCCAGCACCACGTTGAGAGCAGAGGAATTTACTTTCAACAAGCAGATCTTTCTCAGCCTCAGAATCAACCATCCCAACCTTCTTTAGCCTGCTACTACATTCATACTATTCAGGTTGGATGATTTTTACAGCAGTTTCTGATATATGGGTGTAACTGGTGTACAGTGCCCAGAAACCCACCTATGGTTTAAATTTTTAGTTTCTCTTTTTTCCTTCCTTTGCATGCTGGGTATGTTAGACACATTCACATGGAGTTACAGGTCAAAAAGGACAGGAAGCACTTCAACGAACAGAAAGTGGACATGGAAAGAATCTAGCACACAGCAGACTGTATTCTTCAAGTTAATCAGTTCATGAGAAGACCCCTTGCGTAGAATTTCCCTGGTATCAAGTGCTTTAACACAATTTTCTGTGTACATAATTCTTTATTGTCCCTCCAAAGAAAAACAAGTTCAGCATCAATTCTTCAGTGAAAGCAATCCCAGAGCCAAAGTTCACCCATTCCGTTCCCTACTGCAGTTCCCGTTCCTGAGGATGACTTGCATACAAAATTCACCAATAAGAATTCAAAGATCAGTAATTACTGTGCAGACAATAGTGGGTGACTGATCTGCACTCGTAAGGCCTATTTAAAATTCACTAGCAACATACCTATGACTAGCCATTTCAATAGTTGACATGGAACTTTTTTTTATGTAATGGCACTGCAAGTATTCCAATTTTCTTCTTGTAGCAGGATCAATGATAGCAAAGAATAAAATACATTCTAAAATGTGTAACTCTACATACCTGTCCATGACTAAAGGTAAAGCTGTTCTATTCACTTCCCATGTCACAGTGGCAGGAGGGTTTGCTGTTATTTTACAGGCAAATCGAGCTACTCCACCTTCTTGGACTTCAGTTGAAAGTGGCTGGACTTCAAATGCAGAAATGGCTAAAAATAAGAACATCAATTTTAATGGACTAAAGTGAGAAAAAATTCCTGGTTAAATCAAACTCTAGTTCATAGATCAACTTGTAAAAATACCCAGAAATACTTCAAATAGTCCTTTTATTTCTGTATGTAAAGAAAGATGGTTCTAACTGCCTTGTCAACTTAGCTCAATAGCATGTTTTCACTGGTTGAAGGTTTACTTAAAATAACTTTGCTTTAACCTAATTCAGTAAAAAAATGTTTCAATGAAAATAAATATGACACGCTCAAATAGAATTAAGCATACAAATTGACTGGCATGCAGCTGGAAACCATATCAATTATTAGACTAACAAAGTTCAAGTCAATTCAACTCATTTGGGACTGGCCTTAAAGAATTTGACTGCAATAGGACATTTCCAAAACAAAATTTGGTTCCTGACTCACTTTAATAAAAGAAAGCATTTGCAGAGTTGTACAAGTTCACGTGTGGTAAGAAAAAGAAATAAAAATTTTAAAAAAAGGATCTCAAAGTAAGTTGAAGCAGGTGAGAACATTTTTATCCCAACAGTCTGAGCAGTCACCAAGCTGACGCCTGATGCACAGAGCATCAAAGTAATTTTGAGCATCTACAACTTGAGGAGTTCACAATATTGAGCCAACTGAAGTGGCAGATCAATAGATACCCTGCAGCTAATAGACAGCTAAGAAATTGATTAGTTATTGGATTTCCTTGCTCAAAAAATAAGGGAAAGTAATACAAAACCTGCTAATTAATTGCTTATTTATTGCTACTTACAACTAACAGAACAATTCTTCAGAAGCAACTCCTTTTGGATAATCCAACACAAATAATTTCACACGTTTCCACTCCCAGTAACTGCAGAGGGAACAATCTCTGTAAACTCAATGGTACTTTTTGTTTGTTTTTTAAAAAAATCAGACTCCAATTAAATTTCTACTCCTGTATAAATGACACAGAAACATGGTTGGAATAGATAAACCAACAATAAAAAGTTACCCATCTCTTGAATATTCAAAGTTTTGTGTTTAAATAATTTCTTTATTTTACTTGTTTATTAATGGAAATAGTTTTTCATCCTACTTACTCCAACACATTCTCAAAAGTGCCATTCTGCATGGAGGCAGACACAGTACAGACTAGAGTACACAGACAGTACTGGTGCACACCAGGCATTCTACTGAGTGCTCCCCTTCCTGTCATTTTAATGGTACAGCACAGCATTGAGAGATTAATATTGGAGCGTGAAGGAAATGTGAACTCACCTGGGTGCTTCCCCCAGCACAAATTATTTCCTAGCACAGTCCTAACTACACAACTTAAGGATTCCTATTACTCATATGCCTATTTCACTTCCCAGGTGTGAATAAATCCACCTTTTTTGCACTGCATTCCTGTAGCTGCATCAGCACTGCAGGAATGAGTGTCCCTAATCATATCAGCAGTGAGAGTGTAGCTTTGCGAACAGACTGCCCAAAGACAACAGAACTACCTTGTACAGCAAAACCACCTGAAAGCTGTTGGAAACACATGATGCAAACACCATGGCCATTGCAAACCAGGTCTGGCACCTCAAATGTGGCTCAGACACCCCGGCCACAGGAGGCAGACATGCTCCTGGTACCCATTTTTACAGCCAAACCTGTGCTTTTGGCAGCAGGTCTACACAGCCCCAGACACTCTTAAGCCTGTTCCCTCCCCACCTTCACTGCAGACAGAAGTACCCTCTCTCACCAACAGAACTAGCTTCCACTTTTTGCTCTTTCTTTCGCTTTTTAGCAGTACCAGGTTCAAGAACATATAAACCCCCCCGGCAACATGCATAAAGGTGTTACAGCAGAACTCTCACATTTAAAGCCTCTTGGGGGAGACAAAAGCAGTTCTTGCCTTAAACAGATTTTCTTTGGATTGCAAAGGAATCATCAGAAGTAAAAAAGAGACTTAGTAGCTTTTTGACTATCTACAAGAGCTCAGCTTCACAAAACAGGCTCAGTACAAGGCAAATAACCTGCACATAGAGCAGGTTGTTCCCATAACTCTAAACTTTCTGGATTTGCTTTGTGCTGGATTTGATGCAATCCAGCTCTCCTGTAGTCCTCCACCACAAAAGAGAGAGGAGGGGTAAAAGAAGAAGAAATAGGAAAAAAAGGCATCCAAGATGGTCCTACTTCCTTCCCTTCTTCTTCACTTTAATTTCTCCCTACACAGATGTGTATTCACCTGGAGTCAGAATAATATTTCCCTAGTGCTGTTCTTAACAGATTTTCTAACAGAAAATACATTGCTTTGCATTCTTCGGTTATTTACTGAAAGTATGATGCAGCAAACTAGACAAGTCTGCTCACAAATGTGAAATCAAAATAAAATCTCTAGGAATGTAACAAAAGCATAAATGATAAGAACAGCCCAAACCAATGCAACGTGAGTTTCAGAGCCATCCTGCAGCACAGCTGCACCACAGACAGTGGCATGAAAAAGGATCATTGCAACAAGGCAGAGAGGTAATCATGCAGCCTTATTGAAGCAAAGCTCTTTCACAGCTTTAAGAGTTTCATCTCCACTGGAACTATAGATTTGCATCCAGAATTTTCTTATATTGGTGCAATTACTTAAAGGGACATAGACAACAGAAACATAATATTAGGTTTTCATTTATGTATATAACAAGAATGATTTACTTCCATGCACTTGGTACATTACAGCTGAAGATTAAAGACGGAAGTGAGACTCTCAAGAACTACAAAGCAAACTGAGGGCAATTAGTATTTCACAGAACACAAAATGCCATCACAATAGCAAGCAAGAACAGGTTCAGCTACACTCTATAGAGAGTCCAGTGCAAGTTGTTAATTTAAGCTGATATATAAAAAACATTTTTCCAACTGATCAGGAACAATGTATTTCCCCTGAAAATTCATCTTTAAAGACAGCAAAAGTCACAACTATGAAGACCTGCACAAAATCTTCAGAAAAACCTACTGATGTCACTAAATGCAGTTTTAGAAACAAAAAATCCCTTCTTACCTCTCATCTAAATTTACACATTGGTTATCAGTTTAGCTCAATACTTGCTCCTTCTGTATCTTTCTTTATGCACATCTCTGGTTTCTTCCTAATTCTGACTTTATTTGCTCCAGTAAAATCTGTTTTTACAAGTCTATTGCTGTCTCATGAAACCTGACCTCTTTGTAACAGGCTTGTTTTCCTGGCAAGCTCTGATCCAGCTCAGAACCCCAAGAACAAGTCATTAAAGCAGTGCTGTTAAGAGGCCAGAGCTCTATAAAATGGATAAGAAACAAAGTCTCAAGAGCATACCCTGCTCCCAAAAACAACCCTGCAATGCAATAAATGTAAGTGCCTTTTTATTTGAGTTCCCCCCCTTCTCCAGTCTATTTAATAATTTTGTTCCCAGATTTACAGCCAAAGGAAAATGATTAATGCTACTCTGAGAAGCTGATGCTCCCACCCTTTTTAACTTGCAAGATGCCAAACGCTGCTTACAGAAGCAGAAGACAATAACTAGAAACTGTATTTAATTGTATAAATTCCTGAACTTAATGTGTTAGGTGCATGTGTTTGTACAGCTACTTCTAAGTATGAAGATCTTTACTGGACAGAATTGTGTGATTTATGCTATCAGTGTTATGTATGCAGAGAGAAATCAGACTTCAGTTCTGGTACGAGTTCCTTCATTTACCATTGAGGCAAATATCCACAAGTTCAAAACCCAAATGATTACTTGCTGTGACACACTGATGAAGTATGAGAGAACCACTGCTGATGTACATGGATTGAATATTATCCTGCATCAAGTAAAAACCTTCTGTGTACCTAAGCAGATTTACATAAATTTAACTATTAAGGTAAGAAAAAGTAAAACTTAAGAAGCTCATGCCTCACACCTTTTGTTTGTTTAAATGCAGCAGCAGTCCTTCACCGACTTTAATTATGAAAAGAAAAAGACCAAACGAACAAGCAAAAAAAAAAAAAAGCACAACACACCCCCACTTCATTCCCTCCTGAGGTCCTGAAGCTTGCTGCAACACAAATCCAGTGACCTGTTCCCTTACATGCTGCACTTTTTACTTACACACTTCATGTCATTGTGATTTTCTGAATGAGCTTTCTTAAAAGGTAAAAGAAATTCCAACAACCTTCATGTTGATTACTGTTTCATCACAGCTGACTCTAGCCCAAGACTGAACTACAACTGTAAAATAAAAAACCTGTAAGAATGAAAGATAAACCCAGAACTGAAAGAGTAGCACAGTTTTCAACTAACCAGAATGCACCAAATATTGAGAAACTCTGCAGCACATGATAGTGATGCTGAAGTGTTTCTCAAGAGGTAATGGCCACTCAGAGAGACGAACTGCTCAGGTGGAAAGAACAAAAGTGCACAATGCCATTTGTACAAGGCATGTGTTAATGCTGTTGAGAATTTCACAATAGTCCTAACCCTTCAAGTGAAGCCAAGAATCTTTCAATTTTTTTAAACTCTTCGGTGAAGAGGTCTCATTTGAGAAAAATAAACTTGTATGTTAAAGAGAAGCTGTGACTCTTTCCAAAGAAATGGATTTCAGGGCAGCACATGACAACTCTTTTTTTCTTGATGTAGTTTTTGTGATGCACTCTCTCTGAAACAGTGTTGAAAAATCCAACAAATATACACGTGTATTACATTTTAACACCAAAGCCAATTTGCACATACTTTCTTGGAGTTTATGCAGTTTCTCAGTTCTTGTAGGAACGAGGCTTAAAAGGAGATTATGAAAGGAGTTCTGCCATGCCTTTTGGCTATATAGACACACATTTCCAAAGTTTTGCTGCTCAAATGGCACACTTTGGTCTGGATCTGAATTTGGAATAAACTTCATATGAGTATATACTGACAGATCCAGACACACATCACGACTGCAGACACACAGCTCTTCTCATTTCTGAACAAGCATTTGGAGTACACAGCGCTGAGGCTGTCATCAAGTGATATAATGGGTGAATCCTGAGTTTCCCAAGAAATGCTAGTAAAAATTAAGTATTTTGGAGCTCAAGTTCTGCTTATAATACACAGTTCAGAGGTGAATGTCACACAAATACAGCAATATGGGTAAAGATTTTCGTAACTGTAAGTGAAAAGGGATTACTGTGAAAGGGCATCCTGTATGTGCTACCACAAGCACAGTGATTCCTCACACTCACCCTTAAAGCTTTAACCAAGTGTTGTTTGACCTAGAATTACTATTTTTAAAATGTGAGGCATAAAAATGAGAGATTTCAGGAGAAAAAAAACCTGACCTGTAAGGAAAGATGAAAATAGCTGGGATCTGATGAGCTCTGGGAAAGGAAACTCAAGAGAGAAGGGATAGTCTTACTGATTAATGAGAGTCATTGCTCCCTGTTCTCCCTAATACTTCCTTGTGTATTTTTAAGAACAGAAAAAGCAAGAAGAGGTTTTAGCTCCCGCATGGAAAGTTCAGGTGAGGCTGCTGAATGGAAATGTATTGGCAGGGAGCAGGAAAATAAGGGAGGCAACTGCATCTGCAAAGATTTATCTCACTCTGTCTGCACAGGCATCTTCCTTCTTCTAATGGCTAATATTTAAGGCAAACAATTGAGCTGAGATGGAACTGAGTTCCATCTGTAAGGGGAAGTGATATCATCCAGAACACATTTGGCCCTTTCAGGCACAAAGGAAAAGTGTCAGTTCGTTCTGACTGTTGTAAAAGACCGTAATTCAAACAACATAGTGGCATTCTTATAAATTACCACAGATTTAAGTCCTCTGATAAACTGCAAGTGTGGCTTTTTCACTAAAGTCAGCTGTTATTTTTAATTTCTGCCAGAATGGTTAGAAAAACAAGCTTAACTAAAACACACTTTTTCTATAACCCTGCATTTTAAAGAGATATTCTGAAATTGCATGTTTTTGTGCTGCTATTGGCTAAAACTTGAGTTTAATATACTTAGTTTTAATTAATAACCAAACCAGGCTGAAGCCTGAGACTTAAACTCAATTGGAACAAAATAAGTTGCTTTTTTCCCCAAAAAAAATTCAGATGCATCACTAAATAAATAAATAATCAGATAAATCATACAGGCTGCTGACCTCACTGCCCACATGTTAAGAACTCAATGAAAATTCTGGAGAATGTTATATCAGGTGCTTAACTTATTACACTAGAATTTTAAAACTGTATTTCTGTTTCTCTGTGTCAGTAATCCCTGGCAGTAATGCTATCACACATCGACAGGTTAATGAGTTGTGCTAGCCTAACAAAAAGCAACTGATAGCAATAAAACAACTAAACAACTGTTCTCTCCTTCTCTCCAAAAAAATAAAAACAGGGAGGGGACTGTGGTTTATATGCCTTTTCTCAGGTATAACTTAAGGCTCTCAAGGTGGTTGTTCTTCTCACTTGCATGCTGAGAAACACCTGTGGGAGGGAAAAGGGGAGGAGAATAATGACCCATCCTGTTCCAACCCATGTGTAGCTGCAGGAGAGAAGGGCAGAATACTGCACGTTATCCTTATCCAATGCACAAGGAAGATTACAGGTTGAATCTCCAACACCAGTACCCACAGATTTAATGTCCTTGAACTAACCCAGGCCCAACCACACCTTCAGTCCCAGAAAGACCTATAACTCCAACAGCCTTTCTTTACATTTCAAACAAGCTTTTCCAGACAATTTCACTTCTAAAGTTAGCATACATTTTAAAGGATTAATGAACCAGTTCACCACAGTTTTAAAGTCCATACGTGTGTGTGTATGTATACAGCATAACTGTGATAGTTAGAAAAACCACAGTCTTTAAGCTATCTCACTTCACCTCACTGATATCTTGGGAAAAGCTTTGCTAGAGTGGCACCTTGTACCCTCTAATCCCAAATTAAACTAAATCCTTTTAATGTGCAACAAGGAGATTGTTGCTATTAATCCCTGGATTTTAGGTACTAACACTAAACTGTTAGACATGACTTTAAAATCAGTATTCGCTCAAATTGCCTGGCAGTGTGGTTATCCTGCTGAAGGGCATTCATTTTACCTTTCTGTTTCCCAGCTTCCTATTTTAGCTTTAATTCCTGCCTTTCCTTTGTTCTGTCAAGCTGGTTACTACAAACTCACTCTCAGAAAGAAGGCAGGATAGACAGACCTGAGACTACACGACAGAAACACACTGGTTTGCCATGACTTTGACATGTAATTTCTCAATATGAAAAGGAAAATAACTTTCCTGGAAAATCTAAAGGTTGCACATAGAAGGGGTGTGGGGGGAGAATGACACCCAATTCAGATATTATGTAACAGAATAGAAATATTTGAAGGAAGAAAGGAAAACAGAGATCGAATCAAACAGCAGCCTTGAATTATTGCTATCAAATCTGAGGAAGAAAATCCTTCCCTTTAGTATGAACACTGTAGCAGCAGTTTTAAAGACACTAGTTCAGAACTGCATTGAAAAAGGAGTCCAGACTCAAACTATTACAATTAAATAATAGGGAGGTTAAATGAGACTGAAACAGCCACATTGATTTGACACAATCAATAATTGATATGGGACACCTATTAATCTCTCTATCCCACAGATTTTTTTAACCTTTTGCCATTTAGAATTTCCTAGCAGTCATTTTAACACTTTAGAGAAGGTGGATCAGAATTACAGTTGGTACAGAACACGATGATATTCTACAGCAATCATTCTGATGCTTTGGAAAACCCTGCAGAGTGGGAAACTACAGAACTGCATTTTTATGAGCTGCTACCTCAGCACTACAACTTGGATTCCTGAAAACACAAACCTAAACAAGAATAATAATAATTTAAAAAAGAAATAAAAACCCCCAAATATTGTAAAAAGATACAAGATTAAAGATCCCATTTCTCCAGCATGAAAGACACAAGCACAGAGTATGAGCAAGGTTTGGCCATGAAAATTGGCATTCCCTTTAGACAAAACTGATCCTTCACACCATGTGCTCCTCATGTTTCAGTTCACAGAATAGTACTGTTGTATCTGAGGAGCAAATTTTTCCGAGGCATTAGCCCCCAAAACCCTTTCAAAATCACATTCTGAGTTTTAGAGGGACCAGAAAATGCTCTGCACATAGGGGTAATTACAGAAAGCTTTCACTGATAAACACCAAGAAGATCCCGGATGAGGTGACGAGTGAGGATTTGGGCCATCTGCCCTTTCTGCTATTCTCAATTCATTACTTCTGCTCTGGACAAATCTTCTCCAAGGCCCTGACTGCTCAGCTAAAGGCTGAGCTCCTTTGCCCAGCTTACTGCAGTTTGCCTCCAACATACTGCCAGCCAGTTTGGGAAACTGCTCTGCTAAAACTTATGGTCACCTTACTGCAAAAACGCTTACTCCAAGCCTACCACATACTTCCACACCAAACTAAACAATGAGAGAGAATTGAGAAAGTAAGGTAAAAAGGAGGAAACAATGATACGTTCTAATTTTTCATTTCCTCTCTCATATTCTTGCCAACTTGCTGGCAGGTATCTAAGAAGTGCAATGTTTAGACAGTGATTTCCAAACTAAATGATGCAGGTCACCAGGAATTACTCTCCAATCTCTGATAAGAAGGGAAAAAAGAAATCATTAGCCTCATATACAAAACCCATACTTATAAAATACAAAACAAAACTGTTTCTTTGTGCATTAAAATCTCTGTACAGCAATGTCCAGTGTCTCTGCTTTAAAAAAAAAAAAATTAAAAACTGCCCATTCACAAACTACCCAGTACTTTTCTGGTACTGAAGAATGCTATAATCTAAAGGCAATGAAATGGAGAAGCAAAGAGGTCAACAGCCTGAGCACCCTTGAACAAAAGTTCCCTTGGAGATGTCAGCTGCAATCTCATTTGTTTCCTCTAACACTTTCAGGTCCCCCTGCTCCTTTCTTTAAAGCTCCTAATTCAGTGGCTGACAAATGATCATTTTAAAAATCCCTGTACAGGAGTAACCAAGTCTGAATTTGTCCACTGAAGACCACTAAGCTCTCCATCATTTGGGCTGGGACTAGATTCTATAAAACTGCTTATGGCCACACACAGGCAGTTTTCACCACCAGCTTCTCAAAGTTAAGACCAGTCTGCAGTTTCATACATAGTATTTTCTCTTCCTGAAAACCTGGAATTCAACTAGGTTATTCTGGACTAGGTTTTTAGGGAAATGTACTCATTGATCCTTTCTTTCCTACACTATATAAAAATTCCTTCATTCTTACAGTATCCTCAGAAAGTAGGAAAATATATTGTCTTCTCCACTGTCCTGGTTTCAGCTTAAAACCACGACATCCACATACAGAATGGAAGTTTAGTGAGCAAAAAATTCCAGTGCAGAAAATCAAGAGAAGAGGGCTCAAATGGATGCATATTGAAGATAGGAAAGGAGAAAAAACTCCAAAATTAAAGAAAAAATACCTCAACACCATCACAATACATGAGGAATGTCTCTGACATTGATCAATTTTTTTAAGGATAAAAGCAATCATTTCTTCTCAGGATCTGTTGTACTTTCAGAGAGCTGCTCTTTTCTTTTGCTGAACAAGCAGCACTAAATTTTGGGAAGTGCTAACCTTAACAACAGAAAGAGTTCATGATTAGCATGTCCACTCCGTATGTTACAAAAAAAAAAATCTCAACACAGTTGAAATAAATTGGCTCCTCAGAAGTGGGTAATCACCATTCCAAAAGTTCTCTTCAATGCAGAAACACACACGCAGGAACAGAAAGGTACAATTTGACAAGGTGACTATTAGACTGTACTGTGCCCTCCTCACTTCTTCAAACTCCTGGAACAGACACAGAGGGTGTTATCCATGGCATAATAACATAATTGTGACAATAAATGGGATCCTGGGCAGCAGCAATGCGCTAGAGAAAATAACAGGAGGATCCTCACTGACAAACTACCAACCCATGAACGCCTTATTTTACAGTTTGTTCTCCTGCCCATCAGGTGCTCTTAGAGCAACACTGAGATGAGAATCCACAATTGCCATGCAAGGGCATGCAGCAGAATTCCCAGTCTGTGAAGGAAGAAAGTACAGGATAATACATGTAGGTCTTTCTATTTTACTTCGGTAGAAGCAGCTACTGATATTGCAACAGTGCCACTCTTGCAGCTACATGCAAGCTACTCACATGACTACACATACTGCCATACTACACCTGAATTATTTGATAGGAGGCAAAAAATACACCACTACCACCCCTCCCAATAAAAGCAGACAAACATATCACCTCAGGAGTTATCACTAGCACTGTTTTAAAGGAATTAAAGTCTTGAGGCTTTGAAATATGTGGCTCTATATATTCAACAGTTTACTGATGGTAAGACTGACATTCCTTACTGAACCATGTAAACAAGCATTAGAGATTTGATCTTTCCACTTCTGAAGGCATCCCAGCTGGGGTTTTCCCTTCTCAGTCTATCTATCATCCCGGCAACAGTGTGTGGCCACAGAAGGCACAATAAATGCTAATGCACTTATCAAGGAATTCCCCTCTGCTCTTCTGCAGACAAGAAGCATAGGAAATAGGAGAGAAAAGGCACACAGTAAGCCACATTAACCAGCTTCAAAGCTGTTCTACTTGTGTGGCTGCATGCATTCAGTAGAAAGAACACACCACTTTCTCCCTTGCAAGGAATGATTTCCTTCAGCAGTTTGCCCAGTGATTGCCTTCTAGTATCTATGCTTAATCCCACAGAGGCCTTTCTTTGGAGTTGCTGCCATTCTGTGAAGAATTAGTTCTGCTTAATAGCCCAACTGTTGCACGGGGAACATCCAGCACAGTTTTGCACTTTACAACATGAAGACAAGGACCAGAACACAAGCAGGATTTTGCAACAAAAGACATGTCCCTTCACAACTAACCTAATCTGGCATCCAAAAAGAAAAACAAAAAAAACCCCACAAAACAAAACAAAAAACCACAAAACAAAAATAAATCCACACAAATAGAAATAGACTATTAAAGATTTAAAGATTGACTGCTATGATTTTAAAGTTCCTCAAAGAACAAGAAAAATTTAATAATCACTCAGTGCAACACAGAAAAGACAATTTCAGCACTTTTCAACCAGGGTCTGCAGCACTGGAAGCATAAATCTGCCCCATTCTGACCAATGCATTTCATTGCAAATGCCAGCAGAAGGGTAAGACCTCTATTTATCAGTCTTGTATCTCTAAAAATAAATAAATGCTATTCCTGGCTAAAATAAAACTAGACCCTAAGTAGAATGCAAAACCCACTCTTCACCTCACCCTGCCTAGCTCATCAATCAGAGGAAGCACCACAGAGCACATCCCAGGCCAGGAGCGGGGCCCCACACATTCCTCTGCTGCACCGCCCACCACTGCGCCTTCCCTCACATCTGGGGGAAGGCAGAGGAAGGGGCTTCATTTCATACAGTGGCAAACTGACACCAGCCCCATATGAATGAGTGTAAGTTGATATGGTGGTGCTGTTAAGTCTCCAGACTGTCAGAAATGCTATTCCTGAGAGATAGGAGCACTCTCCATTTTTTGCTTACAGTGTTTCAGGATCAGCATCCCAGGATGAAAGACAATTTCACTGCAAAACGCTGAGCAGGGGTGCTGGGAATTCAAGCCCTTCAGCCCCCTCTCCAAATGTCAACATTTCGTCATTCCCATGGGGAAAGGAAAGAAGAAATGCCTCCACTCTCAAGGGACAAATGCTTGCAGCTCATTTCCCTATCACCAAATGCCCCACTACTGCGTTACACAGCCCAGAGATCTCACCCAAGAACAGTCTTTCCACAGAGGGTAGCAGGGAGAAAATCAGAAACAAACTTCACACATAAAAAACAAATAACAAAAGACACTCTCAGAACTACCTATTTATTGAAGCAACTTAAACCCTCTAATTAGATGTTTACCTGAAAAATTCTGGAGGTAGGGGAGGGGGAAGTATTTCCAACTCTTGCAATTTTCACATGAAACAAATTAGAAATGCAGCGTCCAGATAAAAATTATATTGCCTTCAATGTCTTTAGAGGAAATCACCTTGCTATGGTTATTGACTGCTTGAGTGGGAGGCAATTGTTGGACTCTTAGATTTCCAGTTTGCCCAGTCATAGCACAAACAAACAGCTATGTTCTACAAAGTAGGTAATACATGTAGTTATTAGATTACTTATTTTTTCCAATACACAATGAGAACCCATTTTTTCCTTTCCATGATTTTTAAAAGCTCATTATTTGTCTCCAACTCAAGGCCATGAATCAAAGCCACCAAGGAAGCAACTGAGGGAAGTGTTATCCGGAGCCCAGAGAAGCCGGTATCCCCATCTCAGACATCCTACTCCAGCCTGAAACAAGCAAGTCCCAGGCAAGGGGACTGATCCCTGGGAAATGCAGCTGCTGGCAGGAAAGGAATACCACCAGGTCTCCATGAAAGAAGGCTGCCTATTCAACAGGTGTTTTATTTTTCCCAGATTTCTGACACATATGTAGAGGTGAATAACAGAGAAGCATTAGCAAACTTAGATTATCTCAGACTTCCATCTTCCCTTGTGCTCTTAAGATAGTTAAGCCATTAATTTATCTTGACAAATACAAAATTCTCCCTTTTCCCCCAAAAAAGAGGGAGAGAAAAGAATACAACAGATCAAGCTTCACTGTATTTTCTTCTAAATTATGCACTTGTACTTCCATCAGCAGAAGTAAAACACCTTGGCCTGAAGCCAATCAGAAATCCCTCATAATACGTTCAATAAGCCAAATCAAAACAATACATAGCTTATGAGAGTGGGGAAAAGAAACTTGAAGGTCATATTTCATCTGCTGCAGCTCATCATGTTCATTCAAACGGAGGCAGAAGGTTAACTGGCGGGATCTGCTCTCTAATGCCTGTTATTTCCAGTGGAAGGAGCTAAGCAACGACGTGCTTTGCTCAGTACTTTGTGAAGAGGACCAGTAAGAAAATCCTAGTTTTCTTGGAAACACAACCTGGCTGGAGGGCAAAGGGACAGAGGAGCCTGGCAACACACTGAAGCTGAAACACACCTCCCTACTGCAATTCAAAGTTGGTTTTTTGTACGTATTAGTTATAAAACTGAAAACATGATTCAGGTTTCATAATGCATTGGAAACACCTTCCTCGTTTTACAAGAAAGGGCATTCTAAACCAGCAGAAGAAAACAGCTCTCCTGAGCATTTAGAAAATGCTGAGTTTGTGCAACAAACTTGTTCCAGGTGAAAACAGGGACTAGATAGAAAATACTAGGTTCTACCCTCAGCTTTACCATTGCCTGTGTTGTCTGGAGGAAAGTAATTTATTAGTTTGATCCTGAAGAATTTATTCTCTTCTCACTTTTCTCTTCATCCAAAACAGAGGTAACACAGTAATCTTTTACTTACTTGACACTTTTCTGGATTGTTTAAAACCTTATATGAGAGGTAGTAGGAACATTAATACTCATACAACACACACATTAAATCTAAGAGTGAGATTAATAATAATTAATATTCTTAACTCAGTCCTATCAGCAAATTACAAAAATCTATGGATTTTTTGGCAGAAACACAGTGGGGTGGCCAAGTCAGAGAAAGGACGGGGGGAAACAACAAAAAACAAACAAAACAAAACAACCCTATTGCACTGATGGAATTGAAATTATCTGTCCCTCTACATGAGCACCACACTGCACTGATAAACTAAATCTCTCTTTGATTGAAGGCCGAATTAAAACGGAGTAATGCAGGAACTCTTCTGACCCAAAAGTAATCCACTCAATCATATAATGCATCCCCTTCCTTTTAGTAAAATGAATAGCCCTCCATAGAACCTTTTTCTTCCTTGACAAGTCCTTGACAGAAGAATGTGAATCTGGACAGTTAAATGAATCAATCACCAGCTGCTAGTCTAGGGCCAAGATGGTGAGCCGAGGGGCCTGCCAGAGTTCACTGACCACTGGTCAAAGCAGGACAAAGGCTTTGCCTCTATGAATAGTCTGCTCCTGGGATCCAAAGGTCACTTAGCTGCCTTGGAAACGGTTCCCTTTGGTTATTTAAAGTTCTCAGGCTATTCTGCCACAGATATTGTTTCAGGTGGTCACCATCTTTCCCCATCACAAGTTTGTGAAAGGCCAGGCAACCATTATTTAGATAAACGGAAGACAATGGTGAACACAGCAGAAACTACATGGTGAGGAAAGGAACAATTAAAATAAATAAAAATAATGCTTTACACTTGCCCATAACTCCAGCTTCTGAACAGGCGTGTGAAAAACATCCTCAGAGAAAGAAGGTCCCTGCACCCAAAGGTGCAGATCCCCAAGAGGATCCAAGTGTACATGCTGCACTGAAGGCACGAGGTCTTGAACACTTCACTGCTTTTGAGATTCTTTACATAAATGTATCAGGAAATAAAATTTTAAAAAAAGAAAGGAAACAACAACAACAACAACAGAACACCACCCTGAGTATTGGGACTTTTCTCTAGTCATGACTGCAGGGCTGTATTTCCAAATATCTGTCCTATGGCTCAACATAAGACCTGTAGCCTAACAAGTAGGTGGCAGTCTAGGCTATGTGGGGGAGTAAATATTTGAGAGAAGAGACAGAGCAGATGAAAGAGGAGGTGAAACCCACAGGTGCCATCTCCTCCACAGCACTGGAGCACACAGTCCTGCCTGGCACTTCAAAATAGCTCTTCTCCCTGCACCAGCAATAAACCCAGTTTTCATCTCAGTCAGATGACAGAGTAAAGTTCGTACTGACAAACACCAGAGAATGTATAGATGAGCATATGTGTGTGTGTATATATATATATATAAAATATTATCTGAGGATTGTTATTATCAAGTTAAAGTCATTGCTAAATACATGCTCAGATACCACATTGTAGTTGAATCAGAAAGTTCTGACAAACCTACTTGTCTAAGAAGTTGCCACAAGACCCTCTGTTACAAATCTTTTTTTCATGACATCCTGTCCATATAAAACTCTAATACTTTCAAGCATATTTATTTCTCTTTTTTTTGCATTACATACATCATTAGATAAGTGAAGCTAATCCCTAAACTTTCCCACTCACACATTCAATATATCTGTCTCTTACATGTGTGTATAAACACACAATGAAAATTTCCAAACCCAAATGCTCAGAAGTTGGGAAACTGAAGAAATGAAGCTGTTTATGTGACTGATTTGCTCTGTTTATATACATGCTTATGGAAACAATACAAATGCATGATCACACTTCCCCCACTATTCACAGCACCAAATGAATGGTGCTCACATAATGAGCATCTATTCAATATTTTGTTTTCTCCTCTCTGTTCAGTGTGTGGCCTCACTCCTTGTTTATTACACTCTGTTAAGCACCGCTCTGAACAGAATTACCAACTTCCCTATGGCCTTTCCTGCAGGGCTCTGCACTACATGTCTTCACAAACGTTACTGCATCCACTTTCACAACACCTTGAGATTATGTTCTATTATTAATTTAACTTCACTGTTGGGTATGGACAAACATTTGGATGGTGGACTGAAATATTCACTAAATTTAGACATCCAAGACATGACACTGATCCTTCACAGCGCTCCACGTGTTGCAATCATGGACAGCTCCCCCAACTTGTTGCAGCTCCAATTGATCAAACCTCAGAACCTCGTATCAAGTATCGAGGCCATAAGAAATACATAATCAAGAACTTTCCACTAAAAGTAGGGACAAATGGGCTCATGTCACATATTGCAGAAGTTTCTGGCTGAAGCAGCAATGCATTTTTAATACTCTAAAGATCCCCTGACTAGGAGATGATTCTTTGTCTTTCTGAAGTTCCCAAGGGAAGTCCAGGCCTCCTGGGTCCACATTCCATGTCCTGAAAGATCAGCTGCTCAGACACGCACACTCTCTTGAGTCAGTCTTTGGCAGCTCCCCAGTCCTCTTCCACTCCAAACTTGTAACCATGGCAATCTCCAAATCGAGCCAAGCCCAGGTTCCCTCACTCCACAAGATTCTCCTCAGCACTTGCCTCTTCCCACCAATACCCTTCCTGACCTCTGGACACATGAGACCACTCACACCTCCACCTCACCCCCTTTCCCTCCCAAACTTCCTCTCCAGGTAATTAGAGCATTGTTTCCAGCTTTCGATGCCAGCTGTTTTCTCCAGGCAGTGTTAGATCACACTTCAGCTCCTCATTAATGCAGAACAGGAAAAAAAAGCAAGTCTACATCTGTCCAGGACTGCTTAGAGGGAAAGTCCAGCTCAGCATTCACAAGCAACATGCTCAGCACAAGCAGCACCTTCTGTGTCTCTAGTTAGTCAAGCTGAGTAAGTCTGTGTGAGCATATGCCAAAAACCAAAGAAAGTATGAGATTTTTCCTCAGAACTTACAGGACAACCAATTCTAGTCATAGCAACAACAAATGCTACTTCCAGACACAAAGACCACTTCCCCAACAAGTTCCATGTCTCTGTTCCCTAAGTAGACATTCCCATGGTGTCCTGGTGGAAAAAAAATAAGAGAAAACACAGAAAACAGTTTCATCTTAGATTTGCTCTAGGGAACAGGATAAACAGCCCTGATGAAATACACTGTGTTAGAAAAATTTAAAAGCAAAGAGATGGATACTGACATGACAAATTTCTATCCAAAAGGTCAACATGTCAGAAAACAAGCAATGACAGTTCTACAATATAAACATTTGGTAAATTTAAGAGCAGAGTGCCACTAGCTCCTTTAGAACAAGGATCATCATTTGCACACACACAAAAATAACAGAGTAGAAGAAAAGTCTACCAGGATACTTTTTTTGCAAGAATCATGATTAAAAGCATCAATAGGCTTCATCTCTACTATGCAAAAATAAAGTCTGGCACCCGATTCTTTCTTGGGGCAGGCGATGGGGGGACATTTTATGCTTTCTTAGAAAATCATGGGGTGTTTTTCCAATTGACAGAACTCTAGGCTCTGCTATTCCTTCAGAAACATCTTTGCTAAGAGGACTATAGCCAGGCCACTCTAACGATTCAAACCTATTTCACCTTACCTAGCACAAATGTTTTAATTATTTTAAATCAAAGTAACACCTTGGTGAGGTTACCCTCACACTACTATGTCTTGAGATGGTCAGAGCTAATCGACCAGTTAGTAGGTGCCAAAAAGAGAAGACAAACTCTTCCCAGATAGTCCCAAAAACCGCAGTACTCCTGCCTACTTATCTCTAGCAAACTAGTGGACTGATTAAACTTCTTTATGTTTCACTGCAATTTCTTTTTTTAGTAACTTCATGTTTACGTCATGAGTGGACTTTCATATCTAGTACACACCAAAAACCCCGCAGGCTACTTACTACTAATGAAGGTCATTTAAGAAAATGTCAACATTATAAACATTCATCTAAACACAAAGCACAGATTTTGAATGTGCTTCATTCTCTCAGTAGGATCTACTTCCAGTATCTCCTCTGGTGCACAAAGTAAACACAACTCCAAAAGGAAAGAAACACTGTTTCTAAACTGAAGTGTAATAAAATTCTTCATGAAAAATATTAATTCTGTTCTCAAAACTGACCATTTTCAATTAAATCTCTGACCATAAAGGAGTCTAATATACTACCAAGTGCTCCAGAATGATACCTATTATCAGACTGGATATGTTGCCTTTTATGTATCGTTTCCTGCAGCTATTTTATGATAGATAATATAGGGGTTCCTGTAGTATGTATAGTTTTTATTATTATTGTGTATTTATCTTAAATAAATACATACAAAACCAGTAATTATATTGAGGGGGGGAAGGGAGGATAAGAGCCCTGTTTAGATTTCAGGGATTCACCATCTGAAAGCTTTTATTCTTCCACAGTGAAGGAAAGTTATGACCTTTGACATGTGGCCATGGTACCAAAGAAACTGCTCATAAATGTGTGTCAGTAAAGAAGCAGAAATCAATAAATTCATTTAATCCAGTGAACTATTATGTAGTGAGACACAATATATTTTCAAGAGCCAACTGCTCTACTTTTTCTCTCAAAAGACAAAAATTTTATGTAATGGATTTTTTGGGTATTTGATTCTTTGATGGTATCTTAGACCCTTTAATAAACATTTTGCTCCATTATGGCACAATTTGTTAGTCCATTCATTTCTGTTTGAAAGATCCCTGATACAGCTGGATTCAGGTAGCACAACAGGAACACTAGAAGGCGGGCAGATATCCTATTAACAACCTCTACCATTACCAGAGATAGCTATCCCACAGGAATCAAACACTGGCAGGTGTTAAAAGTGTGTATTTTTTTCCACACTGGGTGCTCAAGAGCAGAAAAAAATGAAATATTGTTCATCATTCCAAACGAAGTAATTTCAAAAGACCAAACAAAACACTGCTCTACACTACTATAAAGGCTTTCAGCAATGCATTTGGTCATATATGAAACACCATGAGAATCAGCAATAAGCAACATTGGGTAAAGATTATGACGATTAAAAACAAATACTAACTGCCACGTGCTGGGAATGTTACAAAACTCCCCTCAATGCTACCAAGAATTCTGCAGTTAATTTCTTGTACACTGTGGGAGAAAATTGAGCTGCCTTCCTGGCACAGACTGGCTGAAATAATAAAAGCAGGATCCACTTTCAACCTCTATTGAAGATCAATGATAAATCTGCTTGCAAACTGTGGGCTACAGGGCTGTTTGCATAAATAAGCATTAAAAGCAAGAGGGGAAAAAAGAGCTGGTCATATGCTCACTTAGGCTTTGGGAGAGGAGGTGGGGGAAGGAAGTTTCACCCTTGTAATTTGGGACACACTATGTACAAAGTTTCTCCTCAGGCAAAATGACAGAGTCGTGCCAGAACTCCCAGAGAATATTTCCAGTTAACATCAATTTACCGGATGTCACAGACAAGTTTAATGAACAAAATGATAAATGTCTGTCAGTGGCTTCATAAAGTCAACAAATTCTCGTTACAAAGAACATACATAATGCACAGCTCTGCCTGAGGCACATGTTACAGTTATTAGAGTTTTACTAGAGATCTTGATGTGGACGGAAGAAATGGTAATTTAATAATTTACACTAGTTAATTTGCTGATAAGTCATCTAAGCAATTTATTAATATGTTCAAGATTGTACAAGCAGGAGTAAGCATTTAAAATTCTTCTGCATGTTCAAAGACTTTAATTGTAAGGTTTTTTTTGAAAAGATAACAGGTTATTTGAAAACTTCCAGTTGTAACAAGTTGTAAAGTAAAAAACAATACTGTGTAACACTGAACTGGTTTTATTGTACATTAGTGCAATGGCTATTAAACCAGCTTTTCCTTAATCATAATTATTGTCTGATTTTAAATGACAGATAGACCACCTGAGACAAGATGATATACTTCTGTAGAATAATTTTTACCTCATCTAAATTTGGGGTCAAAACTGACCTCAAAGTATCTTATGACACTTCCCTCCTCTGCCACAGCTGTGAAAATAAGCTCCACTGGAAAACAGCACCTCCTTCCAGTCATCAGACAGGAATAAGGAAGGAGGGGTCACCAGAAGCAGTTCTGCAGACCCAAAACAATGATATAGCACATATGTGACAATTTATAAGAGAAAAGGAAAGAAAAAAACCTAACTAAATGCAGCAAAATCAGCCTGCACCTGATGTGAGAAAGAAGAAAGAGTGGGAACATGGGAGAGGACACCAATGATGAGAAAATTTTCAGTGTTAGAACAGACCAGCAAATAAATGAAAAGCTTTTCCATTTGATATGTTTTCCTTTCCATTTAAGGTGTAAAGTGTCTCTCAATACAGCTTAAAAGAGCTGACAAACCCATTTTGTAAAATATGCTGATAGATATCTTTCATGATTTTAGAGGGAGAAGAGAAGACAGAGCATTGCTACTCATATGAGAAACTCATGCTGCAAAGGCTGAGATGTAAGCTGGTTTTCTAAACTTACTTTATCTTGTTTGGACTTTAACCTGAAATACCTCAAAGTGAGCCAAGAAAACCCCAGAAACCATGAAGGTTTTACACAAGAAATCCTGATCGACTGAAATGAGAACAAACAATGTAATCAGGATTATTATCTGAAGACAAACAATGTGATCAGGATTATTATCTGAAGACGCTAAAAATCAAATTCGAAAATATAAAGTTGCTTCTGTTCGAAGATTCCTCTCCAGTTTCCAGCATTCATTCATCATTCTATACAAGATGCACACCACAAGCTGTAAAGACTTAGTTTAACTTCCCCCCCCAGCTATGTATTAAAAGAACACCAGATGACATGTTTAATGCTTGTAATAACTTACCTCTTATTACCTCTTGTAATAATGTACCTCTTATGCATGGTCAATCACGTAATTATTTCTTTTAAAACTCTCTCTCATAAGCAAATAATTTCAAAATTAAACTATTGCACCTCAGAGCTAAAGAGCAAATTTCTAATACACTTCTAAGCCAAGGTAAATTATTGCTATTATTAAATTCTAAATCATAATTTTAGCATGTTCTGAGGCTAGAGGACTAGGACAAGGTAAATTTTGCTGCTTTGTCTTCAATACACTCAGAGTAGCTCGAAGCTAAAGACAGATTTTTCTCCTATCTAAAACACTGAGTTTGTCCTGCCTGAAGCTGCAATTCCAAAAATCTTGCACATAATGGAATTTGTTGCCCACGCCACCATCCACCTAAAACATGTGCTTGGCAAAGATATTCCACATCAGAATACAGATACAGTGAATTGCAATGTATTGAGATAAAACCCATCCTACCACCAGTCCCCTGATGTCAGTCAGTACATAGGAAGTTTTCTTCCTAAGATTCTGTAGATGGGAAAATGTATCAAAGACCCCCTTTGCAGTTGGCTTCATGCTTTTCACAATACATTTCTGCCACCATTCTAAAACAACAACCAGTTTACTCCTTGCTGTCCAGAATTGTACCAGGACTCTGATGGCAGACACTGCTTTCAAACACTTCTCCGAGGCTGGAGGTGTCATTTGCTCAGCAATATTCTACCACTGAAAAAACTGGTAAAATACAAGTCAAAGTGTAGCTGTGAGGTCTTGAGAGGAAGAGAGTTTTGTGTTCCAGGAGTCATTCCTTTCCCCAAAGCTTTCCCTACATGCAGAAACAATGTCAAAAAACCACTTTCAAATGATTTATGATAATAAGGGTATATTTTCACTATTTTATTCAGAAGAGAAAGTCAGATAAAACAGGTATAAATGCAAGAATCATGACCACAGAAGTTTAAATAACTGCACTCTTTGCTGACTTACTTTCTTCCCAGTAACCCTGCCAGAGATGGTGAAGTAGTGTCTTGGTACATTGCAACTTCTGCCTCAAATGATTAAATCCTTTGGATAAAAGCTTTGGATATAAAGCTTGTTGTCAGCATCCCTATGTCTTTTATAACAAGTTTATTTTCAGTATTTAATTTCTCACATTGCATTCTACTGCTCTGACATCCAGAAACCAAGCAGGTACTTACTGAATACTATTGTTACAGTATTCAGGCTAGAACCAAACATAACTTGCTCAAGCTTAACTACTGAAAAATTTACAGTTTTCTCATTAGCCAAAGTCAGAAAAGACCCTGACCACAGTGGGAGTTTTAAAAGTTGTTTAGTGTAATACTGGCACAGAAAGACTCAGGAACCCTGAAATTTTCACCCCATAGAATACAAAGATTACACATTCTGTCATTTTTGGGTTTCTATAATAAGAATCTAAGTGAACTTCAGGAGCAGACCTGTCTGCCTCTGGGGAAAATGATACCTAGATTCTAGATTTCCCTAAGCTGCAGATGCACTGATGTGTCAGAAACCTCTAGCAGAAGTACAAGAGATGGGCACTTGAGAAACAAGCACTTTGAACAGGGCCTTGAGATGCTAACCATATTATCCACATGCTAGTTTGTTTATTTTGAGGGCGTTTACATTGCTGAAAAAAAAAACTTCCACTCACCTAAGACCAAATTTGATTTGATGGAAAAAAAACCAAACAACAAAACCAACAGAATTATTATTGAGAGTTATAAAATGAAGTAAAAGTAGCAGAAAAAAAGTCTGTCTAGTAATGCTTATTTATATTTTCCTCTAATAAATTAGGAAGGCCATCTCCCTCCAAAGTTTTTACATACAGGAAAAACAGAGGAGGAGGTTAATAATTCCATACACTAAGTCATAAGCAAACTGTCCATACTCAGGTGGTTTCACAGCCATCTCTTCCCTAAGTCTGCTGTTTAGGTCTTTTAAAAGTAATAATTTAATCCATACAACCAAAAACTTTCCACTACAGATGCAGGTTTTGGAAGGCTGCCAGATGGATTTCTACCTCCCAACACAAATGATCTACTGCAATTTTTTTTTCCACCTCTAACGCAATTGCTGAGACAATCAACGCTAAAATGTAGACACTGCTTAAAATGCTGCTGCTTAAAAGCTACCTAGAGGTTGACCCTAGTAACTAATGTTGACCATACAACCCACACTTACTCAACAAAATGTGGAGTCTTGACATTGTTGATTACTTTTTCACTTAGGTGGTGATTACCAGTTATAAAGACTGGAAGTAATCAATCCCAATTTAACAGCTGGGCCTATTGATGAAACAAAAACAAAACAAAACAAAAAGTAAAACTAAATAAAGATTATGTCCACAATTTTAGAGATAAAGTGTGGAAAAAATATAAAATCCTGAGGAAAACAAACAAATACTAAGCACAAATTTGTCCAACAACGGGCATGACCATATTTCTGTAGGAAAATGCTTAGTAACTTTTAAACTCTTTCTCCAAGATTCTCTTTTGTCATTGTCTTAAATTGTTCTGCACACCATCAATAGCCACAGCTGTTAAATTGTGAAGACGTGACAACAAGTCTCTAGGCAAACAACTGCTCAGAGTGAGATCCTTTTCTTTAGGATAATCAGAGCTGGCTGACAAAAGGGGGCCTTACTGAATGCCCTTTCAACAATTTCTACACCAAGAAATGCAGAGAAAAAGGGAGGGGGAAGAAAGGGAGCAGTGGGGGGAAGCACCACACTGCAGGAACAGAACAGCATCTTTTGCTGCCATACATTGCTTGCAAGTAGGACAGGAATCTCCATAGGCTAGTGCACATAGCACACACAGAACTTGCACCAGGTAAGAACTGAGCGCTTTTGGTCATAGCTCTGAACAACGTCTAGCACAGCACCATGTTTTCCTTCAACATTTCTCATGTAGGTGAAGGTTTTATTAGCTAGAGAGTACACCGCCAGAAAGATTGAACATTCTTCTAAAAGAGAAGCTAGTAAAAACTTTATACGTTGTAAAGTTACATTGAGGAAAAACCAGTAAATAAACCCTAACAGCTTTGGTCTTACTAGCTAGGAAGAAAAGCAAGGGCATGGAAGGCCTCAGTCTGGCATTAGGCTCGACACAAATTTGAAACTGAGGTGTTGAGGAAACCCGTAAAAAGCTCACTTCTCAAGTAACATGGTAGTGGAAACAAACACCGTTCATGTTCACTAAGCAAAGTTTTATACATTTTTTTAAATCTTGGTAACAATACAAAAGCACATTCCTTATTCTGTGGAAGAGCTCTTACAAGTGCAGCCCAGTCATTGCTGAAAACAGAGGGAACGCCCTAGTACCAACAACAACAGCAAAAAAAAAGTACGGTTATGTCTTAAAAGGATGCTGATAATTGTCTTCTGTCAAGGTGCTGCAGGACTTCAGGTCAAAAGATGCCTGGGGAGTTGTAGAGGAAAATACTACAATAAAAAGGGTTAAGAAAGATAATATTTCTCAGTTTTCTTATTTCTTAAGGATATCTCAGTTAAAGAACAAAAATCTTACTGTTCTTCTGCATTGTTATCAACTGACATTGCTGACTAAGACATTGGAACCTCATCCTCCTGCCTGAAAATACTGGAATTTAAATGCACTAAGGATCAGCCATGTGCACTCTCAGCTTAGAAATAAATTTTCCTCTCAAATAAACCAATCAAAGCAACAGCAGTAGGGCAGCACTTGTCAAAACCTAGACCACCAGGTTCCTCAAGCTGTCTGTAACCACACCAGTTCTACAGCATTAAGACTTTGCTACCTCTTTCAATACAAGACTACTGCCTACAGCTGCCATTTACCATTTCACTTCCACCTCAGTCCAAAACCACTTCTGCCCCCTAACACCACCCTTCTTTCTCACAATTTGTACCTCTCTCCACTACTATATAAAATAATTAAACATACCTTTGAATTTTATATGCATTTGGAAGACACCTGAAATAACAGATTCCACAGAATATGAGAACTATATTGTTAGGCCACAGCTATTAATCCTGTTATTTTAAGGCAAGATACAAAATTATTTTAAACAAAATCAGTAGCAGAAGAGCAAAATTTTTGCCTACATGTTTCACAAAGGCTGTAGTTTGAGGAGTCTAAGTTTCCTTAGCCTTCCCCTGTCCCCACTAAATCTTCCCACCTCCACATCAGCCCTCTCAGTTACACCAGTGCAATCGCTGTGAGTGGCTCCAAGACACACCATATTAGGGAACTCATCTGGGTTAAACACCATCTTTTGTTTTAATTCTATTATTTTAACCCAGACCAGTCCCTGCTCAGTCAGCTACACATGCAGCTGTGCCCACACAAGGAACAGCACAATGCCAAAGTGGGAACAAACAGCTGGAACTGCTAAGGAGACATGATTGTCACAGTACAGAAAGAGGCTCAGCTGGATGCAGTGTTCAGTGCAAATATTTAAAAGCAGAGCAAAAGATGCTATTAGGTATAAAAACATAAATACAGCCAATTATTGGCAGGACAGTGGGACCAGAAGTCAAATCACTGCCTCAGCAGGTAAGCAAAATTATGAACTTTCCACAAAGTATAGCCCACTATGTGTAAAGGGCCCAGCATTCCACAAACTGCAGTGCAGTGGGCACACACAGAGTTTCCCTCCAGGAGCACATTCTCAGAAACCTTTTGCTTGCATAACCTTTCCCTCTTGTGAAATGTAGAAACCTGTACAAGAAGATTTAGGCTTATATTTCTTGTAATTCACAAACATTAAAATCAATTCAGCCAAGTTACAAAAGGAGAAAGGGTTATCTAGGAATGCTGTTTATATACCATCCAACCATCTCAAGAATTCCATTTCCACTTTTTGTGAAAAGGAAATAAACAGTGAGCAACCTATCCAATCACTGCCCAATACCCATATTACCAGCTTCAGAACATGATCCTCCTTCTCCATTTCTCCTGATTTATATCTTATTGGAAGTCTAGCTTTATTTTTAGACAGAATCTTAGTTAACCGTGATTAAATAATCGTAATTTTAAAATGCAGGAAAACAAAAATCTCAGCTTGTTTACTTTTGGCTGATTCAAAGTTGTACCAAAAGGACTTTCTCCGAAGTCTACACATTCCCTTTGTATTCAGTTAAAAGAGATCTCTCTCGGTAGCAGTGGCAAAAGTTGAATTTTGAGTAAGTCATGCTCCTAAGTAGTACCATTTTCCCCCCACATGTTGCCTAACAGAGAAGCAGACAGGACCTCCTCCTCTGCCCCCACATCAATCAGCCAGCTTTGGAAGTAACTGCAAGCATGTACTAAAACGAATATTTAGTTTTACCTAAGCACTACCTCAGTACCAGAGTTTCCTTTTAAAAAAGTAGGGGGATTTCACAAAAAAAAGCGCCCTAAATTAGTCAAATTCTTTTGTGCATGGATGAACAACAGGAAAGCAAAGCCTTGGGGCCTCTGGGGAGGAACCCTGTCCCTGCAGACCTACTCTGATGTGCTCGGGAGATAAGGCTCCATAGTGACACTTAAGGAAAGGCCTGCTCACATTTGAATTTCTGCATTCCTCAAGAACAATTCATGGCAATCACTAACTTTGCAGAGGAGCTACATGAAAGCTTTGGCCAATGAATGAGGGTCATCTGCTCTTTATCACAAGGGTAAACCTCATCCTGGCCAGTTTCTAACCTTTTAACCCTGTGAATTCTTAATTTGCACATGAATAATGGAATTCTTGCCAAGAGTGCAACCTTCAGCTTCCAGTTTCTAACTTTAGAAACCAAGACCTGATCTCCTTGTGTGTTCAGATCTTAAACTCTTGGACAGATTAAAGTTTTTGATTTCCAAATGCAACACTAAACATTACAATTCTGAAGCAAAAGATAAGCTTATTGGCAAAACCTCTGACCAGGCAAAGTAAAAGAACATCCTCGCACCCTGCTGCTACCAGTGACTGAAGAGAGCATTTGCTTTTTTCCTCCAAAGAAAGAATGCCCATTTAATGCCTATTCTCCACCTGTTTAATATGTATAGTTCCTTCTGTACCCTGACCACAAGGTAATTTGCCTTTGCAGCAATCGACAACTGCTTCTAAAAAGAAAAACTGTAAGGCTACAAAATCCCCCCAACAAGACTTTCATTTATTTCACTTAAAACATCTGCAAAGTTCAATCAGTTCATGAGAGCAGGCAGAAGCACTGTGAAAATGAGAGAGAAAACTAATTTTGCACTGTTTTATGGGCTCCAAATTATCACAATACAAATTACTGCCCAATTTCACAGCTTTACAGTAAAGATGACATTCTGAAACGGGTCAGATTGGCGCATGACTAAAGAGAAGAGACTGCTACATAGGATAACTTCATGTTTGGCCACTAGTTAACCACTTAATCACTAAGTCAACAACACCTACTGGGATCATTATGGATCCGCTATCTCTTCCAGTTTTCTCCAACAGCCATGGAAAGCCTTTCAAGTATTCAAAGAAGAAAAAGAAACCTTTTGTCACAGTCTACAGAGAAGGGGGGAAGGATAAAAAGGGGCTGCAAAACAAGAATCTCACTCCACAGCACACAATCTATTGGTTCACAAGTCTTTCTTGGTGAAAATCAGCAAAATTAAACCACCTTTCTGATGAAATAATGTGTATGCGAGAAACAAACATTTACAGAAGCCTAGTATTGTCTGAATAAATCCAAATACTACAATTGCATTACCATGCTATTCTACTATAGTGCTCTGTACTGTTCCAGAAGTTCTCTGGTATTAAGCACAGAGCTCATCCTGCAATGCCTCCAGTTTAAAGTGGCCCTGAATTTTCCAGTCCTACACACAGAATACATCAGCCACTTAGCTGCTTAGCTTTATGTTGGTTAAAAACAACAAAAAAAATCCTATCCCCTTTAGAAGGGTTTTCTTGTCTAATTTTTAATCACACTGACACTCTGAAACTTAGTGAGGTGAATTTAAATGTCAAAAATTCTAATACTTCATGTTTCATCATTTTACCAAAAGCACCCAAGAATTACTTAGCCTATTAATCCTGTATATGAGCAAGATAAAAAGTAATACGTAGGCAGGTTTTTGAAATGGAGAGTTCAGAGTTTCACATCCTTACAGCATGTGAAAACTCAGCACTCACTTGGAGCCACCTGCTTCCAGGACGGTTTTGAACCACCCAAAGCTTTGGCTCACTGAACAAGGCTTTTCACGCCTTCCTGGGGGATCTTGTGGGCAGTTTTTACAATCAGGTCAGAAGCACACAGAAAAAAAATAACGAATGTTAACATTCAGGCATTTTTTAATGTAAGCTAATGTACCAACTTTAATAACTGGTTTCATGTTGAATTCAGTAAAAGGTGCAACTTAAAAATAATGTCAAGTTTTCACAGAGGTACCAGCACCAGTTTTATGCAACTTGCTACTAAGAACAGGGTCGAAGAGGTCAAAGGAAGTCTTTTCCTATTAGATTAAGTTCATCAGTTAAGTCCTATTATAGAGGGAACATGAGAAGACTACATAAACTGTGTACTCTGTGTGTTATAGTTTCTTTGAAATGAAAGTTTTCTTTACTTTGCCAGAATTTACTCTTCTTTGAAAAGTACATTCCCATGTACTTTTGGAAAGCAAAAGGAGATCATGTTGTGGAAGTAGTCTAGTGGCAAAGCTCTGCACTGCCATGGAAAAAGGCATAGCATTCCGTTCCTTACACACATCTCTTGCTCAATGTTTAAAGATGATAGGAAAATGGAGGGCAACAAACACCCGGGGTCAGTCTGTTAAAGCCATAAAGGCACTTAGACACAGCTATTTCCTTCACCATTCATCCAGCAGTAGGGAGTCACTCCAGAAATGCAACTCTCGTTTCCAAGTGGAACCACTTTAACAGGCCCTTGTGGGAGGTTCCAGAGGAGTCCCAAAAGGAACAGCACCCACATCTGCTTGGCTGAACACGTGTCAGAAAATCAAGGCCTTACAGTTGGCCATAAAACCTTCCCCTCTTTCCTCTCCCAGAGACAAACATCTACATTAATCATTCCACCCTGCCCCAAGATGGAACAACACAACATCAGGCTACTGAACAAGGAATTTAATTTTTTTTTTAATCAGATCTGTAGATAATCCTTGTAAGGCTGCTAGAACAGCACTTGGGAAACAAGACCCAGGACTTCTGTAGCCAGCATGATCTGCATCACCACCTGCTCCAGAGACTGGTGACACACATAAGCCACCACACAAGGCACCACTGCCCAAAAGGTCTCACAGGTGCCTGCACCACTTCTACCACATCAGGGACTCAAAAAGGGACCACCATCAGTTTTTCCCATAATCTTTAAACATTTAAAAAGACATAAACGTTCGCTAGAATTACTCTATAATTTTGCATTTTAACTTTTCCGGTACACAATCAAAATGATAGGTTGTTGTGTGCTGTTCAGGGAACTGCTGTCACAAACTCACGAGCAGGTTAATAAACAGGAGCTGGGACTTACTTGCTAGTGTGAGGTGGCTTTTTTGACTGAGAATGGCCCCATATTTGTTCAGAGCTAAGCACTGGTAAAATCCTTCGTCAGACAGCTCTCCCTTCTTCCCTTCCACCTCACTGATATACAACGAGCCATTGGATAAAGTGTAGATCCGTTCATTTTCAGACACTTTGCCTCCATTTTTCAGCCACGTAATAGTTATAGGAGCTTCACCACGGGCTTGGCAGTCTAAAACCACCGGATCCTTCCTTGAGACAGTAACGTCCTGAGGCTCTTTCACAAAAAACAGTTCACTAAAGCACCACACTCCTAAGAGAGAAGAAAAAAAAAACAAACCAACATTTTGCCTGTAAGGACAGTCATGTAAGCAGAGACGTGCAAGTTAGCAAGCACTGTGAGCTGCGCGTCATCCCGCGGAACCCACAGCACGAGGTGAAGCTGTCGCTATCACACGCTCCGAGCGCTCCGAACTCAGACAACTCTGGGGAAACTTGGTACTGACTCCAAGCGGCGCTAAGCCGTCCGGCTGCAAAAAGCCAAGGAGCCAGAGAACCAGCGCCTTCCACACCGACGCGGGCACCGCCACAGCACGAGCGGGGAGCGCGGTGACCCCGGGGGGCGCGGGGAGCGCAGCGCTGGGGCGGCCACACAGGTGCGACCGCTCCGCCCGGCCCGCTCGCTAATTTTACAAGCCTGCCAAAGCAGCCGGAGCGGGGTGCGTCGTAAAAAGGCAGATTTTACAAGGAATCGTTAGCGAAAATCCCTCACCAGAGTGCGGAGGGGCCGCGCACCTCCCGCGCCCCGCACGGCT
>VZRQ01002448.1:413715-457874 GCA_013397975.1 Machaerirhynchus nigripectus
GTATTTGGCGGGCGGGCTGAGCCCTCCAGCCGCGGCAGGAGCTGCCGGCCATGCCTTCCCCCGGGACACTGCACGGCTCACCTGCATGGCGAGCATCGGCAACACATGCGCTGGACCCGGCGCGGCGTTACCGAACGGCTGTGCCAAACCCAGAGCTGCCCGCCCAGAGCACCGAACCAGGGGAGGTGCTGAGCAGTGGACCCTGCACTGCCTGGCATAGGTGCAGCACCGTCCAGGTGTGCCAGAGCATGCTCACACCCAGATAAAACTGGCCTTCCCACACATGCAGACAAATGTTGGACTTGAGGATAGGCATTGATCAGAAATAAAAAGCCAGTTTTGTCATTGGTTCTCACTGAGCCCATCCTACAGCACCAATAAAATCAGTTCCAGATGGCCACATGGGACAGCGCTGTGCTGTCGAAGATGAGCTGCCCTTCACTTTCATCCTCAGAAAACAGCCTTAAGTTTACATCTGCCTCAATAACTAGCTTGCCAAAATGCAACCTAAACTGCAAACATGGCTTGAGAATCACGCTATCACCACCCTCTGGATAATGTGTATGGGAGATACCATCAAATGCTGCCGCTATCATTTAAGCTTTCAGTTCCACCCCTGATTTTACCCCATGCTTGCAGCCAGCAATTTCTAATCTCTTTTTTTGTCTGTTCAGATTTCTAGTTTCTAAAGTTACTGCGTAGGAAGGCATCTTCTTACTCAGCAGATTTGCCCTATGTTTGCATTCATTGTGAGAGCTGCTGACTTCAGTGACAGGCAAGTTTTTACTGCTTTTTGTTCCTGCCAGCACTGCAAAGCTCACAGAGCTGAGAGCTGGCAGCCAAACCAGTCCCTTCTGCTGCATCATCACCGGGACTGGCTACAGCCTGAGTCAGTGACTCGTCTGAAAGTCTTCAAGAGAAAATCAGAACTACCGAATGTGATGTAGAGCCATAGTTTAACCTACATCACCTTCCTCACTTGTCAAAAATACACAAGCAGAGTTTTCAGGGAAGGTAATTAGGAAATATTTGCTTTACATGCAAATCACTTACCCAAAAGGCATCCAGACAGTTTCAGTCACTTTACAGACCAGAACTGCACATGCACTGCTTTGGTGTCCGAATAGGACCAAATACAGCAACAGGACCCACTTCATCCAGTATTTTTCAATTTTCCTCAGTGTTTTAATTTATCTCATCAGAAAAGTGCGAACTATTAAAAAATCACAAGCAGTTTTGCTTATATTATTTTTGATCATTAATGACTAAATATTCATTCTTTCTTGTGGTAAACTCACAGCTTTCACCTACAGCTCATGCTGGTACTGTGCTCTCTCCTGCCAAACTCTGGTTCATCAATGTGACCTGAATTTGTGATTTCCTAGAGGAGCTCAGCACACCTAGAAGAAAAACACAATAGGGAATGCAATGTCCAGTAACATTTCTATGCCAGATGCCTTGGTCGGTCGGTGGAGTGGCTGGAGCTGTCCCTGATGTAAGGTCATTTCCCTGCAGACCTTGGCACTGCCTCCTGCAGGCATGAGCAGGTGGCTGAGCTGTACTGTCCAGCACTGGACACTACCCCACCTGTCCCAGGGGAACACCTCCTTGCCCAACTCACTAGCCCTTTCTTAAGGAGAAGTTGGTCTGAGTTGACCAGGGAACAAAAAAAAGCCAACAGAGAGAGAGCAAACTGTAGTCCTGTCCTACTTGTGGGCTGGTTTGCCTTAGCCATGTCACCTGTGCTCACTGCTGTATTCTGCTGTGATGGGGAAACTGCTTTACTATCTCCCTGGACTACACTATGCCAGCAGGAGATTTTGACTCATGAGATCAAATGCAGTATTTGTCTTAAATGGCTTAAGAAAGAAAGTGCTTCCCTCCGGAATGCTCCTTGTGCCTGTGTCTGGGAAGCTGCAAACACCAGTATTTTCATTTTCACATTTCTGTTTAACTAAGTAAGTAATACAATTCCTTCTAGAACTAAGCAGTTCAATAGCTAGATGAGTATAAACTCTCCCTCTTTAATTTGTCAGGATTCATTATTTTAACACATTTCCCAGTAATTAATTGGGTTAGAGATAGTGCAGACTTGCGATAACATATCTAAATTCATACATAACTGATAAACTCACTGAACCACAGTTTAAAGGCACTGCCAGTTGTAACTTTGTCAAATACACCATATTTGTAAATATGCAGCCAATGAATACAATTATCTACTTGGCCAACCATTTCAGAAGCATTATCTTGAGAAAGACAGAAAGGCAGTACAGGATCTTGCCAGCCAACATAAACAAAGCTATGCGTACTTTGCTGCAAGGCAGCAATTTTTCTTCTGTCACCAACACAAACTTTTTTTGCTTGACTCAAGCTGTATTTTTGGCTATCCAAATTTCTCCAATTTTTGTGGTTCTTTTCAGACCCATATAAACCCTTTCCTATGTTTTCTCTTAGATTTTTGGGTCTGCAAACAAGCAGCTCACATCTTCCAAAGAAATAATAACTTGTAATATTTGAGCAGCCAGCTCTTCAATGTCTTAAAACCCAAGCCAATAGTAAGAGCTCTCTTTGAAGTGCTATCCATGGCTGGAACAACAGCGTGCTGTCCAGGTTGCTGTCTGTAAATAACTTGATTTACCTTATGCTGCATTTCAGCCTCAGCCCTGGCCAGACAAATCAATATGTTTCCTGGAAAGAAACATTTTAAATATCAGATTGATATGAACAGATTTGACTCAAGGTTTTGCTCCATAGGCAGCTGACAATGCATACAGGACTGCTAAACTGAGCTAGGGCTATAAAATCAAGAATTTTGGTACTATGATGAACCAAAGAGAGGGATTTTCCAAACATTAATGAACTCTCATGACCATGGTGTTTATACACTTGGTCTAAAGTTACCAACATCTCTAGAAAGAGAACTGATAGGCAGGAGTTTTCCCTGGGATGGAATGAGCAGCCTCGGGAGAAGGAAAGAAGCTGAAAATTCACTGTAACTGGACCTTCCCAAGGTGAACTCTGTATTTATGAGATCACTGCAGCCACAAATCCAGGATGGAGAATGCAGTTTCCTTCCACATTAGAATAAGATTTTTCTGGTGTTAGAACAGTTACATCTCCTTCAGCTTAAACCAGAAACAGTCCTGTTTGCTCTGTGCTCAGTTTTGCACTAAGCATTTCACCCTTATCTGAGAAAACGAATAGCATCATGTTAGCTCTTTCATCCCTGTGCCCTGGAAAAAGCTGGCACAGCAGCATGGGTGGTGTTTGGCATGGCCACAAATGGCGTGAGCTGGGTTCCCACTTGCTGCTGTATCCCACCTGATCTAACAAGCTCAGAAACAGGAAAGTGGTTTCACCCACATGATCTTTTCTCCTGTTTTGGCTTCACATGGCTGTGCTCTAACACCATAATGGCATGGAACAGAAAAGGAGAGGAGCAAGCACCTCTGGCCGGGAAACAGGACAGGTGGGGAGAGAGTTATTTACAGCAGTTCAAAGTGTCCCCGTTGGAATATGTGCAATCACAACACTATCCTCAGTTAGCTGTAGCCTGTAAGAGGTGGTAGTAGGGTCCTGGAGCCCAAATCCATTTTCAAACAGACATATAATCATTCTCCTGGTCCCTCACAGGCTCAGCCCTTCCCTGCTACCAGTGCCAGGTCCTACCAGCTCTGCTGGTAGGAGCTGCTGGGTGTCACTGCTGGTGTGGAGGAAGCTGGAGCTACAGGCACCGCAGGGTACGGGCAGCACAGGCATCTGAGCGTGGCTGTAGCAATACTGGAGCTGCAGCCCAGGGCAGGCTGGGAGCAGTGGTAATTGCCAGAAACCTATTAACTGCAGGGGAATTACAGCAATTTGCACCAGCCAGCTCTGCCTTCAGAGTCCCCAAAGCCCAGCTAAGGGGCTGCCACAACGCTGTACTCCTGGCAGGGTGTCATCAGCTCTTCTTCTCAGGGAAGCCCCTTTTGTCCTTAACAGTTCTTGCTCCAAGTGTTTTTGATCTGGTGTCACTGTAAGTATGTTTAGACACTTTCTTGTTTCTCATGCGAAATTCCTGACCCAATTAGAACTGTATTCTCAGATTTTAAGTAAGTTACACTAACTCTATTAAGACCCACCATAAAAATGTTTACTTTTGCCACATTTGGTCACTTAGTAGATTCTTGTTTCATTCTAAACGTGTGTACAGTTACCATCTCCATTGCCTTCTCAGAGGAAATTCACTCTTTCCATGAGCAGATGGGCAAGCACATTTTGGGCTGAGTCCTTGGCATGCTAATGAACTTTCTCTCCAGGGAGCCTTCCTGTACAGGAAAAGCACACCTTGACAAAGGGATTTTAACACAGATTTCACCTCGTCATAAAACAACAAATCCAAAGTGAAAGCACTACAATGATTTGCTATGTTAGCATTTGTTTCCCCTTCCAGCCACCTTCCAGTGCTTCACTGGCCCAAATCAGTGGTGCACCTTTGCCAGGTTGTTTCAGAGTGCCCCAGAGGCAGCCTCCAGATATTTAACCCCACCCCTGAAGGCTCATCACACCAGAATGAAAAGGAACCCTGCCATGAATTTCAGTAGGAGATGGATGACACCCCAACATCCTCTTCCCTGCTGCCAGAGGTAACCACAGGCAGTTTGGAAGAGCAGCCTCACAGGGGTCTGGCAAAGTGCAATCCCTCGCTCTCCCATGCCCATTTGCTGCTACTGGAAGATGTGAAAAATACCTAAGTATTTTTGGTCAGTCAGCCTTGCTGTTCCCTAGATGCAAGCCACCAGATCTTGTTGGTACTTTGAACAAACCACACAGCTACAGAGAAAGGGGCATACCTGATCCCAGATGCACTCTCGTCCTCACATACAATGTAAAGACTTTATGGTGTGGAGTTTGGATTTGCTGCAGTTCCAAGCTCTCTCTTCTGGCCTTCATGCCACAGCTGATACTCCTCTGCTTCAGTGAACTTCTATGAACACATAACCTCCCAGAAAATCCTTTCTGATTTTCAGTAGAGCTTGTTTTCTCCTGGTTTATCTCCCTAGCCTGGCTCTTAGGTGTAGGAACACCAAGGGTTGCAACACAGAGCAGAAGGTGTGGTGATAGCATGGGACAGTGGCTCAGATCAGCCAAACCACCCTGAACATTTCCCAAGCCAGGCAGCCTGCACACTTCTGCCATGCCACCTTGGGCTCTCAAACAGGGAGCTGAGCACCATTTACTTCCTCTGAGCTCAGGGGTGCTCAGCACTCCTGGAAGGAAAGTCCTCAACACCTGGCTGACATGGGTCCAAAGTGACAGCAGACTGGGACCAGCAGCTGGAATCTGCACACTGAAACACACAGAATACTTTCATAAAGGGTTTATGCACATGTAGAAATCATGAGGCACCAGAATGCCCAGCAAGTGGAGAAGAACCGTCTCATAAAATGCATTTGCAATGTATGTATTTTTTAATTGGTTCAGTACAGTCCCCTCTCTCAACCCTTTCCCCAATATGGAAACCAGCAAAATCCTGGAAATGCTGCAGTACTGTACTCTGATGTTATCTTCCATAAATCAAAGTGTTTAGGCACTGGGTCAATACAATAAGTATCAGACCAAGAATAACTAAACAGAAAGAAAATATCTCCTAGGTTACCCTTTTCTATGTTTGAATCTACAAAGGAATCTCTCAGAGGCAGCTTTTTGTTAGTCTGTCATGCTTATCATGATAACCCACTGTTCTGCAGCTATTTGTTTAGCAACAGGCAAGAAATATGGTCTCCTTTCATCCCTATATAAGTTACCTTCACTTTGCTGTTACAACAGGAAACAGGCAAATAATTTCTTCCTCTTTTCCTTTATATGTTTGCAGTGATAAAACAAATATTGGAAATAAATGAAAAACAAGGCAAGTCAGAGGCTAGCTAGCATTTGGACATACTGCTGAATATACTGTGCTACAGATACCTATTTAATTTTGCTGTGAAAGATTGCCTTTCGTTTGTCTTTGCGTTCTCAGCATGTTAACAAAGTGGTCTCTCCTCTTATCTACAATTTATCCCAAGGAACTATTAAAAAGAAGGATTGGAGGAGGCTTCCTGCTGCTCTTGTCCCATTTCATCTCACAGAGACATAAGGAATTGCTGGTCAGGGAGAGGCCACTTGGCCAAAGCAGGCTGTGCCCCATCGGTTTATCTCGGTGCTGCCAGCGCTGCTCCCTCCAGCGCACTGCCCTGTCACGGGAGAGCGATCGCCTCTCAGGAGTGTGAAGATAAACAGATTTGAAGCCTTCAAGGCATGTTCCCAGCACCTCCTCCCCCTCACATGCACACAGAGGCTCGGCCTGCAAATGTGCACAACACAGCTTTGGGGATGGAGACGGAGATGTTTGAAGGGCCACACGAAGCTGTGACTTGCACCAAAACGGCTTTACCAAGAATTCAGGCTGACCCGCTAAAGGCAACACCCCGGTGCAAGGAGCGAGCTAAGGGGGGGTGAACAGAGGGGAGCCAAAAGCTGGGCATTGCAGGGGTGATTTCTTTTGATGCCCAAACTGCTGCCTCCATCAGCTGCAGTTGCTGGGATTTTATCTCAGCTGGGCTGCAGGAGTCACTTGGGGGCCTGTGGGGTTCTCCCCTGTTTAAAGGCTCTGGAAGAACTGTCTGCCCAGTGCTGGACAGGACATGAAAGCAGCTGGATCACAGTGCCCTGCATGTCCCAAGGGACTGTGGGGAAACAAAGCAGCCCACCCCAATTCCTCCTTCCCCTGCATTGTCACTGACCTGGCTTAGGTCTCCACCTGGTCCCTGCCCAGGCACAGCAGAGTAGGAGGAGATGAGAAGCTCTGCTGGAAGCACATCCCCAGGTGCCCTCAGTTTAATGCAATTTAGCACTTGCCAATCCATCATAAGCACTGCCAGTTGCCAAGAGGTTGTGTGGCCAAGCAAGTAATCAAGAGAACTAATCCTGATGGAAACAACTTGGGGGACAAATTACAACTTTTTTTTGTTTTGTTGGAATTAATTCCCTCGTTCAATTTAGTGCGTGGCATACACAGGTATGCCTGCATAATGCATAGGGAGAGCAACCAGCAGTTAAAACTGCTCATACTATAACTGTGCTGCTATCCAGCTACCTGTGCTGCAAATCATTAGCCCAGGATTACATTTGCTCAGTGCTAAATAACATTTTGCTGTCATTTATGTTCAGATATCTCCATAAGATCACAGTGGCCAGATGCTGGCACATGACAGAACTTGTATTGTTTAAATAATACACATATGGAATATCAAAATGATCATGCTAAGTAACTAGGGGGGGAAAGTATGTGTGCTGGAGGAGGAGGGGGGCATTTATGACAAGTTAGGGAGTTAAATTGGCCTAATGTGCTCAGTTGAGGACCAGGCCACTGCAAGTCACAGTGTGGAAATCCCATCTGGAGCAGCTGGAGCCATCCCACCCAGCCTCAGTAAGCTGCAGCGCCCAAAGGATGATGCCTAACCAGAGCAAACCTTCAATATACAGACAGCAGCCCTCCAAATCCTTCCGGATGTTCAAACTCCTGCCGGCTGCAGGAGGAGCCTGCCTCGTTACCACCTCCAGTGCAGGACACCCCCAGTCACATCCTGCAGGCCACTCCCCACCACAGCCCAGCCCTGCAGCAGCTGCAGCCCCACACCAACTGATTGAGCTGCTTCCATTAGATACAGCGTGATCAGGATTAATTTCTTTCTCCAGTGAGAGATCAACTGATCCTGCTTGTTTGCTCCTTAAGAGTCAATTAAATAGCTGGACCTTTTCCAGTACAGAAAAGTGTTTTCATGACCGAAATGATGTTCATTTTTCTAATTCAGGTCTACGTAAGCATCCAAAATTTCAATTTCACCTCTTATCTTTACAACGTTGTAGACATTTACATAAATGAAAATGTGATCTTAGAAAGGCTTACAGTCAGACTCCAAATTCTCAGCGAGGAGAATAGCAAAATAAATTAATTTGCAAAATAATAATTTTTACTTCCATGTTAATAGAGCTCAATTGTATTACATTGGATGAAGCAGTACCTCACATTTTGATAGCTAACCTTTAATTATATTAGAAAAAACACTTCTAACATTCTGATAAAGCACAGAGAACTACTTTTTACTAACCTGTGAAATAATTATTCTGTGAGTCTTCAGCACAGGATGCCTATAACTACTGGACTGAGATTCAAAATAGGAATGAACATCTTCTCAGTCCCTGGTTTTGGGTCAGTTTCTGTAGGTCTACATAGAAAGGCAGGCATTTATTTAAAACTCTGCATTACAGCAAGCAATAGTGCATGAACAACTAATTAGGAATAAATCTATTAAGGACGGAGAACTAATTGCTGGGCAGCAGTACATAGAATGGGGGTGCTCATAACTCCATCAAACACTTTCTGAAACTGAATTTATTATATAATTATCAAAACTAGAAAATAATGTTGTAGCTGTTAAAAGTAAATAAAATATATTCACATAAACAACAGCTTCAGCTAGAGAGCTAATTTCTAATATCTTCTATAGGGGAATTACTTTATTTGGGCAAAGGAAGAAAGCAGATTTTTCAGACAAAGGGATGGCATAGCCTGGCCAGGGTAACTTCTATTAAAGTGGCATAGTTTGTCATATCTGACAACCCACTGAAGAAAGTTATCACTAGTTAAGGGCCTGACCCCACATTCCTTAAGTAGACAAAAATCCCTTTGAAGTCAATGAAGCATCCTGCTCAGATAACTATATCAGGACTTGGCAATTAATGAAAACTTCTAATTTCTTAAGTAGATTATAAAAGATTTTCCCTGAAAAATAACTATTACATGTTACTCACAGCAACTCCTTGACAGGGTGGGTTTGCTTCCAGCAGCTCTCGCAGCACAGGAACTGTTTTTCACTAACTAGGAATTACCAAAAGTCAAAACCACATTGTTTTCTATTTGCATTGATCTGCCTTAAGTGTTCTTCTCTAGCTAATGTCTAGTTGAAGGTTTTGACAGCTCTGCATTCAAAAGGTCAGTAAGCAGTCCTCGGGGCAATTTGATTTAAACCTTTAGTATTTTGCATACTCCCAAGCAGCAGTGCACAGAAGAAGGTGTATTCACAGCCTCTAAAAGGTCATACTTCCCAGCCCTCAAAATAAAATCCCAATCAGAAATATTTCAGCTTGTAGAAAATATTAGAAAAGCTAACAGAAAATTATGAAAACATTTGCCATTAAATAAAACTCAAAATGGGTTAAGAAAAACAAATTGTAATGTATGTTTTTAGACTGTGGTGTATTTCAACAGGAAGCTTTACATTCTGTCACATTTGGGAAGGCTGCCTTATCTGTCTTTCCTCAAGAGGCAGGCTCACTTACTTAATGTCTGTTTAGGTTTTCCAAGCTGCTTGGCCTCCCCCCTCCCTAAAATCCCAAGCCTCTCTCTGGGATGAGAACCTGAAACCTACAATGCAAAATTTGTTTGAAGTCTCATTAAGCAAGAAACCTCAAATTAAGGACAGCTCAGCAAAACAAAACATTTTTCTACAGAATCAGGTGGACATAAAGCAAGCATTACATGCAAGTTCTCCCTCATTATCCCCTTTGTGAGTTGTTTGTATTCTGATTAGCGTGCTAATGATAGATGTTCTTCAGAGAAAAAGCAATTAAGTCTCCACTTCAAAGAAAAATGATTTAGTGAAAGAGCACCAAAGCTTGTGCTTGCATCTCCTACTGATTCTGTGATGCCGCAGAGCAAAATGGCAGCTGTTAAATGCTGAATTCCCATTTATAACCATGGAAGACGGTAGGTGTTGGTTGCCTTTTAAATGTATAGACATTTCAAAAACATGTTTCTATGACACCAGAGGTATGGGTCCTTGGTGGTGGTCAGACTGCAGATAAATGGGTTCCTCTCAGTGCACCTCATAAGAACTACACAGGGAGTCTTTTAATGGTTGATTAAAAATGGGAGATAGTAAAATAAACAATCTGCCTGATAAAAAGCAGAATCTCATACAAAAATAATATTTTAAGACCCTATATGAAGAACTCAAGCACCACAACAAACTAACTACTGAGAAACAGAAAGGAAAACACACATAAACAGTGTGAAAAATGACAGACAGAAGAGTCTAGTCTCCTATCAACCGACATTATTTTTGACCACACCAGAAATGAGGAAAATGAAGACAACATTTAGAAGTACACATATTCAGTTTTAAGTATTTCATATGTTTCAGCATGTTACCATTGCCATGATGCAATTCCCACCCTAGGGAATAGATAAGTATCATGTATTTGGTAAGTAATGCTGAAATTGCACTGAAAAAATTACACACACAAAAAAAGGAAGTCTGTGCTGATGCAGGACGCGTTCCACGTTGACAGTATGCCAGAGGCAGCTGTGGATTTCAAGGACACATGCAGAATTTTGTAAAGATGTCATCTATTAGTGACATAGCACCAAACTGTGCTATGGATTTACAGAACAAATCAAATGTCAAGGCACTAGGATAGCTTACAAAGTAAGTGGATGTATGAAATAGTGAGGTTACAGAGAGAAAGACAAGATAAAGAAGGAAAATTAGTAGTTTACACTCATGTATTTTGCCTAGGTTTGATGCATTAGTACTCAACCTAGTCTCTAATAAAAAAACAACTTGTTTGATATGCCACAGATGTGGTTTTTAATAGTAATAGAATTTAAGTCATGTGTCCTTCAAACTGCGTAAGTGAAGACTCAATGGCACTTTCTACAGAAATTGTTTTTAACTTCCTCTTAACCTGTAGCTCTACCTCATGATGCAGCCAGAATGCTGAAGAATCACCTGCACCACCTTGAGAAGTGAGACTTGATACAAGTAACACCCAGCCTAAAAACCTGTTCAGAGAAATTAATTTCAAAGGTAAAAACCCACAGCCCCCACTGCCCCAAACGTCCAAGTGAGTGTTGAATGTATCTTGTTTATCCCTGAACTCATTTCCCTACCACCAGACTGCAGAGCAATTACACAGACATGATAACCTTCAGAGTAAAGGAGACATTTTAGAGAAAGATGATTTCTTACCAAAACCCTGTAAGTCAACACAAATCAAATTAGTGATATGGACTGAAAAATCTAAGAAAGCCTCACCCACAACAGTCTAAGCAGACCTTTGAATTAGGAACAGTTTACACTGCAAGTCTTTGTTGAGGGTATTTTATATACTTAGTTAACAATCTATATACTTACCTTTTTTAGGCTAAATAAATTCACTTCTTCAAAAGCATCATAACTATCCATTCAGAAACAGCCTTTACTATATAACTGTAATAATTAACACACTAAAAACCACCACCACCATCCTTATTAAAAATGCAACAGGAATGGTTCTACTTCCCAGGAAAGTTCAGCCCCTGAGAAGTTTCCTGGAGGTTTCACACCATCCTAACACATCTAACCCCTGTGCCAGCAGCTCACGTCCCTGAGCTGCCCCGTCACCCACTGACCCCAGGGGGCCAGGGTGAACCCCTGGGGAGGCCTGGTCCAGCCATCTCCAGTGCCCAGGGAGGTCCTGAAGCTACTCCCAGCCCAGCCAAGAGTCCAGTTCCTGGGCAGAGCCTCCACTGAAGTCTCCATGTTCTATACAAGATGCCTGGAACCAGTACTGAGCTGCAGAAGCCACAATTAACGCAGGGAGCTGTTTTGCTTGCAGCTCTCCCGCTTACAGCAGCCCAGAAAACTGCAGCCACAAACTCCACTGAATTTTCTGTGTGGTGTTTTTAAAGCTGAGAAAAGCAAAACTATTCCTGTTGCAGTCATCCTCTCCCTCTCTTTGAGATCCAGCCCCTGCCCTAAGAATGCACATCTTTCTCAAGATCTTTCTCATGAGCTCTCAGAGTCTCTTCACAGATCAATGCTTCTTAACCAGATCTGCACAAAATCTCTTACCAAGCATCAACCCTACAGCCCTTTATTTTCCCAGCATATTAGCTCTTACCTACCTGAGAAGCTTTCCTTCTTTACCCCTCACTTGGCACTGCTGGGTGTTAAGAGCAACGAAATCAGTGTGCCAGAGCTGGTTGTTGGCTCACAAGGAAGCAGCTGTTAACCTCTCCTCTGCAATGCCACGGTAAGAAGTCTGCAGCTGACATGCCAGAACTGTTTGTGGTGAGAAAGACTGGTGCTCATAGGAGCATCTCTGGAGTTTCCCCCTCTCTCTATGTGTATGTGCTTCAGGGAATACAGAGGTTGATGTGCAGAAAATACAAGTACAAAGGGACATGCAGCAGATCCCAAAGAGCACCTCCCTGGTTGCCCAAGTCTGCACCCTTGTTTGGCTGTTCATGACCCCTGACAGAAGCCTCCCAGGTTGCTTCCCTTTGCACTGCCCTGCCCACAGATGTGAGGGAATTTAGTCCTCCGCAAGAGCCAGGGGGAGGACTTAAAACACCCTGCTCCCTTCCTCATGACAAACAGAAGCCAAGGGCAAGTCCTGACCAGGATGTTCCCACAAGGGTCTGCACCAGCCTGTTGCGCCTTCCACAGTCCTCCCTGCATCCAGCCACGCGAGCCACATCTTATACTTGTCCTGGCTTTTCCCTGGCTGCCTCTGTGTTCAGGCACACAAGGCAGGCCCCCTTCAGCCTGTGGCATCCTCCACAAAGGCTGCCTCACTCCCATTACCCTGCCCCAGCTGACCAGCAGGTTGGAGCACCTCTAAGGAAAAGGCTGAGAGAATTTGGTTTGTTCTGGAAAAGACATGGCTTCAGGGTGACCCAACTGCGGCCTTCCAATACCTAAAGGGAACTTATAGAATAGATGGGGCAAGGCATGTAGTGACAGAACAAGGGGGAATGGGTTCAAATTGAAAGAGAGTAGGTTGAGATTAGATATTAGGAAAAACTTCTTTACTGTGAGGATGGTGAGGTGGAACATGTTGCCCAGAGCAGCTGTGACTGGCCCATCACTGGAGGTGTTCAAGGCCAGGTTGGATGGGGGTCTGAGCAACCTGGTCTACTGGAAGGTATCCCTGCCCACAGCAGGGGGTTGGAACTGGGTGATCTTCAAGGTCCCCTTCCCACCCAGGCCATTCTACGATACTCAGCAGCACCAACCTCCCCTTTACTTAAGCACATGCTGCTATCACCACTCCCCCACAAACCTAGTTTAAAGCCCACAGAAAGGACGTGCTGCTGGGCACTCCCTGCTGCTGGTGCAGGGTTTCAGGGCCCCTTTCCCACTCCCCACCCAGCTGTTCTGGCTGTGCACCTGCTGGGAAGGTTCCTAGAGGAGGGAGGAGCCTGGCCCTGCCTCACCTGGTCAGCAGCGTTGCTGAGGGGCCTCCTCTCAGAGTCTCGAGGCCGGCCATGCACTGAAGGCTGACAGAGACCAAGAGCTTCTATAAAAACACAATGCACTTTTTTCCAAGGCTGCCTGTCTCAGGAGCAGAACACCAGGAAACAGCACTGCTACATCTTCATAGCTCTGCAAAGGTAGCAGCATGTTGTGGTGGAACTTCACAGGTAGGCCGTGGCCTACCTAGGAGTATAAAAACTACTAAATTCTTGCTATTTCAAGATTACTCATTTGCACTTCAAAGAACTGAATCACAACTTATTAGAATAAACTTTTATTTACTGCTCTCAGGATCCTTATTTTATACTTTAAAGTATGCAACAAAACCTGCTACATTCAAATCTATACAGATTTACTGATATATCATTCACGTTTTACAAAACTGCATATAGATTTGGGAAATTTGTATAAGTTACCTTTATTTACATGTAATACTCTCAGTCCTAATGACCTAGTCAAAGGATAAAACAAAGTGGGATTTTAAATATCCCTTAAGACCCATTAACATTTGTTACATAGTTTACATATCTTCAGAGAGAGATGTGCTACACTTCCTTCTTGCATATTTATAAAGACTGTGACTAAACAGAAATTTGCTGGCCAAAGCTGGGTACTGTTATTTCCTCAGATCATACTGGTAATAAAATGTTTAAAATTTGAGCAAGCCAGGTATGCAATCCAATTTTTTTCTTTCAGAACCAACTTTGCTAATCATTTTAACCAGCACTTGCTCAAAAAAAGTCTTAACATTAATACAAAAAATACCCACATTTACAAAAGAAATCAAACTAATATTTATATATGACAAGTTGATCTACAATAAATTGCACATTGTTGGTTATGACTTTGGTTATACTGTATTAACAAATTTGGTTTCTAGACTAACACTGGAGAAAAAAATATAAAAATGCAGCTGTAGAAACTAGCAACCTGTAAACATATCACAGAACCAAATTCTGCACCTGATCACATGTGCAAAACTTCTGTGCAGTTCAGAGGAGCTTGCACATAACAGACTGCTGAATTTGGCTCAGAAAACCCTGTAAACATGTTCTTTATTGTTATGTAGTGCAATACTGCAAGAATGGATAATAAAGGCCTCTAACCATCAGTAACTAATTACTGAATGATATCCATACAAATTTCACTTTAAGATTGATTTGTTGCAAAAGGATGAATTGAAAATATTATTGTTCAGCTACAAATTTATCAAAAAAAGTGATGAACACTCAATAAACCAATATCGGTATACAAATTCAAAAAAAAAATGAATATAATTTCTCATTAAAACTCAGAATTATGCTGCTTATCTGTTTTGTATAAAAATCTTGGATTTGTTACATTGTTTTAGCAAAAGCAAGTTAGAAACAGAAGTCTAACAACCATGTCAGCAAGTCAGTGTTCTGCAAACAAATGCTTTCCAATGTTTTATCTCATATGCTGAATAATAAGGTGCTTTGGGCAGATCTGTTGCAAAGAGCCTGAAGCAGCACAGATTATGATATTGTAATACATGAAGTTTGTTAGGTTTGTTGGGTTTTTTTGTTTGGCTCATTTTTTTTTTTTGAACAGTTTAACAATTTCAGTTGTTCCTCTTAAAGCAGCAAATCAAATTTAAATCCTCTGCGAAGATTTCTTCACAGCTTTACTTCAGTAGTTTTCTACAGGACAGTCTCAAATATTGTACAGGAGGCAACTGCTAAAACACTTTAGTTTTTGACTTACTTGGCACTGGCTGATCCAATGTGTATATTGCATGTATTAGCAAAGTACACAAAACTATGGAAATGACAAAATACATTTTCAAAAGTTAGTGATTTTTAATACTTAGTTATTTTACACGTGATACTATGAAGATTCAATAGCCATGTGACTAAATACAATGGTAGTCCCTGGAAAATTCAGATTTGTTTGTAAACCCTTAAAATGAAATTGCAGCACTGGACCAATATAATTTATGTCTGTGTCTTAATCAACCCCATCAAAACCCTGAGTGTTTTCAATTGCTAGAAGAAGTTTATCCCATAAATCTTCAAACGAGTCATATGGAGGCAAATCCAAGCGATTAAAGCTGAAAAACAGATGAAAACTCTTAAGTATTTTATCACTCTTACTAGAGGTCATCATTTATCTGAATTAAATACTCACCAGGTATGAGCTCTTGGCAGTTTTTCAGGGGTACCCCACTGTTCAACTGTGAACAACTGTGGTCCATTTGAACCTGCAGAAAAGAACACATCAATTTTCACCCTATTATAAGAGCCTTTAATAATCAGAAATTCGAATTATGACATATTTGGGGGTTTTGTAATCCAGTTCTGACATTAGAAGGAGCTATCTATATGAATAAAATACAGACTATCATCAGCAATAGTCAATAATCCAAATTCACTTCTATTTTAATTATTTCTTGCTATACCTCAATTTCAACTTACACCTTAAGCTCAGAAGCCTAAGACCTAAATGCACATGCATAGTAACTGGCATTGAAAATTTTCTGGACAAGACAATTTTATGCTGTTATAAATTTTGCATGTAAAAACTGATGCATGTTTATCACCACATGCCAAGTTATATAACCTGGTAGAAAGTATTAAATGTCCACCTTTACCTATGCAACAACAAAGCAGAGTAACTGAGAACTTTTGGAAACACAGCAGTCATATGTGTACTCCCGCATGTTTTTATCCACCCGAGAGAACACTTTTTGGCTAGCAAGGGCAGCTCCAGCTCCCTCTGTCCTTCAACAACTGCCTTACAGCTGTCTCATATATCAAAGTTTCTTGGACTTCTCAGTTCTCACCAAGTAGATGCAGAGGGCATTTAGTAACGGTTTCCTTAAGATGGGACAAGACTGTGCAGTTAAAAAAAAGAAAGACACAAATTCACTATTTGTCAGAGACTGACTGTTCAGTGTCCTAGTTCTCCAGCGCGGGCGGGTTTGCTCCCGGCCTTGGAGCACCCGCGTTTGAGGATCAGAAATGCCTGTCTGTGCCACGAGAGGGAGATCACCGCTAGGAAGCGGCTCCACGGCTGCAGACCGGGCGTGGGAAGGGAACAGCCCGGCAGCAGCAAAGCGCCATGGACCAGCACAAAACACTGAAAAACCACCTACAGCTCTTTCAAGACGAGGTACAGGAAATACAGTTGTTACTGGGGTTTAGTAAGGATGCCATGCTGGCCATAGTAAAGCAGAAATAACTGTAAGAGAAACAAACAAAGCACTGTGCAAGACAACTGCTAGTTGAATTTTTCATTAAAGAGTGAGTGAATAGAACTACAGAAGACTGCCCAAGGATATTCGAATCCCTGGGCAGAAGGAAGCCAAGAACTTCAGCAGTTTCTTCCCAGCTCTGTCTGTCGTAGTGTTCTTAGACAAGTAAGCAGAACTCCTAAGGCAGCAGAATTCTGACTGAGTTCCCCTGCGATGAGCATGTGCTGCAACACCAACAATGCCAAGGCTCAGGTGCAGCAGCAGACACATGGCTCAAGCCTGCTGAGGACACTTCCTTCCCACTGGAACTCGCAACTAATTTACTGACGGAACAGAAAAAAAATAAACCAAGTACTTAGGATGAAAATGAAGACATGGAGAAATGGGAACACATGATGGGTGGTTTTGTTCACAATCCTTTTGTTTTATAAACAAATTAATGTCTTGTTTTTAAAAAAAGAAATGTTTAATCAAAGAGGCAAGTTAGGCTATTCAGTCATTTGCACAGCATCCCAAGCACTTCTAGCCTTAATAAAGTAGTCTAGCAGAAAACATAATAGCTGATGACAGCTGAGAACAGACTTCCCCTAAGCCAAGCATCCCCACCCTTTGTGGGCTGCTCTATCTGCTTGCCTGCAGTCTGCCCACAGTGGCTTTTCTGGCTTTGCTATTGAAATTTGCTCCCTGCTGTCATCTGCTTGTTTCAGCCTAGGCATTGTAGGTTCAGTACTTTTCTTCTGGCTTTATGTTTAACTTGTGTCATTTCAGTGGTCCCCTTTGGAGTATATCCTTACAAACAACTGCATCTGTACAACCGTGGCTCGTGAGCAGATAAAAGCAGTTGGGGAACTGAAGTTAACTGCTGATGCCAGCACGTCTTTGTAATCAGATCTTGGATAACTGAGAATTTTCTTCAAGCTCAATCATGTGTTAAACAGGGATTTTTGCAGCTCTTGAGAACTTCAAAAATCCACATTCATTTGATAAGTCCTATCCATTTAAGAACTTCCAAAACCAGAATTAAAACAACGTATTTATAGAACATGGGAAATGGGATATAAGTGACTCTTCTCTAACTTTGTTTCTTATAACTGCCAGTACATATTAAATTTTAAAGCAAAATTTGAAAAATAATTTGCCAATGTCTGAAGTCAAACATCAGGACAATGTTGGTATCGAGTTCTTTGTTACTTAATTGTGAAGATAATCTTAAATACTCACCATACAGCTCAGCAAACCCATTCATGGGAACACGTGATGTGCCAGTAACAAACTGAAGTAATCTTATTCTCTTTTCAGAGTCCATCATTAAGACTGCCTATGTATGATAATGATTACAATTAAAGATTTATTTTTAAATTAAGGTTTTAAGCTAGTAGACAACATAGCAACATAGTAAGCAACATAGTATCTACCTCTAAATCATTATCTTCGATATACATAAGCATTTTTTTAGTGACACACAGAGTCTACTTCTCTGCCTATTGCTTAAAGCTATGAAGTCAACAATTATTTAATGGCACTGTAACAAGAGTATGGTTACTGGCCTAGCAGGCTGTTAAAATGCTTCCCTTGGAGATTTGGCCCCCTACTTTCTTTGAAGTTTCTTGATGTTACGAACTTGAAGCCAAATTCCTGTAATTTATTAAACAGAAGAGTTTAACACCCCTGTAGTATAACCATGCCAGGAAAACCTACACAAATATTTTTAACCCCAGTCAGACATGGATTTTTTTGAAAAAGCAAGCATCAGTATTGCATTTACATTCTTACCACGCATCTCATCTTTAGCTTTCTTACTTTCTCAGGAATTTTAATGGTCAAATAATATTTACCTAACCTTTTAATGAATCAAACTACAAACTAGTATAGCAGAAAGGCAGCAGCTTTTGAACACGTTTTCTGTAAGAAAATATAAGAACTTCAAGATACCTTCCAGAACCACTGTATTACTTGATGGTTTATGTTGTAGCCATTTTTGTATTTTGTGTGTAGTTTCCAATCAGCCACGTCCACATCTCCCAATCCACACATTAATAACTACACAGATGAAAAAACCAAACAAACAACAACAAAGTTTAAGTCAGTAAACTTAAGTTTCAACATAATATGTTTTCTTTTCCATGATACACTTACCTCTAGCTCATTTTCATCAAAAATTTTAATCAGATCCTGTGGTATTAGTTCAAAAAAGCCCTAAAAAAGATGAGGAAAGTTTGTAAAAATCAAGTCAACATTATTTAAGCATTTTTAGTCATGCAGAAGGATATTTAGAGGCTTTGATAAACAGAGCCAAAGCCATATATTAAATACAGATGTTTGGACACCAGTAGTCCCCAGTTTCATTATAGTACTTTTAACTGACTTCTCATATCTTGATTGTGCAACACTGAGTGATGGAAGTCTGAATATCGTATATGCAATACAATTTATACAAATAAGGGTAAATGACCTAGTTTAAATCAAACTAATATAATTTAATTAAGTTTAATTTCTGCAGAGGTCATTAAATAGTTTACTCCACAGCTAAAGCTGCCAGTCAGGATTGAGAAATAAGCAAATTTTTCAATATGAATTGAATACCTCAGTAAAAACATACCAGAATATTTTTAACTGTGAAATAATTCGTAGCTGACACTACAAACAGTATCACTGCCTTTTTTAAAACCTTTAACAAAATTATCTGTGGGTCTTCAGGATGTCAAAAAAACCTTAGTATCAGATGCAACAAACTCTTAGAAGAATTTATTATGTAATTAAAATTATACCTCTTTAAAGGCTGTCATCTGTTTCTGTACTCTGCTCACAAATCTCCACTGAATTACAAGACTGTAAAAAATAAAAACCGAACAAAACCACATTTAAAATAAAAGTGATTTATATACAAAGCAACAACTTCCTTTTGTAAATAAAGCTAACACAGAGACCCTGTACTAGAGGGCAGTCCAGTGAGATACATTGGACACAGCAGCCACTACTCACTGAATGTAGTCTCTCTTGTTCTTGTTGGTGACAACTATTTCTGATCCACCACTTTTCAGTTCATGTTGATGGGTCTAAATGCAATGCACAGAACAGTCTTAAAAAAGGTATGTAACAGAATTCATATGTCAATATTAGGTAATTCATGCAACTCTTGAAGACTGCAGAATCTGAGAACTACGAGAAACAGATCAAGTCACACAGGTCACCGAATTAGTAGAATGTGGTACATTTTTTTAAAAAAAGATGTATTATTGAGGGGTGCTAGACTGCAATGGGAAACCTCCATTTTTTCTGACCTGCTACAACACACCACCCAAGACTGCACGCAAGTTCAGAGTAAAGCAGACTTCACTAACTGCATATTCCATGACCCAGCCTCCATTCCACATCTCAAGGAAAAAGTTACAGAAACCATTTCAGCAACGACCCCAGTAGGTGAATCAATATGCACCTCTCTTACAAAGTGACTTATACTACTAGATCCTCAGGAGACAAATAGCTCATTTTCAGTTATCATGGATGCACAGTTTCATTACTTCTTCTTAGGGTCACTGTTGTTACACAAGACCACAAAGGTTATTATCCTCAGATCTAGCTGGCACCTGTAATTTTGAAGTTTTATTCAAGACCTGTGGTATTTCTACATGACTTACCTTAAATAGCTTTGTATACAATAACAAACTTGTTTATTCTATAGGTTTCTAGTACATCTTAAGAGAAAGAAAACACGTTATCTCCCAGTGATTCCAGCAGTTTCCAAAAGAGCTCATCCTTTCCAGCCAATCATATAAACCCAACCTCTACTCCAAATCAAGTAACGGGACTATGAATATCTTGGTAGTCTTGGTAGCCTTCACAGCAACAGCTACATTTCAATGCAAGTAGTATTTAACAAAAAAGGACAAGCAATTTTGTAAAGCTCTGCTTATTTCCAAGTCCTTTATCACAGCCAGGTTGAAAGCACTGCATGACTGAGAAGCAGCTGAGTGAGCGAAGGGGTTTTCTTAACACCATACAGATAAAATCCCCTAATGATTCAGGTCAAATGTTTTCTTTCATGTTTTGTCTATTCTACTTTACATGAACATACTAACCTGACCAAAAAGTTCTTCATCAACGATGAATCTGAGGTCCAGTTCTGTTGGATCATTTTCAAGAATCCATCTCAGAGAATTGTAATATTCACTATCCTAAGAAAGAATTGCAAAATAGTAAACACAAAACAGAGTAGCCACATTACAAACTGCAAGAGGTTCCATGACAGCCCAGTGAACACTGCTACCTAGGGTAATCCTGCACTGGATACAGAGACACTGCAGTTGTACAAAGCTCCAAAGACCTTTGGAACCCAAAGGCTCAGCAATCTATGTAAATGTCTCACATAGCAAAATGGTGGTAAGATACAAGTAATATATTTTGGACTCTTCTCTTGTCTCTCATTCTCTATTTATCTTCCTTTTATTGTCAGGCATTACTACAAAGAACCTTAGGAAATGAAAATTAAGATAAAGCCAACCACATCCTGGGCTCCATCCAAAGCAGTGTGACCAGAAGGTCAAGGGAGGTGATTCTGTCCCCCTAGTCAGCTGTGCCAGCTCTGGGGCCCCCAGCATAAGGACATGGAGCTGCTGCGGCAACTCCAGAGGAGGCCACCAAGGTGCTACGAGGGCTGGAGCACCTCTGCTCTGGAGCCAGGCTGGGAAAGCTGAAGGTGTTCAGCCTGGAGAAGAGAAGGCTCCAGGGAGACCTTACAGCCCCTTCCAGTACCAATACAGGGGCTACAGAACAGATGGTGAGGGACCTTTTATCCGAGAGTGTAGTGACAGGATGAGGGATAATAATTTTAAACTGAAGGAGGGCAGACTTAGCTTGGATATTAAGAAATTCTTCACTGTGAGTATGGTGAGACACTGGCACAAGTTGCCCAGAGAAGCTGAGGCTGCCCCATCCCTGGAAGTGTTCAAGCCCAGGTCGGACAGGGCTTGGAGCAATCGGGTCTAGTGGAAGGTGTCCCTGCCTTGCAACCCAAACCATTCCATCATTCTAGAGTACTCAACAAAAACCAAACCAAAACAAAGAAAAAAAAAATCAGGACAGATCTATAAATCTATGACTCAGAAACAGATAGGACCTATATTCTGTAATCTTGAATGGCAGCAAAACCAGTAACAGATTAAAAAGATAGAATAAAAATCACTTTGTCCAGGAGTATTCTAGGTAAGAGTCATTATCAGGGAACCAACCAAACAAGAAAAGTCTAAGGGACAAGTTTTCCTCTAAAAATGTTACATTGTATCACTCAAATATTTTCACTCCCTGAAATAATTAATTTTAATAATCAAAAACACAAACTAATTTAAAAAGCAGGTTAAGATAGGATCCTAAAGGTATTTATATTCAATTTTAACAACCTCAGTGTCTAAAACATTTAAAGAAAACATCAGAGAAAGCTTAGATTCAAGTTTCCAATACAGCTTTACTGACTTAAACCTGAGTCCAGGTCTTTGATTTTCATTGGAACTTTTAATTCCTAGACAACTTACAGACGTAGCCTAAAATATCTTTGATTTATGCGTTTTAAACCTTCAAAATGCCATTAAAGATATATACAAAATATACAATCTAATAATATAATATATAATTTTAATGCAATATATAATTTTTATACATGAAAATGATAAATTAACATGAAATTTATCTACATGATAAAGCATATTACATACCACAGACTCCATATCATGTAGTGTTATTGGTTTTTGGAGCATCATCTTGTAAAAAGGACGAATAAAAAAGGCTTTAAAGAAGAAGAAATAAATTGAAGAGATTAACTTAGGATTCAAAACAGGCACAATATTAATCTGAATATCACATTACATAAGATAAATACTAACCATCCAAAAGTTTGCCATGGTAAACAGCCATTCCAGCCACACGACCTATAAACTTGAAATAAGAGAGATGATCTTCATTGCAAAGTCCAGAGTTTGGATTGATCTGCAGAGTATAGTTATCTCTGAAGTTGAAGGAAGGGAGCAGGGAAGAGAAAGAAAAACAAAATGTTGTACTATTGGAACAGTCTCACATTTGAAGATCTGAAAGACATCATTATTCAAATAAAAGTTATTGCTTTTCATGATTATATCTGTCTTCTATTGAATATTCTACAATATTCAATAGAAGCCTACTAGTAGATCAGAAACAACCACCGTGAACTACCTTAGTACGTTAGAGACATACCAAAGAAAAGGGTACAAAGCTCCAAAGACCTTTGAAACCCAAAGGCTCAGCAATCTATGTAAATGTCCATTAATTTTAAAGTAGTCAGAATAACATTCTCTGCATCACTGGTTAAATACTGCCTCTTCTGTGCACAGGAGATGGGTGCAAACACGTTTGTCCATGCAAAAATGACATGGCTTAGGTCAGACTGCTGTAAAAAAAACCCCACAAGTACTGTCTCCATGTTACTCTTCTGTCAGACAACTGGGTGCAGATTATTGCAGTTATTATCAACTAAACCCTCCCATACAGTTGCAAGGGGGTCAGGAATCCCACTTTTAGAGAAGGTACGAGAAATACAATTGATCTGCTTTTCTTAAGTTTTCAAATCTTCCAGACCAGTATTACTTACGTAGCTGAATATTCAAACAATCCATAATAAGGATTAAACATTTCTTTAGAGAGAAGGAAGAACCATTCCCTGGCCACTCCTCCATAGTCTAAACCTTTTTCACCATCAAATTCAATCCACAGTCTCGCTTTAAGGAAATCTGCTCTCTTTACAGCTATAATTCTTCTATAAGAATCTTCAAGGATTGTTGTACGATGAATTTTCATTTCAAACCTATTTGGAATATCACTCTAAAAAAGAGAATATGAAAACACAGAATAATAAAACCCAGCATCTTAAAGTTTTGCAGAATATGCAAATTCTGAAAATACAGGGCACAGAAACCCTTTCCTTACATTACTTAAAGACATAACACAATATGATTGAAAAGTCTCTCTATTTATCTACAATTCAACTAGCAAAGAGAACTTCAGATACTAACTTCCATTTCATGCTAAGAAAACACAGTTAAAGTAAGTTCTTACTAGTAACAGCATATGGGCAGTTCTGCATGCAGCAAGGCTTGGAGTCTCTTCTGACACTGAACATTTATCATATTACACACTTGATTAAAAACAGCTCACAGTTGACACATAAAATTATCTGGAACCATTTTACCTGACTTATTTCACCTTCTAGTTCAATATTCTATGAGCCTAGGTGTCCCATCCTCTTAATTAAGACAAAATCTACAGTTGTATTTAATTCTTACACTACCACAACTGTATTGTGTGGCTGAGCTCTCTATCACTTCTCAGATTAGGATACTGACATTTGAATGAATGCCAGCCTTGTTTGATTAGGAACACAAAAAACGAGGGGCATATATGATTGTGCACAATTTACACGTCAGCTCAAAATGCACAGGCAGACTTGGCAGGTAAAAGGTGAAGCATGGATCTAAACTCGAAGGCTATTATTACGTATGTAAAATACCTCCCAAGGATGTACAATTTGATTGAATCAGTGCAGAGACTCATTGTTATCTGGCTCTCCAGATGCTATTTACAGTCTTTTATGCTACATGTTATAAATATACCTGGCACTGCCACTTTGAACTAGAGTTTGGAAACAAGACTCATAAACTTCAGATTTTAAGGCTGTAACAATTTATTGCAGTCATGCAGCCTGACCATGATAACAGTAGAGATTTCTACATAGACAGAAAAAATTCTGTTCTGAGAACTTTCCATATTCTGAGTTTCAAAAACTATGCTATGCTTGATCAGTGATTTCCAAACTTCTCTGTTGCCAGTCTTATTTTCAGGTTCACAACTGTTTAACCTTTGAGCATTTCTACTTTTTCAATAAGATTGCCTGCAGTCTCATCAGTGCATAAAGTCACAAACCCTGCTGTTAGATTAAATGCTAATTATTACCAACATGCTGCTTCACAAACGTATTTGTGATCAGACAGTAAGTCTACCTTCCCTGTAACCTAAGTTTTCCCTTGTTTAGGGGCCTAAATTTCATAACCTCCCGCTGGATTACTACTGATTACTAACCTGTTTCTTCAATTTCTTTCTGAAGAATTCATACTTCCGCTTATAGTCCCTGGAGTAAGGCACAGCCTTTGGGGGGAAAAAAGAAAAAAACCTGGTGTGTCTTGTGAAAACACAGATAAGCCATTTAAATTCTGGGATAACAGGAATACATGTTTTACTGAGCGCCGGGGAGACTTCCAGTTTGTAAACACCTGGAATGAAAAGCACTTCTCTGTTCGGACCAGATCCACAGAATTCATCCCGTACTTCGCCACTAGCTGATGTAACCGCCTGAGATCCCCGACTGGCCCAGATCAAAGTGACCAAAATACCTTTGGTGACGTCCATAACACGCAGCCTTTCCCTGCTGTATCATGAGAGACCTGGATACAAACACCTCTATTTTCCATGGACAGGGAAGGTTGTTTACATACGCAGGCTATTAATAAACACAGATATCAGCTGAACACTAAAACCCATCTATAATTATAATGCAAACCATCTTTGCAATTAGTTCTGGTAATTTCGCACTTCAGATTAAGTATCGAGGCTGGATAATTATTTTTCAGCTGAAAATTATTTAATTCCTTTTTAACCCCCCCTTTTTTTTTTCTTCTTTTTTCTCAAGTTCACTTCATGATTTGAGCTAGTGTGGACAAAAAATAAATAGACTCTCTTACCCACTTCAAAGCCCTCCCCCCAGTTTATAAGGAAACTTTCTTATTACCATGGGAACTGCTTTTTCTTTCTGGCATTTAAAGACCATTTCCCCAGAAAGCTTTCTAAACAGTCTTTAAAAAGAAATAAAAATGCTTTGTTTAAACACCCTGAAAGTTTCAGTTTCTAGACCAACTAACTGATAAATGACAAGAGTTCGTTTGGATTCTATTAATAGTATTTCTGAAAAACATGAAAATCTACATTAGGAAAGCTTACTGGTCCAGTTATTGCCACATTCTGCAGTCGAGGATCCTCCCATTGTGTTCTCTTTGTATCTGCAAGGCATTTCTAAATTAGTTCCATTAATTTAAATAATGTTCACAAATAGAATGATGAGTAGGGGAAAATACTACATTGTACATACTGTGGTTTATGAAGAATATTCTTCCATCTGTGTGAGTTCTCTCTTCCCACCCTGGCTGTAAAAAGGCAACGTTTTAATTAGATTTTTATTATAAATTTCTGATCATACAGTGTGCATAGAACTCAACATGATCTGCAGTTGTGGGCATTCTCCCCCCATCTACTGTCAACACTGAAATTCAAAACAGAGTATTTTTTGTAGGAAAAAAGCAGGCTGCATTTTCTCATGTGCAAATTTTGATAATGCTAATTTAAATAGTTAAATTGTTTCATCTGCAAAACAAGTACAGAATGATTTACTTACTGGTAATGGGCCCAGGTCTACTGGATCTAGGGAAGTCTTTCTCCTCGGATGAGCAGAAATTTTCAGTCTTGGATCTTCCTTTGAAAAGAAAACAAGCAGCATGTTAAAATCCTTCTGCTGTTTTGTTTCACTTTTAATTTTTTTGTCTTTATTAATGATTTTGTAAAGAATATGCCTTGTACCAACTCGGTTCCATACTCTGCAGCCAGAGGAATCCTTGCAGATTCTCAGTCCTCCAGTAATTTACAATCATCTCGTGACATCTCACTTTATTTTATTTACATACATATAAACACAAATCCCTAATTTAACTCAATTTTTGTATAATTGAGTCAAATTACTCTTTCCACACAGTTTCTGACACACCTTATGCTTTTTTGGGTTTGGTGGGGTTTTTTGTTGTTTGGTTGATAGGTTGGGGTTTTTTGTGGGAGCTAGGATGCAGGTGGTTGTGTTAAATGAGTTCTTTTCATACACCTGGAAAAAAGAATACCCATTTTGAATCAACTTAATGCATTTCTCTTTCCCTTTCACCTGACAGTAACACTGACTTACTCTTGAGATGCTTAAGCCCACCTAATAGCACTGCCAAGTGGTGTGCAGTGCCCCTCCGTGGACCTGCAGCTGAACAGCTCCCTCATCCGTATGGTACTTGTGACTGCTCTGCTTTTCTAACCATTCACAGAAATTTGCATTGTGCCCTGTGGTAACTTCAAGGCAATGGACTTGCTGCTGAAGGTATGTTTACAGAACTCATTTCTGTTAACAGCTCCTATAAGCTATCGCAGTTCTGCAATGTCATTTAAGAGGTGCTTTACATCTGCAAAGCAAATTTCCTGTTTTCCTCCTTCCAAGCTAAACTGTCAAGTACCGATACAATGAGTAAAACTGATAATCTTCTATTCATGACAGGTATTATAACTTGGCATTTTTATTACATATCACTCAGGCTCACACAGAATATTTTGGGTGGGAAGGGACCCACAAGGACCATGGAGTCCAGCTCTTAAGTGCATGGCCCATACAGGGATTGAATGCTCCACCTTGGTTTTTCACACCATGCTCTGACCATTCTCCTGAACAGACAGACAGCTATCTTGGCACTAAAGAAACATGCAGAAGCTTGCTGAAAGCAGCAAAATTTTGACTCAAGAAGAACTAAAATTTCGGTTCATGAGAGCAGTTTTCCATTACCCATGTTGTGGTTTTGGTATTGTGGTCAATGAAGAATGGTCTTCCATTGGGTGCGTGTCGGACTTCCCAGCCTTTAGGGAGAAATCCTTGCTCCATTTCAGGCTGCTGCTGAGAAGACTGTTGTGATGAATCACTTGATGTTGCTTGTGGCTGTCTTCCTACAGAAATACTTTGTGCAGCTGACACCTGACTTGTTTCCACAGCAATCTATGGTAAATGACCAAAAAACATCCTATCAAATCAGAGCCCTGTAAAGCAATGTATTTTTTCTATTAACATATATTTTTGACTCATGAAAGCAGTTTCATAAAGCAAGTGCCTGACAGTACACAGATTTCATAATATCAACAACATTGACTAACAATCCCTGATTATGCTAAAGGTTTAGAGAAGCCTTCCAGCTTTCCCAGTCAGCTACCACTCTCCAGAAGGCTTTCTTGGTACATTCACAGTAGAGTGCCTTGCCATAAATGTTACTGTTCCTACGTCTCTGCGCAGTCTCTCAGATATTTTATGTGGTACTTTATCAGTTTATGCCTTTCACGTGTTCTGTTTCAAAGCCATCTCTTTACTTCTATTACATGAGATGTTTAAAGGTTCAGTGAACACAAACATCAGTAAATTGAAGACAGACAGTACCTGTACAACTGGTTTTATCCAGGTAGTGGTTCTAGAATTGTGATCTATATAATATGACCTTCCTTTTTCATCTTGTCGTTCTTCCCAGCCGGGGGGTAATCCAGATGAAGTAGGCAGTAACTAAATATTAGTGATAACAGATGAAAAACAATTAAGGAAACTATGAAACTTACTGTGACAAGGCTTTCCTCTGTCAAATTAAAACAACAAAACTACATTCCAGAAGGTTCATAACTCTTCTGAACTGGATAAAATAGATAAGAGGTATATAAGTCCTTACTGAATAGTAAGAAGAAGCAGATTTTTATTTGTTTGTTTATACAAAATTCAAACTCCTCATGTTAAAGGATTCATTTATAGACCCCCTTTAGGCATGGCTGATCCAGTCTAGTACTTCTGGCTATGAGACCAGTTTGCAGTGTCACCATGAAAACATAATGGAACGTGGTACAGCTTTTAATTAGAAGTTAACACTTAAAAGGCAAACCATTTGAAAAACAAACCTCTATCATCAGGGCAAGAGTACTTCCTTCTGCAGGCTATGTATCAAGCTAATGCTAAACAAAGCTGAAATGTGAAAGCTTTACAGCTGAACTAGACCCACAATTGCCATTTTGTCAGGACAGCTGCTGGGCAAGGAAGGCCAAATCTCATTTGAAATGTGAGCACCTAGCACAGCTAAAAGCCTGTGTTTTTTGAAAAACTACTTACCACTGGATGTGCAGGCTGTTCTTCAAGTCTGTATGTTTGCAGACTACCTCTTCTGCTGGAATGGTTCTTGAAGGAGTGGAATGACACATTAGCTATTACTGCAGCTTTAAGGATGGCAGCAAACAGTCAACAATGGTTATCACACTTCAAGCTATTACAGTTTCCATCCTGAGCAAAGTGTTGTATTTGTTTTGAAACATGATTTAATACCGTATTTTTCAAACTCCTGTTTTAACAGCTAGAAATGTTAAGTTCACAGAGTCTATTATAATCTTAGGATGATAGAGGCTTGTGAAAGTTCAGAAAACTCTAGCAATAGATGTTTTGGCATGGAGAACATTAATTATGAATAGTTACAGTACAATTTGAGTTTACAGTATAGAACTTTTTGTGTTGTCAGTAGAGTATAGTCTGTGCTAGATCAGAGCTAACACAACTTTGCAGAGAGTAGATTAAATCAACAGTGAAAAGACATGAGAGTCTGAGACGTCCAGTTTGAGAACAGCAATTCTATCCCTGGACTTTGCGTAAGTGTCCACCATCCTGCCTAAAGCCACATTTAGATCTCATTTGCTACAATTAGGCAACTGTATTTAATTTTGCTCCAGAACTTCCACAACTATTTGAAGGATTTTTCCCTATCCAAACATTTCAAAGGAAAAGCACGACTACCTTTTAAATTTTTGGNNTCTTGTGTGGGCGGTGGGGGGGGCGTCGGGTATAATGCAGGTGAAGGAAGGCAAGACTGCAGTTCTAGCCAACTTTTGCAAATAATTTGAGCATCTGCCTCTTTCTTTGCTCATGCCACCCAAGCAAGCTGAAATAACAGTTTTCTTGCTATCCATGGGATGCTGGATAGCAGAGCTCAAGTAAAGTCTTGTTATTCTCACTTGACTGTTTCCAGCAACACTACTGGTACATTTGTACAAACTTACATAAACATTGTCAATTCCAAATTTACATTTGGAAGGGCATTCTTAACATCACAAAAACTAATGATTATTTCAATACCAAAATCTAACGGACTAGATGGCCTGGGTCACCTCTATAGGCTTTCCTCAATGGACAGTGGATTTCTCACGTCACATCTCGGGTTACAAGGCTGTTTGTGGAGCTCAAGTTTCACAGGACAGCTGAGCTTATTTAATTGCTTGCTACCACCAAAAAGACAAGTTTCACCCTCGCTACATACTCCTGCTGTTTTCCCTTTGCCACTGTAGCATTTGTCAGACAACCTAGCATGCTTTTTTTAGTTGCTCAAACTGCAAAAAAAGCAGAGTTGGGGAAAAGAGAGTAGTTTTCTTCTGGTTTAGCAAGATGAACAGACGCACCCAGAGGTCAGGCAAGTTTCACAACTGCTACAAGGGCTGTGGAACTGTGGGAGCAAGCTCCCTTTTTTGCTGCTACGGAAGCAGCAGGTTTACTCAACCCAATCATAAAACCTTATCCCAATATTCACAATGAAAACCGGTCTATCCTAAAACTTGTTCTAGTGGGAAAAGTAACTCACATAGCACAACTCCCTTAGAAATAAGCTTTCAGGATAGAGCTTTTTTCATTCATAGTTTTCAGCACTCTACGACACTAGACTAAGAGGTAGATTTACAGACTGAAAAACAGTTCACATAAGTCTGTTTTAACCTCAGGCAGAAATCCACATAAGCAAAGCAGAGAGGAATAAAATGTTTGCTTAGATGGGATTCTACAGTAAAAAGACAATTCTTAAAGTCTGTGCAGTTGAGATGAAATTAAATTCCTAAATAATTCCTAATTTAATTCCTAAATAAAGTATTTATGGATCTAATTCTAACAGTAGTAAGACTTTTGTGCAAAATATTGTCGGTATGTCTACATTAGAACAATGAGAAAAATAATTTACAGTGTAGGCTGTTGACTGGCCAGTAGCTGAACTTCCAGAGGTAGTAAGTCTGTTACTCAATTCTTCTGCAAGATGAGTCTGTATATCACAGCTACTCTGCGAGAGAGGTATTTGAACGTTCTGACTGCTGTACATTGTTGCCTCGTCTTCAGTTATAATTTCCCAGCTCTGTAAAAGGAAAATAAAGGGAAAACATTTTTAAGAAGTAGTTAAGCTTTCTGAGTAGGCCAGATTTAAAAAATCACTTGCATTTCAGAAACATTTCGAGATTTATTTTTTTACCTCTGGGGAATCTCTGTTGTCTGCATTTTCTGTATCCTCTGATATCTGTCGCCGGTGAGTGAACACGTGCTGGGCCTCCAGCTGCACACTGCCAAGGTCTGCAACCGCCACACTGTCCCTGGTGGGGCAGGGTGAGAGAAGTCAGCAAACAGCAGCCATAGTTTATCTTTCAACAGTAAGCCAGGCTAACAGCAAAAACATACATCACAGTCATTTTGGCAGACAGAAAAGAAACAGTCTGGACTACATAAATTAACGTAAACTATTTAAAATGAATAAGCGTTCATCTCAGTGTGAAGTGTAAGCTGAAGAACCAGGTAGAATTCCAGGACAAAAAAAAAAAAAACCAACTGAAAAAAATAAGGCAAACAATTTAACAAAGTCCCTGGCGGGAAGGAAAAACCAGGCTGAAAATTATTTACTTTCCATTACTCCAGTTGTTATCTCTCCAACTGCAATCAGTTTCTCTTTGAACACATACTTCCAGAGCACAGTACAATCAAAATGACCACCAGCCAGTGACTACTGCATGTGGGCTTCAGAGTTAAGCTAAGGAAAGCTCTCTGCTAATTTTCAAGCTGTTCACTTTTTATTTCTCCTTGCTTTCAATGTAACTAGGGTGAACTACACTAGCTAATATAAGACTCGAATTTTCAGTCTAAAAGACATACTGTGCAGTTGGTCTTTTCCACTGTGTTCTTCTGAATTCATGATTGACATAGTAGGTCCTGCCGAGGATGTCTTGTCTTTCTTCCCAGCCTGCAGGCAGTGGAGGAGATTCCTGCTGCTGCTGTTGTGGCTGGCTAGCAGCCTCTGGTTGGTCCAATATAATCCACCCAGGCTGAGAGACATAATATAGGTACCTTAATATTACAGAAGTTGAAAAACATACCTCAATTTATCAAGCCACTCTCCCTTTTAAGGCATAGTTCCATTACATCTTAAGCCAGCAAATTTGACTCTGGTTTTAGTGTGTTTATTTCTAAAAAGTGACCAGGCATATTATGCAGAAATCTTATTTTTAACTCAAGTTTCTTAAACATATTAGTACCAAAAGTTGTTAATTACAGGAAAATAAACAGCATTCACAAAATGCATCAAAAGCTTAAATACTGTCATTTCATACATATGCTGCAAACGTATCAGGCAGATGAACACATCCTTCTGTAACAAAGTTTTATTACAGCAAACATGGTACTGCTGAATAGAGTTAAGTCTGGAAAAGAAAGCCATTAATCTACATTGGATCTGCTTTCAAAGATTACATATATATGGTACGTAAAATCAAAAAATCCCTATGGATTGGAGGGAGTTGAAATTCTAAAACCAGAGAGATATTAGTGTGTGTCTGGGGTCAAACAACACTGAACGGTACCTACAACAAACTTAAACACTTTAAATTGTCTGCAAGATACAAGCACAATCACTTTTAACTGGTTTCTAAAACACTATATATAGCTTAGTGATTCCTAACATTCATCTTTCAGCAATAACCACATTTTTTCCCACCTCTAATTCTTCAGCCTGTTCTGTGGTTTCTTCTTCAGATCCACTGTTTTTAGGTAAGTAAGTCATTTTTAATCTAAGGTGGCCTTTAACTCTTGATTTATGGCTGCAGAGGAGAAAATATAATGATCTTATTGTGCACTTGTAAAACAAAATAGCTGAAAAAGCACAGCTAGAGGATTATTCTTAAGGTTTCAGCTCAAACTTGACTTTTTATAATCCATAATAATTAAGTTCTAGAATGGCATTAAGGCTTCAGACTTCTAAATACAGTAAGTATTTAAAGTAATGCTGACTTTTTAGTGGAACATCAATATCTTAGAAATGGCTACTCAAATTTCTCTGATGGAAAGAGAAAAACTTAGACAATGTTTATGTATTTGCAACTAATTACATAAGGGCATTGTTTAGATATGAAAGTTACTATTTCTATGTATTTACTAACCTTCTTGGATGAAGAACAAAATCCTTAAATGTATATGGTCTCTCCATACTTGGATTTTCTGTCTGGAATAATAATTTTTTTCAAGAAAAATCTTTATCAAGCACTTGAAATTAAAGAAAACTATCAGAAATTTACAATTAATTTCTTTAAAGGCCTTATAACATTTTAAAACTTAAATTACAGGTTCTGGTACAGTAACAGCACTACCAGCTTTAATCTTAGCAATAAGACCAATACTCTGGTTCAAGAAAAAAACATTACCTTTCAGTACACCTGCTCTTGGAAAGGGTTTGCCAGGTTGCTATCCTGTCTTTAAGACAGTTTCTAATAAATCTGTTAGTATCTGCTAATGTTTTGAGACTTGAGAAGAAAATGAAAAAGCTTATTCATTACAGTATTCTTGGTGATATTTCTTCAAAATGAATTATGTGCTTTGCAAAAGGAATATAAGAAACACAAAAAAACTGACCAAAGCAACACTAGCTCACATCTGTTTATGTGAATAAGGAACATTAAAAATAAATTTCTAGACTTTAAAGAAAATATTTTAAGACATGACAATAAGTAAAATCTCTTCTTATCTTTAAGACTGTAAATCTATGAAAAAGCTAAAAGCACTCCAGTTCTGAAAAACAAGGTAACCTACATTGTCTTTTAAATATCAGCACTGAAAAATCCTTAACAGATCTACAAAATAAAACAAAGAACCCACAGAGCAGGAGAATTTAATCACTTTATTATCAGTATTGTTAACTTCCTTAGATGACTAATAAGAGTGCATATAGAAATATTTTTTCCCTTTCATAGTCTTAAAAACAAACAAAAAATACAAACCGGTAACTGATAAAGAGGAATATCCACTTGTCCAAGAAAATCATCTCGAGTCTACAGAAAACAGAAACAAACACCACAGAAAGTTGAAAGCTGCAAAGTGTTCAAAAAACATTGTTCCCATGCCCTGACAGCACAGCAATGATTTCTTAGAACCTGAAGGCACTTTTAAATTATAGGCAGTAACTTGTTCTGTACAGAACAAGTTCTGATTGACCCAACACTCAGAGCCTTGGACAGTTCTGCCTTCCTCAAAACAAAATTTGAGGGAGCTGGGGGTGGAGATTTAGACTGTTTACTAAACTATATAGGCTAATGTTAATCAAACAGGAGAGCTGTTTAGCATCAGGACTGAGATTGTCAGCATGTCCAGTAGAAATGCTGTCCTAAAGGACCCTCCTGCTAGGGGCACCCAACAATTTCCATAAACCCAGGCAGCTGTTTAAAACAGGCTCGTATAAACGTGCTTTTTTCTTTTCCAAATAATACAGCTACTGTCAAAGATAACATGAAGCAAAAGTAAGTTTAATCTGTGGTGAATGCTTTGGAAGTTCCAGCAATTCCAGTGGTCCCAAGCTTGGCATGAAAATCTGTTAGAACTATGAAAAAATACCTTCTGTCTACACATATTGCAGAGTTTAGTTTTAACAACTATTACCTGAAAGATTTTGCCCTGACTTGGACATCTAGACTGTCCAGCTAGGACCAGACTATGAACACAGTAGCTGTCAGACCAGGGCAGGGACTGACAATACACAGTAACACTGCACACTTTCCTTTTGATCATGGATTTTTGCTTGCCAGAGAAATTACAATTTTAGTAAACTACATAGTTAATTTCAGTATTCACCAATAATCACCACAGCAGTAATTTACTTGACTTCTTGCTGGATCACTGGAGCATGTGCTAAATGGCTTCAAATTAATTTGTGATTTGAAAACCTTTGCAAACCTCCACAAAAAGCAGGAAAATTTATTACAAGGGTCATTTAACACAAAGACGTATCAGTGCCTGTGCAATAAACTCAGGTCGGCACGGAATTTTTTGAAGGTATGTATAAGCTTAAGGCTTTTTAAAAAAAACCCTACACTGTAACAAGACTACAATTTTTTGCACAGACTGAGTAAGGAGCTGTAACAGTTTTCAACTTGTGGCTCATGCAGCCTTTGAAATTCTGGGCTTCCTGATTTTTACAGCTAACAAAAGATTTGGTGCCTATTCTTTCCTAAATCTGTTGGTGTACCACAAGCATTTATTCAAACTAATAACCCCAGAATTTTAATGTTTGTCCATAAAACTTTTCACCACAAGGCTCTACAGCTTGCTGACATCTATTTTCTTCACCTCAGGGTAAAACCATGTGTTTCAACTTTCTTCTGGGAAACGTATTTTAATTTTCAATTCAAATGTTTTACAGTATTAAAACTCTAGTCCAATTCTATCCATGTTTTAGTCCCTCTGACATTAAAGTATAGGTATTTCTTGAAGCAGTTCTTTTTGCCTTAGTAATTCTGGTACATTTTTTCCTTAGCTCTATTGTTCTAAGTTCATCCATTTAATCTTTGAATCATACACGTATTTGGAGAATCAGTGTCTCACATGTACCTTTAATTTTTACACCTGCAAAAAGCGCAACTAGATTGTCACGGGTGATAAAATGCTAGAAATCTGGAGGTATGTCACAAATTCCATTCGCAGCGTGGATGTCACATTTAGATCTGAAGGGGACAAAAGTGAAAATATATACGAAACACCCACCTTTTTAGTCCATAAACTCATTTGAGATAGAAAGCTACAACAGAGTTTCATACCTGAGGAGTCAGAGGCTTCCCTGAACTATTGAAGGAAAACTTGCTGTGCTATTATAGACCACAGGTTTCTGGAAAAAAATAGCTACTACTTTTGCCTATGAGGTTCTTTTTAAAATGGCACAGCACATACCTTAGACATGTTAAAAGGCTTAGTATTTGTAAAGTTCTTGGCAATCCTCAAGTGGAACACGCCTTTCAAATAAATTACTGGAATGTGGGACAAAAGTTTGCTCTATTTTAGAATCCCTCAGAACATTGTGTTTGTTACCAACATAATTTGAGTATGGGCTCCTGTTATTCACTTTATTATTCTGCCGTCTCTCCTGCTATTTTTAGCAGAGTTAGCCTCAATAACCAACTCTTCAACAGTACTTTCTCCTCCAGATAGAAAGCAAAACCCTGAGTGGAGATTTTTGTTGACCTCCAAACAACTAACACATAAATCAGATAGCAGGAATGATCTTCAGCAGTGTGCCCCACTATGACAAGCTGACTAACTGCCTGCGAAGAGGTGCCAAAGCAGCTTCGCAGCAGACATCGCACACATGAACAACTAAATGCCAGTGGAGCTGAAACTGTTTGGATCTCTGTTTCATGAGAGCAGGCAACACACACAAGTGGGTCAGTTGTTCTTGTCAACTTCTAATTTCTTAACAGCCAGAGAACTCAAACTTTCTGCTTGCCAAACCGTAAGTGCATAAACCTCAATTAATGATATACTGCACTAACAGAGAGGCCTTGTATTTTACTGATTCACTGGTTTAGTCTATAGAAAGTTATTAAAAACAGGTGAGGACAGACAGCTACTGTACACAATCCATTTTAAGAACTCCAGTGCAATGCCAAAGCATTCAAAGAAAAGCACCAAAAGAAAGAAATTCTGTTCAAAACTCATTTTCATCTATTTTATGAATATATGCTTAATGAGTATTAACAGTGAAGATTTTGGACTTTTTTTTTTCTGCAATTCCCATCAGAAACTGAAGTACATTTTAAACAGACATGCTTATCTGAGTCACGCATTTAAGAGCAGTACTGAGAACATAACCCAAAATTTATCAGGTTTGAAAATGGATCACTGAGTTTAATGCCTTTCTTAATTGCTGGATTCACTACACAGCCTTTTGAAACAGTTCTTGTATAAGATCACTGTGTTGCAATAACAAATATTTTCTCTACCAATTTTTGTGACAAATGTTTGGTGGTATTAGTGCATGAATTAAAATCCAAGCATATTCCCAGTCTTCTTCTGACTAAACAAGCAGCTAGTTGTGCACAGGTTGGTCTTTGCGCAGAAACCTACAGCTGTACGGCAAAACAAGAAAGCATACAGCTTTTATTGGAGGGAACATAAGTATCAATTCAAATTGAATAAACAAACTGTGATCTGGACTATCGCTGCTTAAGAAAATAAGAGCTCAATAGATGCATTATAAAACCAACATTCTTCTTGCTTAAACATCCAAACATCAACATTAGTTACAAGCTTGATGAGAATGAAAAAAACTTTCCTGAGCTACACTAGCAACTTCAAGTATTTTTCTTTTCCTGCTGCGCTGAGTGTATTATTTGGTTCTCTTAAACTCTAAATTGAGAAAAGTGATCTTTTTTTTTTCTTCCATAAAATACTGCCAGCATATCCTATTCATCATGGGAAAGTAACAGTTTCAAAAAAACAAGATTCAATTATCACATTAAGATTGTACCAAATTCACAGATTCCACAAGTAATGTTTTCTCTGTCTTGCAATGCAATAAATACTTGGTTGCATGGAATTCATTACAGTCCCAGTCTCCTGTATTTCTAAGGGGAAGCAGTACATAGCGAGGAGATTTTTTTTTTAAATGACACGTAGGCATTTCTTTAGAGTTGCCATCTATGACAGAGAGATATAAGACTCTATCAGCATTTTCAAAATAGGGAGAATACATACTGCTAGATCAAGGGTTATTACACAACATGTGTTTCTGCAGGACCTTCAGCCCTGCTGGCTGTTTCAACAGCAAGGTGTCAGCACAACATGCCTCAGCAGTTTTACCATCTGCTTAACAGACAGCATTTAGAAATGACACCGAGGTTATTTTCACTAATTCTCTCTCACTTCCAAAGATATTTTCAGACAACTGCTTATCTAGAGACCAGAGCAAAAGCATCATCTGTTTCTCCATTTATATCTTACACATTTTACATGGTACCAAAATCTTACAGCTTCCTTTAAAGTTCATATTTAGTACTTTTACAACAACATTCATGTATTAGTCCACTCAATGTGTGCTACTTTGAGAACTTGTCCTTAAAAGTTCATTAACAATGCAATTTAGGTTAGCTTTTTTTTTTCTTTACACAGGCCACAGGAAGGCAAGTTGTCTAATATAACCAAAGCATACTTCAGCACAACATATTCATCGGAACTTTGAGTTCCTTTGGTTTGATGTACAGATGTGCCAAACAAGCTACCATATAAAAAAAGAGATATTACATTTTATGAAAAGTCAAAAGCCAATCCAGACTTGTCTTCCTGTGTTAAATCTGCCAATACTCACCACAAAAACATTAGAAAACAGTACCAAATATTTAATTAGGTACTATTTCAACAAGTCATTCCTGGTATCAAGTCAGTTATCTTCATGATAGAATAAAAACATAAAACTTTTGCATCTATTCTTGAAAGCTTTTTGCCACATCTTAAGACTTCAAATAAAATTTGAAAAACAAACTCTTGTCCAGGCGCACTTTTACCTTCATCATTTAACACTACAAAAGCTTAAAACCCAAAAATGCAAAACTCTACCAAATGTTAAAACTGCATGTGTAATTTGCTCCCAGAAATAACAACAGAGAAACCAGATATTGCAGATGTTTACCACACTGGCTAATTAACACATTCAGCTGAAGGAATTGATATAGTCAGTCAACTTTTTGCTTTTCAGAGCAAGAGGGAAGAAATAGAATTTAAAAAAAGAGACAAACTACTTTTCTCCAAAAGGGAGACAGACAATTGGAGCACGTCTGCATCATGGTCTCACTCCTGCGAAGTTCACTTGGTCCAGGAGAGGATCACACAGAGGCACAAAGTCAGGTTGAACCTGGAAGCTGCTCTAAATTAAATCAGTTGGCCAGGGCTGTACAGGTACCTGCCCACTTCTAAGAGAACGAGCCTAGAGCAGGGCTGGATGCAGGCTGTATGGCCTCACCCTGCTCCAAAGTCAGTCCATCAGTTTTCAAACGCATTCTTAAGTCTACTGTTGATCCAATGCAGCATCAACACTAACTCAGGCCTTCCCTGTGCCTTTGCACCAGTGCACAGCTAGTGGCCACTGCCAGCCACACCACAGTTTTCCGTGCTCTTCCACACTCAGCATTAGTCCTCAGCCACTGGTGAACAGAAGTCTCAAGCCCCACCTATCGACCTCTCCCAGCCCCACACCTAAACCTCCTGCTGCCAGGTGTAAATGAAGAAACATGACCTGGCTAGAGCAGAACTAAGTGGTTTGGTTTGTCTTAAGCTCTGCTATGCTCAAGCTATAAACCTCACCTGTCAAAACCAGTCTGCATGAACTGACCTTGGATGCCTCAACCTCTAATGACAAAATGGTGACTACAACACAAATAATCCAACCACAATTACTTTTCCAACAAAATAGTATTACAATTTATTTCCGACAAGCTCAATGACACTACTAAAATTACAGTTCCCACCTCAGATGTGGCTTTATTAGCTTATCATTTGCCAGATGTTAACCACTTAAGATTTCTCATCAATAAGTTAAATATTTGTCCCAAAACAAACTTAATAGAAATAATGATTATTACTGGCTAATGTAAAAATTCTATTGTAAAATAAGTAATGGTCATAATAAATTCCAGAATTCCTTTTCCTTCAAAAAGCCCTTCTGCTTTCACGTTACCAAACGGGCTGTCTCCCTTATGCTACAAAAATCACTGACTGCCAGAGAAATCATCTAGGCCTGAAAGAATCCAGTTCTGTTGTTTCTTCCCACATTCCTCTTACTGCAGTGTCTCATTTGCATTTTAATACGCCCCAACGTCAATCATTCCAATTCAAGTTTGTATGTAATTTCAGCCAGGAACTTGCTGATGTCCTTCTTAAATTTTGTTTGCTTATGTTACAGTTGATAAAGCTGAAAGCAGCCCAAGGTCTCAAACAATAACTGCATCTATCTGTAGACTTTTCAGCTTACTGTAAACTATCATGACAGAAAAAAAGAATGATGCACTCTCCTGAAACAGAGATGATTACAGATCCATAAACTAACACTGCAATGAGCTACAAACATTTTGCTGGCTGCATTCCCAAATCAGCATGTTCTGTTTGTCACAGGGAGTAAGGAAAAAAGTTCACTTGAAACAGAGACACTTAACAGAAATGCATGGCAGTCTCCTTCAGACAAGGGTGAAAGTCAGTCATAAGCAAATGACTTGACTGAAAAGGCCACTCAGTTTTGCTTACTTGCTCAATCTGTGAAATTCATCCACTTCTGGAAGATGAGAAAACACGTGTTAGAACACAGAAGAACACTCTCTGCCAAGGGTGAGGGGAAAGCATTTCTACCACTTGATCCTCTGTGGCTGCAAGGGCTGAGCAGGCACCAGAGAGCCTGGGGGTCAGATTAACACTCTGCCTACCCTTGTATCCTTTCCATGTAATGGCCAAGCGCAGATGCTTCAGGAATAGTAATAGTGACAATTAAGACTAGTACTTCCTTTGATATAACCCCCAGTTTCTAATGAATAAGTGGTAATGCACCTCTTGCTCCTGACCTTAAAATACATATTGAGAATGTAATACCCTTTGATGGACCTTTCTTCAACTTACCTAACTTCTTAAAATCCATTTCTACTTTTGATATGCAGATCTTGAGACGATTTGCTCACCAACACAAAAAAGAACATTTTTTAAAAATGTAGAATGGGAAAATTCACCTCCCCTAAACTATAGTTTTATAAACTCCCTCTATACTACTTCTGTTTTTTACCCAAAGCTGAAAACCCCCTGGTTTACTTAGTGTTTCTCCTCACATAAAACTTACTCCCATCTTGCAAGCTTCTTTTTTTAGTTCCGTTATCCACGCTTCCTGAAAAAGTACGACCAGAAATATGCATGCCTTGCACCTATGTGGATTTGTATAATTCCATAAAGGTGGTTTTAATTTTCTTAGTTTATTCCTTCCCTAATAAATCCTAAGCTTTTATTTGCCTTTTAACTGTCAACAAGATCTGAGCTGACATTTTCAGCGAGTCTTTCCCCATGACATAAAACATTTCCTGACCAGTATAGGAGGCCATCACCAAGCGTGCATCATTAGCTGCTTTTCATGTGTGCAATACTTGGCACTTTTCAACAATGATTTCCAAATTGCCTATTTGGAAAAAAAAATTGAAATTAAAGCAATGATCATGATCTCATATCTGAAACCCTGCAAGTTCTTTGGCTAGTGAGGAGTAAAGGAAGAATGTCTCTAGCTTGCCCTGTGAACAAGTTTTACTTTAACACATTCTTGTAGGTATACCACGTCTTAAAAAACAGAATAACTATAGCTTGTGGCAACATTAAAGAAGCCACAGCATCAACGCTTCCCACTCTCTCATGGCAGATTAAAAGGACATGAATCACCCTGAAGGCTGGATAATTACATATTTACATAAGCTGTTTCAGGAGGCCTGCTCTGCATGGTTTTGCAGTTTTAGTTTCCCCATTTTTTTGTGGCATGAGAAACCTGCCCAAACTCAGTTCAGCTGCAGACTGTAAACAGAATTAGGCTACTCATAATCTCTGCAGAGCACAATTACATAAAACTTCTTCTTAATATGTACATGTAATGTTTGCTGAGGACTACAAAGTTCTAGAGCTTTAATATACTGGTATATTCAAGTATCTGCTTCCTTACAGTGTGATGATATTCTGAAAGTTGCATATGGTTCATAGTTGCCAAATGCAACCTGCTAAGCCTGACAATGAAAAATTTCAGGGATCAAGCTATTACCAAATAATATTATTCGATCGCTTCCTTTGCTAATGCATCCACATGGCAACCATTCATAGCCAGGCTGTAGGATTTATCCCATCCTTTGTGTGCCATCTTTTTCTACCCCTGAAGAAGGATTGCTAATCAAAAGTGAAAGCATGAAGAAAGGCAGAGAAGAAGGTGTAACTAAACTCTGCATTTAAGGAAAATGATAAATAGAAGAAATTAGTACCAACTATTAAAGCACTACAGGTCATTGCCACTTAAAGGACAGAAGCAGGAAATTACCTACAACGAATTTTAAATTGTTCATTATTGTTATTCACATAGTTTCCACTGTCTTCCCTTTAATGTACTGATGTATACTTCAACTTCTAAAATTTGTCTTGAGACACAACACATACACTCTTATGTGATTTAAGTCTAACATAGTCATCCCCACAATTCCTCAGAAAGACACCACCTTCCTTTCAACCCTCTGTGACTGAACTGACAGACCATGACACAGCAATACACCAGACACGGTCCTGTAATGTGATCCTTCAAGATATGCAATACTGAACAATATGAAAGTTATTAGATTATGAGGTTACCATAGCACAGCAGCATAAAGTGATGCAAATTTGTGCTTTGCCTTGTATTGGCTCCATAATCTTCTGCTTTTGCTGCCCCTTTTCCACCTCACTTCCTTGCACAGATTTAGGACACTGATACACATGCAGCCCCTTTACTCCATGTGCAAAGCAGTAGCTAAGCCACAGCTGTCCTTCCCTTCTCTTGGCACTTCTCCCTGGCTGGATCACTACTTTCTGGGAGGGAGTTTTGCTATGACAGAAGCTCTACACCTAAGGAGAATGCAAGAGGGAAGACAATCTCAGACTATTCAGCACTAACTTGTGGTGCAGTGTTTATCAAGGGAATCACAGTCTTCTAGACACAGCTTCTGGTCCCCTCAGCATGTTCAGATCAGCTGGGAAGTTAGTCGAGAGAAGTCTTCACACACAGCCCCCTCAAATTACTGGTTTACCAAATTTAAATTTAGTACAGCAAGATTCAAATAGCATCTCCTTTTATGAAGGCAAAGTTCCAGAGTTTGGCGAAAAAAGCTCGAGAATTCCAACGAAAAGGTTTCCTTTACATGAATCTGACAGTAGAAAAACATTTTGGTTATTTTACACCATCTCTGAAGTTTGGGGCGTTTTTTGCTTCAAAACATGTCATTTCAATAACTAGAGGCAAAACTCGAGCAACACTGCTTGTAAACAAAAGGACTATAACAATTAATTCCCTTAATTGTATAAGAAACTATTTTAAAGGTATACAGCTGCTGAAACAGATTTGCAAGTATATTTACAATATTCACATTATCCAGTAGAAAGTGATACTGATGGGGAAGGAATAGCTAATGTCAACAGGGATGTCAACATGATATTATACGTGTGGAACAGATTAACAGAACTTTTATTTTTTTAGAAGTTTGTTTATGTTCTACAAGAACTGGAACTGTATTCAGTGTTTCCGCCTTCCTCTGTACCTCCTGGAGTTTATGTATGCATGATGACAAGTGACCTGTTCCCTTACTCACTCCTACCTTCCCAGTCCACACTTGCGATGTCAAAATGCTTTAGTTGCATATTTATTTCTACCCTAAGCAGAGACAGATGCACTAAAAACAAACAAACAAACCAACCAACAAAAAACCCCAAAACATTACAGGAGAAATACATAGGACAACCTTCAATGCTGTAACCATGGACCATCTCTTTCTCCTTCACATAAATGAAATTCCAGTATCTACTACAGAACTTATTCAGTAAGTTTCCAGTAAAGACCAGCAGTGGTACACTGGCCACCACCATTCCCCATTTTGTAACTTAATTAAAAATTATCCAAGGCCAGTTGTCATAGAAATGGTGTTGATTTTTTTTTTCCCCAAGCCAGCCTTTAACAAGCTGTTGATTATGGAAAGCAGGAAATGTGATCCGAGGTGGCTGAAGGCTGGTAGCAAGGCATGGAAGAAAAGAATGCATAGACCTTTTGCTGCTTCAGCCTCTGGAGTCTCTGACCACAGCACTGATTTGATTTCATGGCTGCTCAGTACAGATAGCTGACATTACTAAATGCTACTCCAGTATCAACTTGTTAAATTTGAACCCAGACTCAGCATATCAATATACTAGGCCAGACTAACTGGAGTCAAGAGAAATATTTTGGGAGTTGTTTATTTTTAAATGAGTCACAATACACCACGATAATTAACTGGACTATGTAATTATATGATTGCCACAGAATCTGTTATATTGGTCACAAAGACTAATAACAAATACAATGGTATTTATCTATTTTATTCCAGTGAATTGCTGAACTGCTGTGAAGTCAACTATGGTTTTTGCTTGGTTTGGTAGGGGAAGCTTTTACATTTTTTGATAACGTATTATAGACTATTTACATATTTACTGGTTTTACATAAAAACTGAAAAGAGCCATTTGAGGACTGAAAGGTTCCTGTATCTGGTGTTTTTGTCAATCCACTGTAAACACTGCTCCTGGGAACCGAAACAAACTACTGTCAGTCCATTGTCCTAGGAGGTTTCTGGAAATGTTAGCTAACAGTCTAATCCTGAACTTGGATTAAAATACAGAATATCTTTCATATCAGCTGTCATTAAACACAAAGGCCAGCAGTGCAAGTTGATGAGAAATGTACTTGAAGTGCATGGCTCAACATTTTTTTCACAATATACTTTCAAAATAACTGACACATTTTAAGTCGTCTGGATCTAAGTTTGTGCTTATTGTGGATTTTACCCCTCACTTTACAGTGTGATTTTGGGAGGAAGAATCACTGAAATATATATATATATA